>LNAC01000754.1:337286-660488 GCA_002007465.1 Ailurus styani
AAGTTCCTCATATCAGAGAGATCATATGATAATTGTCTTTCTCTGATTGACTTATTTCGCTCAGCATAATACCCTCTAGTTCCATCCACGTCGTTGCAAACGGCAAGATTTCATTTCTTTTGAAGCTGCATAGTATTCCATTGTGTATATATACCACATCTTCTTTATCCATTCATCTGTTGATGGACATCTAGGTTCTTTCCATAGTTTGGCTATTGTGGACATCGCTGCTATAAACATTCAGGTGCACGTGCCCCTGAGGATCACTACCTTTGTATCTTTAGGGTAAATACCCAGTAGTGCGATTGCTGGGTCGTAGGGTAGCTCTATTTTCAACTTTCTGAGGAACCTCCATAGTGTTTTCCAGAGTGGCTGCAGCAGCTTGCATTCCCACCAACAGTGTAGGAGGGTTCCCCTTTCTCCGCATCCTTGCCAACATCTGTCGTTTCCTGACTTGTTGATTTTAGCCATTCTGACTGGTGTGAGGTGGTATCGCACTGTGGTTTTGATTTGTATTTCCCTGATGCCCAGTGATGTGGAGCCCTTTCTCATGTGTCTGTTGGCCATCTTCGACTCTTTCGTTTCTTTTGAGTAGGTTTTGAAGTTGTGACAGTTTTTCTTAGTACAGAGTAGTAGACACACCTAATAAACCCAATGAGACCTACCTGCTGTGTCAGACTAAGGCTGCAGACATTATCCTGATATTAGTCACTGAAATGAAAAAGAAAGTTGGCAATTTTCTTAGACCATGTCTGGCCCTGGAAAACAGAGGTCTTAAAATTCCTCTACATGTGTGTCGAGGAAATGCAGTTCCTCTTTGGAGATGGAGGTGTCTTCTAGTTCAAATATTGTTTGGAGAGTAGGATGACGAAAGTCAATTTTCTGATTCTGTTTTGTCATCTTCCAGAAAACAGACGAATTTCTTCATAGACTCTGGGTTTAGGTTTAAGATCTGTTCTCCTCTGAGCCAACCCATCCATTTGGCAGTAAAGAATTATTGAAGAGATTATTTTCAATGCACAGGTTTACTATTTAAGATATACCTGGTAATACCGACCAGCAGCTAATGCAGAGCCCCTAGGTTGAGGACCTCTTTTAACGACTGAAGATCATCTGTAATTAACATACTAATTGTTAGAGAACAAATAAATGTAGATATGTATGTCAAGTTCATACTTGTAAATAGGTTAAGTATTCCCCACCTGATGTGTCTCATGCTATTAATTTGTTAAGTAAACACTGTTTTCCTAGTTGAAAGATCAGTTTCATTCCAGCCTGATTATTCCAGCTATTCCAAATTAGTTTTGTTCCAATTAATGAGACCTTATTAAATTAGAAAGGTGACCTGGATTGGAGATTATAGCCTTGTCAGAAATCTCTTTGTGTTTGGACCTGTATCCAGCTCGTGAACTCTTTTCTCCCTCGGCCCCAGTGTGTGATTTCTCGGAAAGCCTGCAAAACACAGGGTTAGAGTTGCCCTTGTGGTTTCTACTTTTGGCCACCAACCTGACTTTCAGGTGTCTGTCCCCCATCCCCCCGGTTTGTTTCAGTCTCATTATAACCAATTGCTTTGCCCAAAGCTTTATTGCCTCTGTCCTAACTTCCCTTGGGTCTCATGTTTGAACCACTAATGCGTTTGCACGTTGTCCCCTTTCCTAGATTCTCATCTTGAGCCATAACACTTCCCCTGTTGGGCAAGTTTCAGGA
This sequence comes from Ailurus styani, assembly GCA_002007465.1. NCBI lineage: Eukaryota > Metazoa > Chordata > Mammalia > Carnivora > Ailuridae > Ailurus > Ailurus styani. Next base: position 338,994 of record LNAC01000754.1, read on the forward strand.
GAAACGGTTACCTCAGCTTTTCCCCTTATCTCTGTCCATGGATTTTCCATTATAGGCTGGCAGAAATTTTTGACTTAAAGGTCAACACTGGTAGATATCTTTTTCACTTTAGGAGTTGGCTTTCTCCCAATGCAGATTTTTTAAAAATAAATCTGAGGTGCATGTGATTGAGTTAATCATAATTCTTGGTTTATGACATACTATCATCAATTGATCTATGCATGCACTTTAATTATATTTGTGCATTTATATATTTGTAATAATGCAATGAATGAAACAAGCCAAGAGCTAAAGTAAAGAAAATAACCTATGTTTTTCTATGTGGTCCTCTTCAAAGTAATCACTATCTTGAATTTGGTGCTTACTATACCCTTACATTTCTAAAGGATTTTTAGCACAAACACCTTTATGTACCTAAATAATATCTTGATTAGTTTTATCCTCTATAAATTTTTATTTGAAAAGGATGTTATGCTGGATGTTTTTGTCTGGGATTTTTTTTTAACTCTATTTTAAAACAAAGCTTCATTTATATTGATGCTTGATGCCGCAGTTCATCCATTTTCAATACTGTATAGTATTGCATCATGTTAAACTATAACAGTTATTCTCCAGAAGAAGGGCATTGTGTTGTTTCCAGAATTATTGCAGAATTTGAACAATGCTACGTGCATCTTCTGGTGCACATGAACTAGAGTTTCTCCAGGAATATAATTGCTAGGTCTTTGGATATGCATACCTTCAACTTTGCTAGAACATCCCAATCTGTTTTCTCGGCAGTTGTTTCAGTTTTACACTCCTACCAGCAAAGGTGGGAGAGATTCTATGGACTCTCGTTGTGTACAACGCTTTCTGTGGTGAGACTTCTTATCTTCCGGCAATCAGGTGGGTGTTAAGTAGTATCCCCTAGAGTCTTGATTTGAACTTCCCTCAATACTTAGGTGTATTTTCCAGAACTGGCATTCTACATTTCCTTTGCATGGTAGCTCAGCTTTAAAGCTGTATATGTAAGTGTGTGTGTGCACGTGTGTGTGTATGTATGTTAAAAGACCACTATTTGTAGTTTAGCAATCAGGGTGTAATTAGGATGTGCTCAGAAGACCGAAGAAAAGCCATTCTTACAATGGAATAGAAAAGCTTTGAAGAATGTGACTCAGCACATAGTTCTGACTTTGTCACTGATTTGTTGAATGCCTCAGAGGAAGACATCATTTTGTGTGTCCATTTTCTTGTCTGTTAATTGAGGGTGTTGATCACTAAGGGTATGTCCTGGCCTAAGTTTTCATCATTCAGTCAGTGATAGCTGTCACATGGATACAGATGTTTACCTTTCAAGCATCTGATACCCATTTTCTTGGGTGATCATTCCAACACCCAAGTGACATAGGCAGAGAAAAGGTGGGGAAAAAATCTTCACATTTTGACAGAGGTCATGTCAGAATGTCTGGTATGTAGCCATGGTGTGATGATGGGGAGACCAGGAAGTTCATCAAGCCCATAAATCTCTCCTTCTGGCCTGCCCCAGAGCCTCAAATTCCACAATTACTGTTTCATTGCTATGGTGTTTGGAGGACTTGGGGTCTGTCAGAGTCCAGCATTAAAATGCAGATATCCCCAGAGGGGGTGGGGAGAACCTTTCAGCTCATTATCTCCTAAATCATGCGCAGGGATTAATTTATCAAATCCTTGCCCATCAGACACCTGGTTGGAAACAGAGCCTGTGAGAAGGAGCACCTGGCCTCTGTGGGGAAGCCCTAGGAGGGAGAAGAATGGTTGTGGGGAGACGTGGGGGTTGTGCCCAGAAAGCCAACCAGGGCTCGCTAGGGTTTGGCCCGTCGTTACTCCCCCTAGCTCGTCTCTACCCAGAGCCTCAGAATCAAACAGGCTGGGTCCGTGAGACGACTGCTGCATCTTTGGAGGGCAGCGTCCCCTCAGAACTAACTGGAGGAGCGTGTAGAAAGGCTGCCAACCCGCAGCGATCCTTCCCGAGCCTGCAGATCACCACTGAAAGCCTCTCCGCTGTCTGAAACAGACGCCTCTGAGCAGAGCCCTTTCCCATCCAGCCCCGCGGCTCGGCCCAGGCTACAGTGTGGCCCTTTTGAGGCGGGGACAGGCCTGGTCAGGAGACTTCGGCTGGGGCATTTGCGTTGGCGCCCCATCCGCTTTGTCTGACATCCAACCAGCTCTTTAAAACTGTCGGCTCTGGCTCGCCTCACAAAGGGGGCCTGAAGGGTGACGTGGGACGTGTTTGGGCCTTCTCCGTCTCCCCTCTGTCACGCGCACAAGTCCCCTGGCCGGCGACTCCCCGACAGCGCGCTCCCGCCGCAGCGGAGCCCGGCCCCTTCGCCAGTCAGGGTGGCGACGAGCCGGTGCGGCCGTCCTGACACCAGGTTGGAGGAAGTCTTCCAAACCCGGCCACGAAGCGGCTTTTCGTGCGGGGCGTTTGCGGCAGCCGCTCTCTGGACACGGCTTGTCGTGCTCCCCGGACAGCCGAGCCGTGGGCCTTTGTCTTTGTTCACGGTGGGGTCTACTCCCCCCTCACTCGCGAATCATCCCTCGGCTCTGCAGACCGGCGCCAAGTGCAGCGAGCACGCTTCCCGCCGGCTTTCGTTTCGGAAGCGCCCTTCGTGAGGGCCCAGGCAGAGCTGATTGTCAACGGCGAAACGACGGGGACTCTCTTGGATAAGCGCCGAATGCTGCCTCCACCGAGACACGGTTTCCTTTCAGCCGTTAAGCAGCTCGTGGCCCAGCGGCTGCGGTGGCTTTATGTCTCCCTCTGCGAGTCCCAAGGAGGCACGGCGGCCCTTAGATAATCAATGGAGGCGGTTCCCTCAAAACTCGGCTGGGCTGCTGGATTCGGGGCCTGCCCGCGCCCCCCTGGATGGTCCGGAGGCCGTGCCGGCGGAGGGGGCGTGGGGGGCAGCTTCAGAGATGGGGTTCAGGGGAGCAGCTCCAGCCCCGGCCTTGACATTTCCCGCGGCTGGAAGATTTTTGCTGTTGGCTCAGGATGACTTCCATCCCTTCTGGTCTGATTCGGTTTTTCCATTGCTACTCGATGTTTCTGGGGGAGCCAGCTTTTTAGGTTCTAGTTCTTTCGGCTTGTTAAACATGGCATAGGGCTGGTTACTCTCACCTTCTCAGAGAGGCTTTTCCGGACCACCACTCATGGAGTAATTCTACAGGAACTCCCTAGGCCCACAAACATCCCCAGTCACTCTCTGTCCCAGGACCCCGTTTTCTTTTCTCTATGGCGTTTGTCGACAGATGAAATAATTGTGTTTATGCATTTCTTGTCTGTTTGAGTCCTAGAAGACTGTAAGCCCTGGTATCCTTAGCACTTAGCGCTTACAATTGTACCTGGTGTGCATCAGGGGCCCGATTATACTTATTATGTGACTCAGTGAATGAAAAATCAGTAGACGGGTGAAAAGCGTTTTTCCAGGAAGGTAATCAGCCAGCCTTTCTTCAATCCTAGGCACGTCCAACGTGGATCTGCTGTCTCATCAGCCACACCTTCGTCACACGGGCCTCTCCCACCACCTAGGCTGGTGTTTCTGAGGACCCAAGTCCTTGCTTGACTTTGGGATAGAACAACTCAAGTTCGGTGGCTTCATTTCTTGAATGTCCTCTTCCGCAGCCTGTCCCTTACCTATATATTCTTTTTCTGTGTGGACAATTAGCCTTGTATCTGAAAAGAAGTCTTAGATGGCTCTCTTCCGCAACAGTGAGCTGTGGTGCCTTCTTTGTGACATCTGTCACTTTCTCTTTTATTCTGTTTCATTGGTCTGTTTTCTACTGCTGAACTTAAGGCAGGCACTTCTAATTACAGTAGCTTTATAAGCCTTAGTATGTGTTGAGGGTTTAGTCCTCTATTTTCTTCTTTACGAGTGAGTTGGCTTTTCCTGGCCCTTTGGTCTTTCATGTAAAATTCAGAATCAACTGAATTTCACGAAAAATTCAATTGGAATTTTCACTGGAACTATGTTTGATGTATAGATCAGACTTGGAAGAATTGAATCTTCTCATCCACAAGTATAGTATCTCTATTTAGGTTTTGTTTACATGTACGATTATTTTTGGTATATTCACCGACTTGTACAATCATCGTCACTATCTAATTTTAGAACTTTTTCATCACCCCAGGAAAAAACTTCACACCATTAGCAGTCACTCCCCATTCTTCCTTCTTGCCGGCACCTGGCAAACCCTCATCTACTCTCTGTCTCTACAGATTTCTTGACATTTCATATAAATATACAGTCTTTTGTAACTAGCCTTTTTCACTTAGCATCATACTTTCAAGGTTCATCTACACTGTACCATGTGTCAGGTCATCACCTGATGATAATTATGCTTAAATAATATTCCATTGTATGGGTGTACTATATTTTGTTCATTCATCAGTTGATGGACTTTTGGGTTGTTTCTATTTTGGGGGTACTTCGAAGAATGCTGCTATAAACATTCTGCATTTAGTTTTCCATTAATGTCATATTATTGTCCACACAAGAATCTTTTATTCCTTTTGTGACTTTTCTCACCAAGTAATTATTTTTTGTTGTTGATGTTGTAAATTGTCTATTTTGAATTGCACGTTTTCGTTTCTTGCTGATACATAAAAAAATTGACTTGTGTTTTGATTTTGTACAAGGTTCTAACTGGAGTTTTATTTAGTAGCACTGAGAAGATAGTGATATTGTTAGAAAATCAGAGGTTTTTTTCTCTCAGTTCCTTATAGTTTCCTTTTCTGTGCGTGTCATATAATACTGTGTAGGGGCTCTAAGGCAACATAGAAGTGTTGAGAATTTATTTATTTAAGATACAGTTTTACATAAAAATCTCATAAAATCGGCTATTTTAAAGTATCCAATTCATTGGTTTTTAGTGTATTCACAAGATTGTGCAAGAACCACCACTATCCAATTTCAGAACATTTCTGTCATCTCCAAAAGCAATACCCAGTTTGTACTCATTCCCAGTTTTTGCCTTCCTCAGACCTCTAACCTTCTTTCTATCACTATGGATTTGCCTTTTCTAGAAATTTGATAAGCGTCGAAGCATACACTATGTAACCATTTGTGTCTGTCTTCTTTCATTTCACATAATGCTTTTAGGACTCGTCTGTGTTGTATCAGGTATCAGAACTTCATTCCTTTTTATGGCTAACTAATATTCCATTGTATAGATTTACCACAGTTGTTTATCCATTCATCAGATATGGATGTTTTGGTGCTTTCCATTTTTCGACTATTATAAATAATGCTGCTTTGAATATTTTTGTATAAGCTTTTGTGTGAATAGGTTTTAAATTCTCTTAGTATATACTTAAGAGTAGGATTTCTGGGACATATGTTTATTCTATGTTTAACTTTTTGAGGAACCACCAAACTGGTTTCTGTAGAGGTAGCACCATTTTATGTTCCCACTAGTAATTTTTCTACATCCTTTTCAATACTTGTTATTTTTCCTATTTTTTAGTAGATCGCCTGTGGGTGTGAAGTAGCATCTCATTTTGGTTTAGATTTTTATTTCTCTAGTTACAAATGATAGTGAATATCTTTTCATGTGCTTATTGGCCATTTGCCTATATTCTTTAGAGAACTATCTATTCAGATTCTTTGCGCATTTTTAAACTGAGTTGTCTGTTTTTTTGAATGTCTTGTATTTTTTTAATAACCCTGTGCTGTCTCACTATGATTACTTTTTCATTTTCTCTATACTTTTTTAAAAGCCCTCTTTTATTATTATTATTATTCTTTGCCCCGGGGGTACAGGTCTGTGAGTCATCAGGCTTACACCTTTCACAGCACTCACCACAGCACAAACCCTCCCCAATGTCCATCCCCCACCCACCCTGTCCCTGCCCTCCCACCCCCAGGAACCCTGAGTTGTCTTTTTATTGTTGAGTTATAAAGGTTCTTTATATAATCATATTAACCCCTTATGAGATATATGATGTCCAAGTGTTGTCTCCTGTTCTATAGAATATATTTTCACTTTACTGATAGTATCCTGTGCACAAAAGTTTTAAATTTTGATGAGGTCTAATTTATCAGTTTTTCCTTTGTTTTTGTTCTGGTGTCATGTCTAGAGACCAGTGCCTAATTCAAGGTCATGAAGATGCAGCTCTGTGTTTCCCTCTAAAAATTTTAGGGTTTTAGCTCTTACATTTAGGTCTCTAACCCATTTTAAATTAATTTTTGTTTCTGGTGTGAGTTAGGGGGTATGAATTCATTCTTTTGCCTGTGGATATCCAGTTGTCCCAGTACCATATATTGAGAATACTGAAAAGTAGGCATTCTTGTCTGGTTCCTGATTTCAAAAGTATTGTATCTTGGTAGTGTTTTGTTGTTGTTTTTTTTTTTATCTAATATTTATCAGGTAAAGTTAGTTCCTATCTCGTTCTGATAATCTATGAGTGTAAATCTTATAGTAAGCTCTGCATTGGAACGTCAGGTTATCCTACGACCAGTGCAATTCATTACATTAGGAATGTAGTCCAGAGACCTAATGGGGGCAACACAGATGCAGTGCTACCTACACCTAGAAGAGTCACCCAATGGAATGAAGTATATGAACCTGCCAGCACTGTTCCCTAGAGTCACTCTTCCTGAGACTTGGCCGGCTGGATCATAGGTCTTAACTTGAGTGCCCATCTCAAATGTTTGGATGGGCTGTTGTGTTCGGAAGTCTGAAGTTTATCTTATACAATTCTGATTAATTAATGATACCTGACTCCTGCATGTAAAGGGGGATGGGCAGCACAAAGAGGACGTATTTCCTGTTCTTATCCTAGACCCGCTCTCTCCGATAGGTTTGTTGTACCTGGTTTTTTTTCACTTCCTTGAATTGTCCTGAATATAACCCCTTACTTTTCTTAATCATTGGATTTGTCCATGTCTCTCTTTCCTTGTTGCTTGATCCTGACTCCTGCTGGATACATCCTCTTTAATACTTACGTAGCAGAGAACAAACTGACAAGCGTTGCTAAGGAATGTGTCTTTCACAGACCTGGTCTCAGGCATTCTGTTTGGTTGTCAGACTGCATGTCAGACCACGTGTCAGAGGAGCATGCCCCCATTTGGAATTGGAAAATGAGACATATATACAAGACTCAGAATGGCAATGAGAACCTCTGGACCAAACAAGCCTCCTAGTCAACTTCTGTGTCTTCCAAAATAAGCAATATAAGGAAACGGCTTATAGTGAGGGAGAGTCCTCTTTAATGAGTCATGTAGGGGATAGGGTTGAAGGGTCAAATGAGGCTTTCCCATGCCTCAAGGTCTCACGTGCTACATAGAGTAGATGTCATCTTAAGTTGTCTGGAGAAATTCTTGGAAATGTAGTCTGGGATACCATTCTAGCCCCTTTGGAAGCCTTCAGGAGTTGCCTTTATGATCTAGCCTTTTTTCTGACTTACCTGGTAAGGTACCTTTCTGGTACCTGAAAGCTTCTGATACATTGGATTAATTAAGATCTAAATATTCAGCAATAACAAGAGAGAACTTTATTTCTCCCTCGTGGCATGATCCAGACCTAAGCAAGGTGGGACCAGTGAAGTGGCCCCACCAAGTCAGCAGCTGAGTTCCCTGTAGCTCATTCGTGTGCTAAATTTACAGTCTCTGTGGGAAAGAAGACTCCTCCCTATGGCTGTATTCTAGTAAGGGAAAATGGGAAAAAGAGGAGAGAGTGTGCTCATTACCTCTGAGGGTACGAACTAGAAGTTGTATAAAACTTTCAATGCTCTACATCCGTTTGCTGGAACTTACTCAGTTCACTACACCAGTTGCATCTTCTCGTCTATGACCTGGCAGTTCTGTTACTAGAGACGAACGGGAAAATAATATTGGGGAACGACCAGTAGCCTCTGGTGAATAACAGTTTGTTAAATAAATATTTGTTAAATAATAGTTGAAAAACTAAGTCAAGAAAACTGCAAGGAAAGAAGTGACCCTTGATAAAGATCACCAAATCTAAGTCTTTGATGATCTTAACGGAAAAGAAGACAGACTTGGTCTTCTAGAGACTCACAGATTCAGTTTAAGGGATATATTGCTGTGAGGCACTCTTAGTTTTTCAGCAGTTTCAATCCTGAAATCTAGGATGGAATGAATAAATCTGAATTCTCTCCCCTCCCTTCCCTAAGGCCTATCAGAAGAAGCGCTTCTTTTACCTAAGAGAAGGGTTCATCACTTGCTTATTCTGCCTCAGGGCAGAGTTCCACTTACCTGGAAGCTGTGTTAAAGAGGAAATATATTAGTATAGTTGACACTGCTTGCGTTCACTAATATCTGGTTTTCCCTTTTTTTCTGGACTGAGGTATAAAAAGCCCCTGTGCAACTTTTCAACCCTTCTTCCCAGCTGAGGTCATCTTAGGGGCTACTTTGTGTTTTGCGGTGTAGTCACAACACCAAAGTAACTAGATGACTAGACATCCGGAGAGTCACTCACACCCACAGCTGATACTTTTTTTTGTGTTGGGGTGCTCAGATTTGAGGATTTCTTATTACTTAACATAAGCTAGCCTATTCTGAGTTTTCTATTTAGCAAGTTTTTATCAGCCTCTAGGTATGAAAATACATCAATTATGGAGTCCTGGAATGGACCAGAAATAGGAAATATCTCTGCTCTCAAATACCTTATAATGTAGCTAAATTGTCCAATTATAGCAACTCAAGGACAATCGTAAGCCAAGTCTAATATAGAACTGTGTTCTTAAAACAAAAGAGTGATTAGTGTTGGATGTGGTTCATCTGGGAAGACTTCCTCTAAGAGCGAGAGAGAGAAAAAAATCACTTTCTCCATCTGTGCTGGAAGAAAGCAACTCAAACACAGTCAGGAAAAGAGGATTTATGCAGTGTAAATGGCTAACCCTGACAGCTTCTGGCTAATTGAAAATGTCAATGTTATTGTGCTTACGTTAACGGGGCCCTTTGGCTTCTTGTCTGAGCTGTTCCTCCCAGAAAGCACAACAACCAGCCCTCTCCAGGGGTTCAGAAACTCTGGAGGGCACCTCCTTGGGCCCTGATAGCTAACAGCGAGCTCATGGGTGATGGGAACTCATAATTATGCATCTCCTTCCTCTTGTGTGGACACAGTCAACTGTTTCTTCATGAATCCGAGGGAGCTGAAGACCTCGAGGGAGATTTCATTGCCTCTTTCGTTGTCCTTTCCAAACAGGGTCGTGAAACAAAAGGAGGAACAAGAGAGTAGGTGGGGGGGGGGCACATCTCTGACTTCTGACCTCTCCTGCGTGAGCAGCCTGATCTACTCTCTGAACTGTACTGCTGATGGCCGCAGACAAGAACTGTGGAAAGCATATGGTCTTACCAGCATTCAGAAGTCAACGCGGGGCCTAGAGGTCTCCCAGCTATGTCATTGATTTATGGTATTGGGGAGGTGCTGCAGGCAGTTGATTTAGACTCTCCGTGAAAGCATTGACATGGCATAGAATATTAGCTAATGCTCGTAATATCATAGGATGACAGAGTATTTGGATCAGACTAGGCAACAAATGACTATTGGAAAGATGGGACATTTATAGGAGAACAGGTAGGGTCAAGTTCTTTCCAGTATATGCTTTCTGTTCCCTGTAGAGGCTTTTGTCATTTCCCTTAGCCTACTGTATTACCTTGCTGGATGACACATTTTTGTCTGGGTTCTTCATGCTTGGAGGAGAGCTTGACTCATAGTTGGTGTTCAATTAATAATGGGTGTATTAAATTGGAATAATTGGAAATCTTTGGCATGGAAAGGAGAAGACTGAGCCGTTACTATCAAGAGCTTCTAAATCCTTTGTGGGGGCGACTACTGAGAGAGGACTTAATTGCTCAGCCCTTAATATTGAGTTGGAAGACTCTTCTTTGAAACTGGATCAAGATAAATTTGGAACTTATGAAAAGATGGTCCATTTTCTACATTAGGAAATAAGTTCCTGGATCTCATTTTATAACAGGTGATAGTGGAAGGATACAAAGGGATTTTTTTTCCAGAAGTTTATTTCAACTTGAGAACTAGCTTTAATGGACTTTACACGAAGCTTTGGTGTGGACTTCCGAGATGAGTCTAAGACTCCAGTGACTTCTTCTGTAGCACCCTGATAACAACAACTACAAAATGATTGGACTGGCCCAGGATTGTTGCTTTAGTGGGGCATGCGGGTCCCTCCATAAACTGTCTCTTGCCTCAGCTCTTCCCATTCTTCCTTGTGGATCCCATGTCCTAGAGACTTCAGTCTATACCTCGGACTCTTTACAAACCACTTAATGTTTGTTTCTTTGCTTTTCCTGCCTCCTTTGTCTCTTCTTCTTGCTAGCCTTCATTCTTGATTTCCCATATAATCCCATCTAAACCAGGCCCTGGTGACTTCTCCCTTGCTGCAGACTGATGGCAGGTCAGACTCTACTGATGGCTTGCTGTCAACCACTTTGAATTATTACTTATATTTTAGACACCTATTCTATGTCTCCAAACTTAGGGCCGGGAAGTACATGATCCCTTGTGATTTAGCTTGAGTCTTCAGCTGAGACTCTTGCAAAATGAAAACTGATATTGTTTTTAAAGAGACAGTGCTACTAAGGAGTAATAGAAGACATTATTAGAAATGTCAAAATCAGTAACATATGTCTCCACCATTAATATTACTAAAGATGCAGCCATTAAAAAGTAAGTTCAGTGGATTGATTCATGGAATGTCAAAGCTTCAAGAAACCTTGAAGGTCATTGTGTTTGAATTCTTATCTACTGCTGGTGGATGTACAATCAATTAAGAATTGGTCAATTTAGCAATAGTTAAAAATATTATGTCTACCAGCAATCTTCATACATAGGTATACGTTCTGTAGAAGTTTGCATGTATGCATAAGGTAGCATTTATAAAGATGTCCATTATAATACTGTTTTGCAAGAAATTGGAAATAAGATAAAATATCCATTAAAAGAGGATTCGATAAAATGCAGTCTTTTCATGAGGTGGAATTCTGGACAGAAGTTAAAATGGATCAATGGGAATCGATCTGAAAGAAAATCCCATGGTAAATAGAAAAATATATGCAAGATCATACATTTATTAACAAAACAATAACCTTATTTCTGGATAAACTTACATAGAGAAAACCTTAAAAGTTAATTTGTGTACTTTATTTTTTAAATTGCTAAGTAGGTTTTAAAGTGATTATGCTAAAAATAAAACAACCATTAACATTCTATATTCATAGGAAGAAACATCAAAAGTTGTACTAGCTATGTGGACAATGTTTGGCCCTTTTTGGAACAAAATGGATATTAAAAATTTTATGAGATGACCAGGGAAATGTGGACACATACTGAATATTTGATATGAGGAATTATAAGTATTATAGGTATAATAATGATACTGTGGTTACATTTTTAAAATGACAAGCCCTATCTCTTAGAAATAGCTAGGCATGTGTATGGAAGATATATGATTTCTGGGATTAATTTTTTAAAAATCTGCTCAGGAGCACCTGGGTGGCTCCATTGGTTAAGTGTCTGTCTTGTCTCTCAGGTCATAATCTCAGAGTTGTGAAATCGAGAGCCCTGAGTCGGGCTCTACACTGGGTGTGGAGCCCACCCACAATTCTCTACCTCTGCCTCTCCCCCATGCCCTCTCTTTAAAAAAAAAAAAAAAATCTTTTTAGGAGAGAAGGAAATGGATGAAGGTGGGTATAGTAGAAATAAGATCAGTTGTGTGTTGACTTAACAGATTCAGGAGATTGATTATACCATTGTCTCTATATTTATGAATATAAACATATTTTTGAAATGCTCCAAATAAGAACTTTAAAAATTGGCTTTAAGAGAAAAATTAGATTCTAGGACCACTACTCCTTGTCTAGTGCTCTTCACAATAAATCCCACTGAGACCATGATTGGTTGGACTCCCTCAACTGATCAGCGTAAGCAAGGGGACATAAACAGGTTTTGCTTCAAATTATCTTCCTACCAGAGGAAGTTTCATACAAAGAGTAATTTTTATTTATCAAAAGTAGTCTACAGTTGAGCTGTCAGCTCTGGTTGAGGTATGTCTCAGATTTCTCTCTCCTTCCAAACATGCCAAAGTAACACAGTCGTGTGATCGAGAGAGTGGAGCTTGAAATATACGTAAGCAACCACAGAGGGGTGGAGGTTACTCATTCCAACTTTATGATGTCCCGAGAAACTGGTGCGATAAGAGAAAAAACTAAAAAATAAATGAGAGATAAACGAGATAATGGAAAGAACAGAGGGGAAACAAGACAACGCTCAACTCTGGCTTGAGAAATTTATTATGCCAAGGAAGATAAATTGGAGAAACATGAAAAGGCAGAGATCTTGTCTCTGCGTCATGTATTTCTCTTTAAGTGAATGAGCAATAATACAGAAATAAAAGAGTTCAAAACAGAGCTGTGTGCTCAGCCAAAATCATGGTTCCTAATGATTTTCAGCTTTGGCAGAAGCCTCACACGTTGTACTTGAACAGTTTTCTTGATTTTGAATTATACGTGTAATTCATCCCCATCAGAATGTAGCTGGGGAGCCAAGATGCATTTACCAGTCGGAAATGAGAGTGCTGGTCATGTGCTAAAACCAGTCTCCCTTTTTCATATCAGAAGTGTCTATACTGTCATCAGTTTGGACAGTTCTGGGAAACAAACAAACAAACAAAAGTTGTGAAATCAGTTGTTCGGCATCCTCTTGGCAAATTAAATTGTCAAATTACATATTTTCTTCTCTTACCAGGCTGTTCTCACGTTAGAAAGAGACAGTGTAAGATGGGCAAGCTGAAATGCATGAAACAAATGATGGACAGAGGGGGGGGGCGCTTACCAGGTCAGGAGGTCTGTAAGTGTCCAGCTGGACTTCTTGCTTTGTCTTTTAACAGCGCAGGCAAGGATGAAGGGGGATGGGATGTGATGAGTTTGCACCTTAGAAAATTAACCATCTGAGGAGCAACTGTTGCTGCTGACTCCACTCTGTGAGCGTGACTTAAGAAAATCAGATTCTGGCATGCTTTGTTTTTAAATAGTAGTGGGCCTGTAGTTCAGGTTTAATAAAGCATAATTTTTAGGGTGTAAAAATACTCTTTAATAACTACATTTGCAGTCTTTGTTCACCATTTCTTTGGCTTTTTTGTTCTCTGAATAACCCCAGCTATTTGTGGGTCATTCCTGCCAATCCATCACATTTGGTTTTTCTTCAGTTTAAGCTAACAACCCAAAATATTAGTCAATTCTGTAAGTATGGTCTGAATGTCCTTAAGTTTTGTTCAGGCAGTCAGCATTGCGGTGTTTACTTTGGGATGGAATGAAGTCATTGCAGGACGATTCTTTTAAGAAAAACTAAGTGTTTGTTTAAGAAGGTAGAAAGAGAGGTAGGTATGTAGTTAGGTAGATGGAGAGATGGATGAATGTGTAGATGGGTGGATGGGTGGAATGGCTGGCTGGCTGGGTGGATGGATAAGGGCTGGGAAGAAAAGGGAAAGAGGGAGGGAGAGGAGGGAGAAAGATGGGGCCAGATCACTGGCTGAATCAGACAAACCAAGGGGTTCCAATTCTGAATTTACCATTTACTAGCCCAGTCAATTTGGGTAATGTTTTTAACAAACCTCTTTGACCCACAAGTCACCTACTTATGCAGAAAATTTAGATAATAATATCTGCCTTGTTGGGTCATTATAAGGATTACAGGTAATTGTAACTTTTTTAAAAAAATAAGAAATGAAAGGGAAAGATAGTATATTTTTAAAAATAAAAAACCTCTCCCCACCAAAGCAAATATGTCCGTGGTCCTGTCATTAAAATTCCAGATTTTATAGTTTTAGTTTTATAAAAAGTCCAGAAAAGACCAAAAGAGAGTTCCCTGGTCCCCAAAAAACATGTGGGAACTTATGTTAATAACATTAAAATGTGAGCTTCTTGTGACAATAGTGACATTATTGGAACATAAATGGCAGCTCAGTCAGAATCTCCTCGTAACTATATCAAAGAAAGACAGTTGTGGCTTTGTTCTCAGTGTGACCTACTTGGGGTTTGGCTGCTTGTTGATAGATATTATCATTTTTAATGTCAGTAAATAATGTGATGTCAGATAAATGACCTGTTTCCTTTCTGTGGTATAAAGTTCATTTATCTTTAGGGAGCTCGAGTGAGGAGAGAAATCTGAGCAGGACCAACTGTTTTTGAATGTGCAGGATGGGAAATATCTTATTAATCCTACTTAACATGAGTCCCAGGCAGTTGAGTTCAATTCTAAATATACATCTGGTAAATCAATGAAAGTCTCTGCTTTTACCATTGACCGTGTTCCACTTATTGGAGAGCAACAAAAAATAAATATTTTTTTTCTACTAGAAGAAAATGATGCTACTCACAAAGCATTACTGTGTGGCTAGTATCTAGAAGACATCCCTCTGCATAACTCATATTCGGCTTTGCCCAATCATCTGCTTTAAGAACTCATAATGGTATAAAATTCAGGATCAAAAAGATGTGTTTTAATAACTTTACTGATAATAGCTTTGAGAATCACAAAATAAAAAATATGGTAGAATTTGGGGCACCTGGATGGCTCAGATGGTTTAGCATCTGCCTTCAGGTCGGGTCATGATCTCAGGGTCCTGGGATGGAGCCCCACATCGGGCTCCATGGCTCAGCGGGGAGTCTGTTTCTCCCTCACCCTCTGCTGCTTCCCTTGCTTGTGCTCTGTCTGTTTCTGTCCCTCTCTCAAATGAATAACTAAATCTTTAAAAAAAAAAATACGGTAGAGTTAAAAGTCTCTAGAATCATAAAAAATTCCTATGATTTTGATTCCTGGGCTATATAGGGTCTGATTCCCTCCTAAGATGACCACTGAAGAGTCCACACCTTGGGGCACCAGGTGGTCCAGTTGGTTAAGTGTCTGCTTTGGTTCAGGTCATGACCTTGGGATCCTAGGATCAAGCCCAGCATGGGATACCCTGCTCAGTGGGAAGTCTGCTTCTCCCTCTCCCTCTGCCCCTCGTCCTTCTCATTCTCTCTCTTTCTCTCTCAGGTAAGTTAATACAATCTTCAAAAAAGAAAAGAAAAGCATCAATTGTTTCTGAGGATGAGCTCATCTCCTGAGTCCATTGTCTATTTTTTCATGACAATACATTTAGCTAAAACCATTGGCTTGCCATCTCCTCTGTCAGGAGGTTCAGTCAGAGCAGGATGAAGACAATTTGCTTTTCTGGAGAGTCAAGTAGGGTGACAATCATCTCACTGAGGTTTTCTTAATATAGTGAAGATTGCTTGGGGCCTTTCCTCTGGAGCCCTCTGGAGGTTTTGGAGGTTTTGGAGGGCCATTAATGGAATCTAGGAGAACCAAGCCTGGAAGCTTCTTTAGAGGTCATTTAATAAAAATGTCTATTGTTTTTTCTAATAAGAAATCAGAGGTAATAATATATAGGATGAGTTTACAGTATAGGAGATTGAGTACAGGACTTTTTGTCTTTACTAAGACAAAGTTATTTTGTCACATTGAAATATCCACTGATGATTTGATAATTTAAATCTGTTTGAATATTTTGCAGATATATCTTTGTCAATTCCATTAAGTTAGAGAGCTAGCAGAGAGTGTAGGGTGGGTATTTATTTCACTCTCCAATGAGTAGTGTTCACAAAGACTGTCTACCTCTTTATCTAGAATAGGGGTTGGCCAGCTAAAGCTCATGGGATGGATAAAACTAGGGCCTAATTTTGTAAATATGAGCTAAGAATGGTTTTTGCATTTTTAAAAGGTTGTTGAAAAGACAAGAATATGAAGTATGTGAAGAAGGCTATATGTGGCCCCCAAAGCCTAAGGTGTTTACTATCTGTCCTTTCACAGAGTAAGTTTGCTGATCCCTGGCTAGAATATTCAGGGAAGGAGGTTCTGTGACTTTCCTTGTGGAACACGTGATATTTTTTGTTTTGTTTTGTTATTTTATATTTTTAAAACAAGCATTATAGACTGCAGGCAAATAAACACCCAATTTTAAAGAATGTCTTTTTGGAGTCAACTTTAGGATTATTTTTTTTGTCCTTAGGAAGATCTGCCTGCTTTATGAATTATAAATTAAATAATGAGCTGAAACATGGGAAAATCTGTCTCTTCTTCCACAGAACTTTTGCTGACTTTTTAGCCACAGGAGTTTGAATTATACAATTTCTCACCAAAACCACATCCATTTCCTGAACCACCTCAAAATAGCTATGAGCTCCAGGAAAATCTGGTTATGCTGTTCTTGTACCACATTACTGGGAACCCATATGGGTCATGCTGGTTTCTCACGTGAATTGGGAGGCCGTGCTCTGGGGTCCCTACAAAAAATATGTATGTGGGTAGAATTATACACTAGAGTCCTCAGGACGTCAGTTCAGACTGGACAATGGCAGTCTTTCGCTTTTTTGCCACTACCGTTTTGAACACTTTGTTCAAATGTAAGTATCATTCTTGAACTTGGTGAACTTGGTGATGGTATTTGGCAGTCTATTTGAATCTGGTGTAGAGTTAATGTTTAGGAAGTTTGAGGGCGAAGACGGAAGTAAAAGGAAAGGCAAGAAGGCCAACACTGAATGAAATCGTGCTCTGAAAGTGTTTCTCAACAGGGTCTGTGTCTTTTTTTTTTAAGAGGTTTTTTTTTTTTTTACAAATTTATTTGGACTGAAAATGAAAATATGGCATCAGAAATTCTTTAAGAAAGCATAACAGACAATTGTTAAGGAACAGGAAAAAATTCTTCTATGTATATCTTATTGTAATCGTGTTTTGCTAAAAAATTCAATGTAAAGTTATCAGATCTGTTTCCATATCCCTCTTTCCCACATTCTTCTGCTTCACATTCTTAAAATTAGATCTTATTTTAAACATTGGATTTGGAATTCTAAAACATATATACATTCCATGAGACTCACTATTTCTTCCTGGAACCAATACATCCTACAGAACAAAAAGGAATTGAAGGTAGAATGGCATTCACTATATAAATACTTTCTGAACTGTGGAGGAAAGAAAGAAATCCAAGGAGGGAAGAAGATAACATGCATGTTAGAAACCATATTATGGGGAATTAAGAACTCTTGATAATCAGTCTCCCTTTCCATAGAGTAGTTCCTTCCAACCTGCCCCATAGTAATCCTAAAATCGTTGGCAGTAAAGTTTAGTACGGGTGCCGCGATTGGATCAAATCTGTTACTGATAGGATTCTTTGACATAAAACTGGATCTTGTTGCTACAACTAACCATTCTTCACTGTTTTCCGTTCTCAGAATAGCTCAGCTCAAGCAGGTATTGACATTTATGTCTGAATCCATTCTAATCTCCATCCTGTGAGGAAAATTTCTTTCGTGCCCTCAGCCACAATCTTTGGAGCCTCTGAATGATTCTTTCCCTCACAGACAGCAGTGACTTTTCCTACTGCTGGTCCTGTTGGACCTTCTCTTTTCTATTGCACCATTGGAGAAGCCCGTCTGTTAAAACAGTTAAGAAGCTGGTACTGGGGCCGATAGTTAAATGACCCAGACTCTGTATTAGCATTTCTGAGGAAGAAGGATTTGCGTCTATGTCTTCTTGGAATTTTTGTCAGCAGCCATCTGAGAAGGCTCAGATGTTGGCTTAGTCTCTGTGATAGCTAGTTATGGCCACAAAGTCATCTTAGATCACGGGTCTTAGAAGAAAGCAAGCTCAAGGTTCTTATGGTTTTAGAAGTTAGTGGGAAAAAAAAAAGATTATAGCTCAGTTTGACTAGTAGAACTGGTGGACTCCAATACATGGTCCTTGATAAGAGAAAAATTCTTGTTGTTTCTGTTAGGACAGTTCATCAGTATGTGAGACCACCCCATGCATTCTAAGAGGTTTTGCCTCGCGTTCCTGTCCACTAACTGTAAGTAGTACTCCACAGTCATTGGAACAACCAAAAAAAAAAAAATACCCACAATGTTTTAGTCACCTCCTTGTGGAAAAATAATGCCTCTGGTTGAAAGCCACTGTTACGGTTTTCAAAACCTCACCTCTGAATGATGTTCTTTTTCCAGTGAAGTTTTCTGTAGCCTGTGCCCAAGAATGTCCAGAGAGAAGGCTGAAAGGGAAAATAATCAGGGAGTTGGGCTATAGACTTTCAGCCATTTGTTTGACTGATTCTGGTCCTCATAGAAATTGAAGGTTAGTTTATTCTATGCAGAGCTCAGTGAGGGATTGGGGCTAGAAGAGTAATACCATTTCTCTGCCAAGGAGTCCAGGAATATATGGACTAGCCTGGTCAATGTGTTTCTTCTGAGTTTGAAGAAAACTAAAACTGATTCATCCAACCTACCACACAGTGGAGGGAGGCCTTGACAAATAGGTACCTCCTCAAGATGTGCCTGTGTATCTATCTTCAACTCTATGCCAGGGGTTTATGTTAAGTTCCTGAAGATTCTTGTATTGGGCCTCTACATCTAGTCTCCAAGAGATATAGTGAATTTGTTTATGTGGGCATTGGTTTATTGATTAAGAGCAACTGCTAGAGCTTGGGTCCTGCTTCTACCACTAACTAGCTCTGAGACCTTGAGCACGTTCTTTGTCTTCTTTTGAGCCTATCTCAGTTTCCCACCTGCAAAGTTCAGATAATATGACTACCGAGCTCACAAGGTGTTTTTGGCATTCAATGAGTTAAAATGTATGAAATGCTTCAAAGAGTACCCGGCACTAAACGTACAATAAATACTAACCATTGTTAGTGTATGTACTAAACTCAGGACAAGATTAGTATTTAGTTTTGTCTCACAGATGGACTTGCATTTGCTTCCTAAGAGGATGCAAAAAGTTTGTTCTGCTTTGTGTAGCTGCATCTGTGCCTAAAGAGAAAAGCTGATATCAAGACCTTTTGTCCTTAAGTTTGCAGTTGAATGAGAGCAGTAGCCTGACTTTATTTTTTCCCCTTCTTTCTAAAACAGAATATATTTTATTCAGCCTGAGGTATAGTTAACATATACCATTGTGTAAGTTTAAGGATACAGGAGGTATTGATTTGATACACTTCTATTTTGCAAAATGATTACCACCATACCTCCATCACACATCATGTAATTACTATTATTTTTTGTGGTTAGAACAGCTAATGTCTACTCTCATAACAGCTTTCATGCTTATACAGCAGTCCACCCCTTGTCCATGGGCATGCATTCTAAGTCCACCAGTGAAAGTCACTTAAAACCACAAATAGTTCCGAATCCTATATATACTATGTTTTTCCTACAAATACATACTTATGATAAAGTTTACCTTAAAATTAGGAACAGTAAGAGATTAACAATAGTAATGATAACAATACACTTGTAAAAGTCACATGAGTGTGTTCTCTTTCTCTTTCAAAATATCTTACTGAACTATGTTCACCCTTCTTGTGATGGTGCGAGATGATAAAATGCTTACATGATGAGATGAAGTGAGGTGAATGACATAGGCATTGTGATATAGCGTTAGGCTACTGTTGAGCTCCTGGAGATATGTCAGAAGGAAGATCATCTGCTTCCAGGCTGTGGTTGACCACAGGTAAATGAAAGAGCAGAAAGTGAAACTGTAAATAGGGGATACTAGTCTAATACATTGTTGTTAATGCCAGTCACGGTGCTGGGTGTTCGATCCCCAGAAGTTATTCATCTTCTGACTGGAAGTTTGTTCTCTTTGACCAACATCTCCCCATTTCTATACATGTTCAAATCCCCTGCCTTCACCCAGCCCCTGATAAGCATCATTCTACTCTCTGTTTCTTTGAACTTGGCTTTTTAAAAATTACAAATGTAAGTAATATTATATAGTATTTTTCTTTTTCTG
Organism: Ailurus styani; assembly: GCA_002007465.1. Lineage (NCBI taxonomy): Eukaryota > Metazoa > Chordata > Mammalia > Carnivora > Ailuridae > Ailurus > Ailurus styani. Next base: position 358,806 of record LNAC01000754.1, read on the forward strand.
TCTGACTTATGTCACCTAGCATAATGCCCCCAAGGTCCATTCATGTTGTCATAAATGGCAGGATTTCCTTCTGTCTCATGGCTGAATAATATGTCATTGTGTGTGTGTGTGTGCGTGTGTGTATGTGTGTGTGTGAAATATCTTCTTTATCCATTCATTCATTGATAGACACTTAGGTTGTTTCCATATCTTGCCTGTTGTGAATAATGTCGCAATATGTCCTTTGGATATATTCCCAGAAGTGGGATCGCTGGATCATACGTTAGTTCTATTTTTAATTTTTTGAGGAACATTTGTGCTGTTTACCACAGTGGCTGCAACAATTTGCTTTCTTACTGACAATGCTAAAGAGTTCCCCTTCTTTACATCCTCCCCAACACTTTTTATTACTTGTCTTGATAAAAGTCATTCTCACAGGTGTGGGGTGATACATCATTGTGCTTTTGAGTTGCATTTCACTGATTATTAGTGTTATTAAGGATGTTTTTGTGTACCCATTGGCCATTTGCATATCTTCCTTAGAAAAATGTTTAATCAGTTCAACCATTTTTTAATCAGATATTTTTTGTTATAATACATCACATTAATAGAATGTAAGATAAAAATCATATGATCCTCTCCTTCAGTGCAGAAAATGCATTTGGCAAAATACAACATTCTTTCCTGACAAAAATACTTAACACATTGGGTTATAGAAGGAAATACCTCAACATAATAAAGGCTACATATGACAAACCCACAGCTAATGTCAGACTCAATGGTAAAGGTTGAAAACTTCATTTAAGATCAGGAGTAAAACAAGGGTGCCCATTCACACCACTCCTATTCAACATCGTACTGAAAGTCCTAGCTAAAACAATCATGCAAAATAAAGAAATAAAAGGCATCCAAATCAGAAAAGAAGTAAAATTTATGTCTTTATTTGTAGATGATGCAATGTTATATATAGAAAATGTTAAAGACTTCACAAAAAAAAAAGCCATTGATGAAGGAATAATGAAAGTTGCAGGATACAAAATCAACACACAGAGATCAGTTGCATTTCTGTGCACTAACAGTGACATATTTGAAAAATAAATTTTTAAAAATACCATTCACAGTAGCATTAAAAACAATAAAATACTTAGGAATAAACTTGGCCAAGGAGTTTAAGGACCTATACACTACAAAGTGTAAGACTTTGATAAAATAAATTAAATAAGATAGCAACAAATGAAAAGATATCCCATGTTCATGGATCAGAAGAATTAATATTGTTAAAATGTTCGTACTACCCAAAGCCTTCTTTATTTTTTATTTTATTTATTATTTTATTTTATTTTATTTTATTTATTTTTTATCCAAAGCCTTCTATGGATACAGTGTAGTGGCTATCAAAATTCTGATGGTTTTTCCACAGAAATAGAAAAGGAAATCCTAAAATTTGTATGGAAACTGCAAATGAGCCCAGATAGCCAAAGCAATCTTGGAAAAGAAGAACAAACCTGGAAGCATCATACTGCCTCATTTCAAACTATATTACAAAGATATGGTAATCAAAACAGTATGGTAATGGAATAAAAATAGATGCATAGACCAATAGAACAGAACCGAGAGACCAGAGATAAACCCCTACATATACAGTCAACTAATACTTGATAAGGGAGCTGAGAATACCCAGTAGGTATAATATGGGTATAAAAAATGGTGTTGGGAAAATTGGATAACCACATGCAGAAAAATGAATGTGAATGTGGAAAATTAACTCAAAGTTGATTAAAGACTTGAGCATGTGCCCCGAAGCTGTAAAACTTCTAGAAGAAAACATAGGGAATAAGCTCTTTGAAATTGGTTTTGGCAACACATTTTCAGATATGATACCAAAAGCATAAACAACCAAAGCAAAAATAAATAAGTGGGACTACATTGAAGTACAAATAGCTACTAACACCAAAAGAAACAATCAATAAAATGAAAAGGGAATCTATGGAATGGAAGAAAATATTTGCAAAACATATAGTTGATAGAGTTAAAATCCACAGAAGTATAATTTACATGTTGTATTTGCCTTTAGATGACATTGTCTTTGGGCCTTTCAAGATGAAAATGAAAGGAGTCATTCGTTGTCATGCCTCTTGAAAGTGGTTATGCTGGAGTGAATAGGAGTCTTGCCAGACTCATTGGTATTATCATCTCCTCCACTACCATTGCTCAGGCTTTCACTTTCAAACTAGTCAGTGAGTGGAAAAAAGGAAGGAGAAAATTTTGAAATGTAATCACAAACAATGCAGACCATGTGTGATCCTTCAAGGAGATATGTCCCCATAGGGCATGGACCTAAAGTCTCCTTCACATGTATATCATGAAAATTGGGCAGGGGGACATCTATTGCTGGCAATGAACAAGGTACTGTATTTACCCTCCTGCCCTATAGAATTTTAAAAACTGGACGTTATGTATGAGGTAATTTACACACATTGGACAATTGGCAGCACAGAACAGATCCCCAAGAGAAAGAGAACAGGGTAAACCCTCTAATAACCCCAGCCTGCTCTCTGGAGAGTGGATGTAAGCAGGAGCACAGGAAGGGCCGACTGAAACAGAGTCTGCTGATCTCCCTCAGTTGAGAGATACTGGTTAGAGTTAGGGAAGCCTGAAGTGGCTAGAATCCTCAGAGAAGAGTACCGAAAAGGAGAGTTGATGAAGAGAAGAGAGTTGCACAGAGAAAAAGTCCCGGTTATCTTTATAAAGAATTCCTCTCCTGTCCTCAGAGCATGGTATAAGGAGATTGCTAGAAGCTGAGGAAAGAACCCCACTGGAAAAGAACAGGCAGAGCAATCTTGGGAGCTCACGGAGGACCCAAAGTAGAGTTTTTCCTATTAGCTAGACTATAAAAATCGTAATATATAAAGTATCCAGTAGGGTGCTCAGAAGGGTATTGCCTCAGTAGTATGGCAAAATTAAAGGCTGCTCTGGTCCTGCCTATCAAAACTAAGAAGCAGTCTTCAAAAGAACCAGACTATTTATAAGTAACTCTGTCCTGAATGGAGGGGAAGGGTAGCAAAGCTCAACATTATTTAAATAAAAACAAAAATATCCAGCCCCCAGCAATATTAACTTCATAATGTCTGGCATCCAATCAAATATGGGAAACTGTGACCTGTAATAAGAAGAAAAATCTACCAGTAGGAACAAACACAGATGATACAGTTAGCAAATAAAGGTATTAAAATAGATATTATAACTATATTCTTCATGCTTAAAGAGATAAAGGAAAGCATGAGCATGTTAAGAAGAGATGTATAAGATAGGGAATAACACCTGAAACAAACTTCTAGAGTTGAAAAATGCCATGTCTAGATGAAAAATATACTGGGCGAGATCAGCAGCAGGTTAGACAATAACTTGGTGTTTTAACAATAGAAACTCTTCAAAATGAAACACAGAAAAGTCACTGAAGAAAATGAACAGAGAAGCCATGAGCTGTGGGACAACTTCAAGCAGACGAGTATGGCTATAATTAGAGTTCCAAAGTTATCAGAAGAAAGAGTATAATAAAGGTATAAGCAGAAATCAATGAAATAGAAAAGAGAAAAGCAAAAGAGAAAGATCAATGAAAAGAAAATCTTGTCTTCGTAGAAGATTAATAAAATCAATAAACATCCAATCGCACTAATCAGGAAAACAAGAAAGTAGGCATAAATTACCATTATCCGGAATGGACAAGGGAATCTTACTGATGTTAAAAATGTAAAAAGGAAATATTATGAACAACTCTATCCCAGTGAATTTGACAACTTGGATGAAGTGGATAATTTCCTTCAAAGACACAAACTACCAAAGCACTCTCAAGAAGAAATAGATAAGCTCTATAGCCATATATTTATTTTTTCTTTTTAAAAAAAATATTTTATTTATTTATTTGACAGAGAAAGTGTACTAGCACAAGCAGGGGGAGCTGCAGAGGGAGAGGGACAAGCAGGCTCTCCCTCTAGCAGGGAGCTGGACATGGGGCTCGATCCGACAACCCTGGGATCATGTCCTGAGCCAGAGGCAGATGCTTAACTGAATGAGCCATCCAGGTGCCCCTATTTATTTTTTTAAATGGGATTTGTAGTTGAACTTGCCACAAAGAAAACTCCAGATTTAAGTATGGCTTTACTGGTAAATTCTACAAAACATTTAATAAAGAACTAATGCAAATTCCTCACAGATTTTTCTAGAAAATCGAAGAGGAGCAAATGCTTTTCTATTTATGTATTGATCAGGATTGTTCTGATACCAAAAGCAGAACAAACTAATTATGAGAAAAGAAAACACGAGACCGTCATGAACAATGATATAAAAACCCTTCAAAGATTTTTACAAATCAAATCCAGCAATATATAGAAAGAATATCCAAGTGGAGTTAATTCTCAGAATGCAAAGTTGTTTTAACATTCTAAAAGTGGCTAGGGATTTTTGAGTAAAAGGAAGACATTATTCTTCTCCATCTTATCCTCATGCTTGCAGTGCACCAAGCTATCTTTCTAACTGTGATGGGCAAAGAAAGGCTTCTCAGCCTCGAGGACCTGCTAATGGTCTAAGCAGAATGTACCTGTTCTCACGGCCTCAAACTTGTAAGCCATCGGGTAGCATGATGGCAATGATCTAGGACCCATCAACCCTCAGAAGGGTGTGAGACATGGTACCAGTTGAAAGAGCATGGATTCTAGAGTCACAAAGGCCTGGGTTCAAATCTAGTCCCCACCGTTTATTGAACAAATTGCTTAAGATCTCTGAGACTTTGAGATATTGCCAGGGTTAAAATTGTGCTGAGGCTCAGGAGTGAAATATGGAGGCCACTTGGCGTGGAGCAGACACACAGTACATATGCTTATGGTGCAGGTTGATCATGATGGCTCTGAGTTACGGCTGCAGGCAAAGACAGCTAGAATTCTGAAGCCAGCCCTGTTCCATTCCTCTTTGTGGGCCTTGGCCTAGTTTCCTAGTCTGTGAAACAGACTAACAGTCTCACCTATCTCCAAGAAGTGGTGGGGGTGGTCCCTTTGGTTTAACACACGCATAGCTCTTGGAACAGTGCCCAGCACACAGAAGTGTTCAATAAGCATTAGCTATTATTCTTCAAGCTCGTGTTGCTTCTTCCGCCACTGATGTGGTCACTATTGTTGTTGAAAAGCCCACTAAAACTTTGAGATCCCAGCAAGAAAGACTTGCAAACTAGGTAAGGACAATAGGTAATGGAGAGTCTTGCAGTTCTGAAGATGCTCAGCCCCTAGCTGAAAACAGAAGTGCCTGGCTCTGACTGAACAGGGAGAGGTAAATAGCTGCACCGGGAGGAATCAAGCCCTGAGGGGCCGGAGCGGGGCAGGCCCTGACAACAATCTATCTTGGAGATGGGGATATTTTGTTAGAGACAAGTCTAATTGGTGTTGGATCTTTGTCAACGGTCCTGGGACCGTGTGAATAGAGACCTGGGCTATCGTTGAGAACCATGTGGCCCTGTCAGCAGGTGATGGCACCTGAATGACAGTGTGACAGGGAACAGAAACAGGGCTACAGCCACCCCCCTGCCTGCCACGGTGACAAGTACTATGCAGATTTCCACCAGGCCGGGCCTGGTGAGGCCTGCCAGACGGTGGGCTGTGTGCTACCAACTTCTTTCAACACTTCTTGTTTTGCCATTCATAGCTTCTTGCTATTAAGCAGAGCAGCTCATATCCTGTGGACAGAGGATTGATATGTCATATCTCTGAAAAATTGTTTGTCTTCCACAGGTGTATGGGCTTCCTTCTACAGCTGGCAGGTCACATGACACTTTTCAACACTCTCTTCTGTACCAGCTTGGCATACATAGTCTATCAAAAGGGAAATCTTTCACATACAATTATGACAGAAAAGAAAGGTGATGAAGTGTTCTGTACCAAGAAAGGATGAGATCAAAGGGCGCTAATGAAGATGGATTACAAGAGAAGGGCAGCTTCCACTCCAGAAGTTGGGTGGGCCTGCTTAAGACCTGGCACTGCTTGGGGGCACACACACTGGCACACACCAGTGTGCCCACAGAAGGGATAGCCACAGATAAAATCGCTGGACAGCTTCTCTTAAAATAATAGGTTGCTGGGGTTGACTGCAACCCAAGAGGAGTTATGGATAGTGTGTAATTGTGCCAAAGCCCTGTAGAGGCATCTTTTTCTCAGTAATTCACACAATACTTATTTCTTCCAGCACCAACCCATTAGTGGCACCACTCAGACCTCTAGCAGTCTACTTTACACACATGGAGGTTGATTTTCCAATAGATCTTCCAGAGCACAGGGCTTGAACACCCAAAGGCATACTGTTTCTTACTGAACTCTGGGAGGTCAAGGGAAAAAGCATGGTCTGCTGAAGTTTATGAACGAGGCTGCTTATCATTGGAGACTTCACAGTCATACAGGGCGCCCATCTCGGTGGCACCCTTTTTAATTGGAGAAGAATTTCTCGGCCCTCCATGACCCTTTCCTAGCCACAGCCGTCACCTTGGAATTATACATCATACACCAACATTTCAAATCCTAGAAAAGTGCTTGCCCGGGATAAATTAAGCAAGAGTTTAAGTTTTATATCCAATCTCTTGCTTTGGACTATTACAGGAAAACCCAACTATTTTCAATTAATTGTGGGTAAACCAGTCTGAATTGATTTAAAAAATACCCTTGTAATTATAGATTCCATGAAAAGAAATATAATTGTATTAGTTTCAGTAATGGTGAAGACAGTAATTCAAAGGAAGCTAACAAAGTTTTGTCAAATATCTTTCCAAGTTCTTGTTTTAATGAAAAATTAAGTAGATTTTACCAATTGTAGTAAATAGATGCTCAACTATTTGAAAATTGCTTATTTTTCTACATAGGTTTAAAATTCTTCCTATTGTCTTATTTAATACATTGGATAGATTAGTAACCCTTTCCCTCCTTTGCAAATAGAAAATAATTGAGTGCTCACTTTCTTAAGTAGTAAGGCCTATGTCAGTGAGGGTGGGAAGATAAGGAAAGGGAACCAGCATTTTGGTGAATGTGTGCTATCTAATTTAACTTTATCTTCACACAAACCATTTGGTGTAGATGATATGGCCATTTTTCAGATGAGGAAACCGAAATTCAGTAAGTCGGTCAGATGGTGATAGAATTAGTATTGGATTTCTGTTTCATCTAGCCCCTAAGTTGGCATTCTGCACCCTTCGCTTTTGCACCTTGCTTCACCCACTTTGGCTGTTTGTCACACACTGTCCATCTCTAACCTAAGCGTGCCGGTCTAGTAGCCGTACCCAGATACTTTTGCAAAGGGTTTTTTTCTTACCAACTCTCATGGAGATTGCTGAATGAAATGTCAGTCTGCTCCCCAGAGGAATAGTATCACAAAGTGAGTGGTCCTTGCAATGCCATTTTCATAGCCCTCAAGGGCCCTATATTGGAAATATAGGCAGGCATTTGCTTGAATTCTCCGTGAGTCTGAGTGAGCAGCGTGCCTTGTAGGAGACGGTGGTAAGCCAAACTGGCCAAGGGGAGGACTGCTTGACTACGTTTGAACTGGGATATGCGGGGATCAGGAAGGCTTCCTGGCATAGATTCTCACTCACTTTGGTTTCTGTGGCCCTTAATTTTCCAGCCATGCCCCCGTCGTGTCCACAAACGCAGTACCCAGCTTTAACTGGGTATGTGAACCTTGGGGAATTTTCACCGATTAGGACTTAAACTTGAGGTAAACCATTAGACCAGAGCGGTGTTTGGGAAGGAGTTGGGAATGGGCTCAGGAAAGATGCGTTTCAAGAGGAGGAGGGAAGAAGAGCCGTTCTCTGACAAGGGAGGCGGCAGAGGGAGCTGGATAGTCGTGGGGGAAGTGGGTTCTGTGAACTCAGGGCGGGAGTGGGGGCAGAAGCGCAGTAAAGAGATGTTCCTTACTTGACAATCTTGCCTAAGGCCAGCTTTGCTTAGTAAACCTCATGGGATCATCTTGCTCACTTCAAAGGATCTGGCCCACCAGAAGAACAAAACAATATTTCCCTCTGTGGCAACTTGGCATTGCAGCTGTCACCACAATTGTATCCAGAAAAGAAGCTTATTCAAGTGGCAGCTTGTTCCTTGAGGCTTGTCTCATCTTTGAGAAATGCCCAGTGACACCTCTCAGAGGAAATCCCTCATTCCAGGACCCTGTGATATTTTCTGCAGGCAGCACACACTTCAGGAATGTGTTCCAAGGCATAATGAGCCCTCGGACGGTGTTCGCAGGTTTTGTTGGAGACCAGACCACACTTCCCGCACACAGCTCTGGGAGGCACTGAGGAATTCCTGGTTGTTTCATTAGACCTTTAAGAGCTGTTGATTGAGGACTTCATTGAAACCAGGTTTTGTGTTCCCAACTTCACTATTTCATTTTCCATTTAACCCCAAGACTGCTGTTTACCGATGTAGAATGGAATTGGTGACTGATTTTTAAACAAATGTTTCTGTAACCTTAGGTTGCATGTAGAGAATAGGGTGCCACCAAAGAGAAAGGAGTGGGGAGGTAGGGAAGACATTTCCCTGTTCTCTCTGTGCTCCAGAACTTGGACTGTGGGGCCTTAGACCTTGAAGGGGCTTTATTGGAGCAGGTAACTGGCTTAATTCTCAGAATGGGCAGACAAGGAAGCCGAAGACTATAGAAGTCTTATAGCTGATCAGTGGGTAATTCTATAGCTGGAAGACCTTGTTCTCGTCTGCAGAAGATAGTTTAAAAGGCAGGGACACACGAGCACAGGATGGCTGGGATAATCAGGTGTCATATGTCATCTTTTTGAAGAAACGGGCAGTAAGGAAGGAAATGCACCAAGAGGTCACAAAAACCATCTTCACATATCTGAAGGACTGTCACACCAAAGTGTGAGCAGATTTATTCTTTGTCATGGCTGACAGTCTGGCTAAGATCCATGGAGTATTAGGAGAACAAGTTGGACTCAATATGAGGAAGGTATTGATCTGCCTTCAATAAGGGCCTGGAATACTTAAAATTATAGTGAGTCTGCTGTCTTGAACGAAGCGACTGTCCCATCTAAAAATATGTTCAAAGGGGTTTTGTGCTGGGAATTTTTTTCCAAAGCTGAAGTTAATCAGCAAGTTTCCCATCATAATTCCCAAGAGTCCCCATCAAATATAGAAGGGAATGGAATTAAAGCAGACCCTTAACGTGTCAGTTTCTGGTTGACGTATATCACCTGCTGAACAATTCATTATTGTGGGACTACTCTGGCCCTTGGGGTTTTTAGTCTTAGCTGTGGTTATGGCTCAGAGAGGGAGTTGCTGTGAAAGGAGGGCCTGCTTTGTGGATATTTTTTAGAGATGTGTTGATTTGTTCTCAGGTAAACCCAGCGATAGAAGAAAAAAAAAAAGGGACGGTGGCACCCATGGCTGAGGTACCTACTATGAGTCTGAAGGTGACAAATCATCCCCAGGTTTGAAAGACTCTTAGGAGGCCAGCAGAGACCAGGCCTCAGAGGAGGCCAGGGCCATGGGAAGGAATCTCTCCAAGGGACCTTTAGAGTTAGTTCTGAGATTTAAGGGCCGTTAAAAAGAGTGTCCAAGGCGCTGGAAGCCCCGAGCCCCAGACTGGTACGGCATGCCTCACTGTCTCTCCCTCACTTACTTGGATATCCTCTAAGGCCCAGATTCTGAACTCTAACTTAATCAGGTTGACATACTTTAATTGAAATCTCTGATGTTTGAATCTTTTCCTTCCAGAAATCTTACCCTGGCCTCAGTGGCCTCTACTGGAGTTTCCTGCCTCTGAGTTTGGGGGTGGGGGATGGGTGAGAGGCCACGGGTGTCGACACTGGGAGATTTCAGGGATTACCCCAACAAGCTGCGTCAGTACAGGGGCTGGGTCATGTTTGAGGTTCTGTCTAGTTTCCATAAGAATGTCATTATTAGTCCCCTTGAAATAGCTTCCCCTTTGGTTCTTCACTGTTCCCAGTCATGCTCCTTTCTAGGATGGAAACTGATCCCTGGCCCAGCAGAAGAAGTTGTTCCTAAGTTCTTCTAAGAACAAATCTCCTCTCCCCTTTTGTATACATTTCTCAAGGAGCCACTGATTTCTTCCAGGTTAGTGATGTATGACCTAAAGCCTTGGGCTCATCCTCACTGAGTCATTTAGTACATGCTCTAAGAGGGCTGATTTTGTCATTTGCTTTGTTTACGCTTTGTCACAGGCTCCCCATTGGCTTTAGGGTGTTTCATCCTCAGCATTTCCTAATTTCCTCTTGAAGGCATCAACAGTGTTTGCTTATTTAACCATCAGGCGTCCCATCTGAGTTGTTCATGAGAATGGGAAAACATTGACACACTATTCATGAGAATGGGAAAACATTGACACATTTCTGCTCCTCCCCAACCTTGGGTGTTGCTTGCTGGCTTGTAAATCTGAACTGGAAGAGTAAACTTATTTGGAGAAGCTATGAAATGCCTATCCTCGAAGCGTGTTTATGTTGGGAATGAGAGGAGAGAGTCTGCCCACAAGTACCAGGATCCAGGACCTGGGATCAGGCTCGAAGCCAGAGATAAGGAACTCCTTCTAATCTTTACTGCAAATGGAAATAGTCAATAAATCAGAACTATTTATTGAGTGCCTACCATGTTTGAACAACAGAGGAGTGGGAATTTGTAGAAACAGATGAAATCATCTTAACTGAGAACCTACCAGGCTCTTATTTGTTAGAGACCTTTGGGACTAAGTTAGGTAGTGGTACCAGTTGCTGAGAAATTGAGAATCACAAAATTAGATTCGCTTCCTGTTGGGACTTGAAAGTCCTTTGTCATTTTTATTAGATGGGACTGCATCTTAGGATGGCAGAAATGAAACCTCAGCTTTCTACACAGCACTTTTTATGCCCCTTGGTAGAATGTGGAACACACTTAACCTCTTAAAGCCCATTTTCTCATCTACAAACGGAGTCTATCAGTACCTTCCTCAGACTTGTTCTGAGAAGTAAATAAAACACTGTATGTGAAGTGCTTAGCCCCCCATAGATATCCAGTAGACAACAATGAATGAATTGCAGCTGGGTGGTCATTGCTGGTGACCAACATAAAGAAGCTGAAAAATATACTGGTTATGTTGTAGCCTATCTTGTCTCATGGAAAACCCTGGTTTCAGGCTCTTTTATCTCTGCCAGATTTTATAGTATTAAGCTGGCACACTGTCGAGGGGGTACTGGGAAAATGTCTGATGTGCCAGGAGAGGAAAGGACCAATCTCTCTAAGAGAGCCATGTGGGCTCTTGTGTTAATTAAAACAGCAAGGAACTGTGGAGGGAAGGCAAAGTAAAGAGTGTGCCTCACACATTCTCGAGGGTGAAGACTGGGTAGGAGAGACTGGAAGAGAAGGAGGTAGAGTGTGGTGGTGGTCCCAGAAGAAAAGGATGTTTAGCATCAAGCTTAGTCAAAGTTGAAATTGAGCGAAGGACAAACTGATCACCAAACAGACCATCTGGTGCAGGGTAGCACCACCTTCCCCCTAGTCAGACATTAGAACCCATGACCTAAGTTCTGGGTGGGTTTTAAAGGGACCAGAGTATGGCATGGACCCAAAAGAGGACAGTCTGCTTGTCTCTGGGCAGGAATCCTTTCTCATTTTTCGTATGGATGTTTTCAATTGAGGTAGAAAGCCTCTTAGCTTTATTTACAAAGAAGCAAATCTGCCATCATTCTAGTCATGTGCTTTACATTTGCATCAGCTCAAATGGCATTAATTCTTTGAAAATGCAGAAATTGTTACTGTGATAGCGATTTGCTCCTAACAAGCAAAGGCCACGACAGGCTGGCATTATCCAGATTTTTTTCCATGACTCCCTCATCAAAAATAATAATACTATTTCAAATGGATTGCATTGTGGTTAATGAGATATTTACAACGATTATCAGAAGTGGAGAGGCCTAGACATTTATACTAGTTGGTTGACTGGCAAGATTAACCCAAAGGACTTTGACCCACCTTTTGAGAGAAAAGGACCTCTCTAGATCTCAAAGAGAAACGTAATTTATTTGCATCCATATTGCATTTTTAAATACAAAAAACTGAAATCAGCCCCACACACAGGACCCAGGCCACTGCTCAGAAGAGTGAGATAGGTCATATATTTATAAATGACCATAGTGGTCATAAATGGACTAAGGTCCACATGGGTGCAAAAGGAGATCTAAATATGCTACATTTGTGAATTTTTTATTTGACTAAAGAATCAAATTGCATTTTAAAATACAGAGTCAACTGTCCTTTGGACTGAAGCACTAGGTCTTACTTCCTTGGTCCCATTAATGGAAGTTGAGGAGAGAGGTGACCAACTCCATTCAACAAAAGAGGAGAGACCGCATCAGACACAGCAACTGTTTTGTTAGAACAAAATGACTTACCCCATCCTGTCCCACTGCTTTTGCAGAAGTATTTAGAAAGTGTGGAGAAAAGGGACAGAAATAGTTTCACAGAAACTATTTCTGTGAGGAGTTGTGGAAGAAGAGTAGAGATGCTGGAGGGTGGGTCTGGGTCTGGAGTTCACACCGTTCTACTCCTAAATACGCTGCAATGGCCAGTTCTCAAGTAAATGCGTTGCAGTTCTCAAGATATGAACCTATTCCCTCCCTTAATGTTCCCACTGGGTACTTCCTTTTCAGCTCCCAGTAGGTGTATTAATGACCCAAACAAGAAAGAGTTAATGATGGATGGTGCTCATTTAATTGGCTGAAATTGAATGATGTGCACTTTCTGAATCCCGTTAATTATTGGATCTAATCTACATATTGGCAAGTTGTCATAAGAGACGGGCTGCAAATGCTGAATCAAAACTTTTCAGGGCTTGGCAGTAGTAAAATGGCAATGTGTTAAATGCTCTCTTAGGAGATTAGAAAGGAATTTTTGTGTAAGTGTAATATAGTCATGGTAAGATAATGGATTAAATAGTCTTCTTTAAGAAATTGGCTTTGTATATCTGGTATATTCAAAATATAGCCTTTCTGATTTTAATGTGACTCTTTAGACACACACAAAATAGACAATGGTCAGTGATGAGTTACTGTGTTAGCATTTGGGGATGTTTGCAACCTCTTCTATGCATCCAAATAGCAGCCTGCTCTTGGGTTTCCTACTGAAATTCACAAGGCTTCATGGCTCAACTTCCCACGAGGGTTAGGACTGAAATATGGGTGGTGTTGGGGAAGCCACTGGAATTTGTGCCTAAAAAATGTGTCATTAGTACTTTGTGTGTCACTCAAAGAGGTTCTGTGGACCAGACAAAATGGTTCTTTGAAAATGTTTCATATACTGCAATGCCCTGTACACTTACTATTTTTATGAATATGAAGAGTTCTTCCTGGTCTGTAAGAAAACATTTTCCCTCATCTTCCCCTGCCTTCTATGAACCATAGTGAATACCTGTCGATTATTAGTGTATTTCTGCTAGGAATATGTGAAAGTCTCAGTGTCCTTTTGTCCTTCTGTTGGGGGCTCAGGCTGGATGACAGGCACATTGTTATCCAGGCAACCTTCAGATGTTTTGAAGTGGGCCTGGTAAGAACCAAAGCTATGTTTCCAATTAATTTTCTAAGTACACAATTTGCTCAAAGTACATTAAAAAAAAAAGAATTCAACAACAAAGTATAGCTTGCTGCTGTTAGACTGCCAGAAAATTGGGATCTCTGTGGGTTTCACTAATATCAAAGGCTTCTGTTTAATATGACTTTGTATTAAAGTGGGCCTTACTGTCAATTTAGCAAAACCTCTTGTTTAATCTCAAGTTTTGTGTAGTTTTTTATTAATCCAATGTGCATCTGTTAAAAATAACTCTAGATAATACAGCATTTGATTAAATGGAACTTCTTAATACAGCCATTAGCTGGTGGGATTTTTTTTTTTTCCATTTACGCATTCCAAACTGATCCTGATAAGATGGCACTACCATTTAGCCTGAGGTGTGGAATGTTAATCATGGGATCTCAGACAGTTTGTTTATTTTTTATTTATTTCCTGAATGTGCCCCTCAGAGCAATGTGCCAGATAGGGGTCCTGAAAGGCAAGAGTTCTCTGTTTAGCCTTGGAGCCTCAAGAAGCTGGCAGATTAGCCCCTGCCCCAAGGGCAACCCCAGTGTGGTGGAGAAAGGCGGCAGAGTAACATTAAGCCAGAGCTGACGTAGATTTTTGTTCTTCTGTCAAGAGTTGCCTTTCCCTTCGGGGCTGCGTGCATAACATGTCGAATGAGGACAGTGCAGTGAACAAGACAGACTCGGTCCCTGCTCTCAGCCCTTGTTTCGTAGCCTCTGTCTGGCCACTTGTTGAAGATGCTGTCTTCCTTGGTTTTATGATTCAATCTTCACTCTATGAATGGAGTTTCAGCTCCCTGAGTGGAGTGTATGTCTCGTTGAGCACCATTTGGCCTTTATAATCATTCTTCAAAAGCATGTTTACTGCTTATATATTAGTCTTAATTCCTTGAAGGTAGGGATATTTGGTTCTCTTGGGCTCAGTGCTTATTTACTCATTACCAATCATGCTCCCGACTCTGCCTGTTCCCTCTTCTTCCAACCTCTCCCAGGATGATTAGGCATAAAGTAGTCCCTTCTCTTAAGCCTGGACCGTCCAGGGTCACGAGGGAAGGTAGGTTAGGATGTGCTCTGCACGACGGTGCCACATCTAAAAGAACACTGTCTATATCGTAGAGATAGACGGTAGATTTGTCCATTTAAAATGAGGATCCCCACGCACATGGCAGTGACTTGTTCTAAAAAAATCATTGTATATTAAATATATCAAGAAAACCTCCCCGCCTATCAAATGAGTCCTGTCAGAGATAGCTTTTTAAGATTCACCTGAAGACACTTTGTAAGCCAGTGGGTCCGTTGCTCCTTTCCTCACCATGGCAGGGACCAGAACCACTCCTGCAATGGAGGAAAGGGGGCTGGACTCAGAGAGGATCTCATTTCTAACTATGCAAGTCAACCAGCTGTGTAGTGTCAAGCACATCCTCTAACCACTCTTAGCTGCAGTTTCCTCATCAGTTAAATGGGGATTATCCCCATACCTCATGGACTTACTAAGATCAAATGAAGTAATTCTGGGAATATGCCTTGTTCCATGTGCTTGGGCTCAATTAATGTTATTTTAGTCTGGTGGCTGGGATGGGACCGTGTGTAAGGAAGGAAAGTGGGGTGTGAACCTGCCGTGAGACTTTATGGGAGGCAGATTTTAATTCTGTGTCCTCTGGGTGACTGGGGTGAGGTCAGGAGACCATTTTGTCCTGAGAAGGATCATCACTGAAGTCTTGAAACTCCCTTCCTTTTTAGCAGCCTGGAGAAGGGCACTCAATTTTCCTTATTTCCGTCTTGGGGATTGCAATCTACATTTGCAAGAAAATGAGGGTGTCATTTTCCTACTTTCCAGGCACCTCGGGTGATTCATTGCAGCATTAGAAGTGGTTAATGGCAATTGAGGTAGCAGCAGTTTTTGGCGGCAAGTGGGACCCTGCCAGAGACCCTAGGTAACTCTCAGGTGTTATTACAACCTGTCTGGCTTTCTATTGCACTCCCTGGTTTTTCCATCAAGTTATCTGCCAGTCTCCTGCTTTCATTTCCTGGGCAGAGATTCAGAGGTCAGCCGGAAACCCCTTCGCTTTGCTGCTGAGGGGCTGATGCATTGATTCTTGTATTTGGATCTAATCACAGATTGAAATTAGAATTGCTTCCTCTCCTGGCTTGGGTTATGATAGCACTCTGTAGTTTAAGAAAATTTATTTACTGTGTGTTTTGTTTCTTGAAAAGCCTGGTAATTTGTTCCTGTCCTCTACTCAAAGAAAGTAGGTTGAGGACTGGCCAGGATCCAGAGGTAATGAGGTGTTGGTGAGAAAAACACCACCAGAGAAATGGATCTTTATTAAACCCTTCCTGTGGTGATGGTGGCAATATTGCAGCACTCAAGGTGATGGGTCTCTATTTCCTTATGGCTTGACTGGACTTGGCCGATTCTCTCTTGAGGGGCCCCTTCATCCCAGATGCCGGAATATGTCTAAGTTTGGCGACCCACATTCACCTGATGGAATAACACTTCCAAAGTGTGCATGCAACTGAGAAAATGGACAGGGCTTAGCACTCAGTTGTGGGCCATGTGTAGATGTGTTTGTTCATTTTCAAGTTGTCTTCCAGCTGCCCTAGGAGGCTGAGTGGATGGAGGAGTATGCTTTATCTGTATTTGTCAGTAGCTTCCTGAGGCTCTGCGGCCAGAATCCTGTGACTGAAGCTTGTTACAAAGAGGAAAGAAAGCAAAGGTGTTCAAACCCAAGAGGGGAAGGACAGTTACCAAACTTTCTCAATTCATGGAGGCCTTTGTGTCTCGATTAACTTCTGTGATATTTCTAAGCATGTGTGTGCATGTGTGCGTGCACACGCGCGCACACACACACACACAGTGTTCCATTTATTCAGTAGTTAGGTATATTTGAATTACTTAATAGGTATTTATGTCCTAACGCTTAGTGGTCATTTGGGAAAAAAAAAAAGACACATACCTGAAAGAAAATGTAATATTTTTATTTATTCTTAAATAACCACAATTGCTGCCAATGAGCTAAATGCACCTGTTGGGCACGGGCCATCTCCTCAGATCTCGGAATCCGTTTGGACACAGCTGCCCTCATCTCCTCTTCCACACTTATTTTTGTGTAGTACTTGCCTTTTATCACAGCAACCACTGAAAGCTTCACAAAGATATGAGATATTTAAAAGGAATGCATCGTGAATGAATGACAAAACTCAGAGCTACTTGAGCTAGGAGTTTGTGGGGTGTTTGACAGCTATTGAGTATTGCTTTGCTTTCCTCAAAAATTCAGAATATTTAAAAATTCATTTTAAATGTAAGTTAATTTAAATTCATTTTCATTTAAGTATCCCGCAGTGCTTCTCTGAGTTTGCTGCGGTGATGTGGGGGGCCTCCGCACACGGTTTGGGAGCCAGGGCCTTGGGCACAAGGTGCTCTCCGGTAACTTGCAACTGGGAGAGAGGGAAGTAGGGCTCGTTCAGTTGGCCGTCCTTGTAAGCGCTTGCAGTATGACGTCTGACCCATTGCAAAGGGAAGGTGCCTGAACTTCACTTCACAGGCAGCGCGTTGGGTTTTAGGATTCCAGAGGTGAAGTGAACTCACGCTACTCATCACGACTAATAACCCTGCATGAAAGTCCTTCTTAGCAGCTCCAACAAGCTCCGCGGGTGGGGCTTTCTCTTCTACCAGCATAACTTCACCCTCAATCTTGTCGAGACTCTCACGACCTCAAGAGGGTACGGATTCTAGGTCCAAATGCTCACAGTTCATATGTGACATTTTCCAGGATAATGATGTTCTTCCCTTGGCACAAATTAGAGGAGTTAAATTGAATTAAATCATTATTGAATTTAAGTAAATAGTTAAATCTTTTTTTTTCCAATCTCCACTTGGATCTTACTGAAATGGCAGCATTTTCAAACCCAGCAAGAACATGCTAGAAGGACAGAAGAGGATTTCTGTGCACATTGGCAACAGAACCCCTAAATGCAAGATCTTGGTTCTGAGGGTTTAGGGACTAAATGAGGATCTTTTTAATGGAAAAGGGCCACTTTGCTCCCAGGGGAGTGAAATTCTCTTTCCACATTTACATTTCTGACGACGGGTACGTCTTCCCGTTAAAATTTGCCTGCCGGTGAGTGGCCGTCTTCCTGTGGAGGCCTAGGGCCTGAACACATTCTGTCAAGTTTATTGTCTAAGGGAGAGAGACTCCTTTCAGCCCCACATGGGTGTGTGGTAGCAGGTAGGAATTGCCACTGAAGAGTTGAGAGACCCTAAATCTCTTTTCATCAGATCTGAATGTTGGTGGCAATACAGAAATGCACTGAAGTGTCTCTAACAAAGCTGCCCTCCCCGCCTGGCATTCAGAGAGGGAAAGGGGGTATTTTGCACCATGACAACAGGTGACCTCTATTTGGAGTTGTCAACAGACATTAATGGGCCTTCTCAGACGCATATGCTGTGATGTAAGAGCCTGGCTGCCTGAAGGGGAGGCCGGCGTTCAGCAGCAAGAGGGCACTCCTTGCAGGATGTCAGCGGACGTGGTTAATTGGTCATGATTGGGGCTGTCTGAAAGCCGGTTCCCTGAGTTTGGTGAACACGTAATTGTTGTCTGTAACCCAGAGCGGCTTTGCTCTTTCATCTCTATGAAGAGATCAGAAAAGAGAGATTTACGGCTCAGGTTGCCCCAAGCACACATAGCAGGCTTAATTTTCCTTTCCAGGGGAATTTGAAGACTGCTGTTGTGACTAGTTCTCTGTGGCTTCGATGGCATGTTGAGGTCACCTGCAAGTTTTTGTTAAATGATTGATTGACTGAAATTAATGATTCTGTCAGAGCGGTAATGGAGGTAAGATGGAGGAGACTGATAAATACAAAAGCTAAAGCAGTTCTTATAAATGCGCTTATGTCTCTTTCTATTTAAATAAATCAGACAGAATACATATATCCTGGATGGTGTTGGGTGTCCCCTCCCCATTTTCCTCTCTAGCCCTAAGCTGTTTTCTTTTGAAATCTGAAGCTTTGAAATGAGTGGCCATTTATTCAACTCCAACTGTAGGATATTTGAAGCCTTTGTCACTTCATTCCTTCTAACCTTTCCCCAAACACCTCAGCCCCTGATAAGACGCTGATTCCAGTGACGGCCTGAGATTAAATCAACTGAACTCAGTGAGTTGTATTTGAGCTAACGGCTAAGCAGCTTGGGGAATGTGGCTGGTGAGTTGGGGAGTGGGGGGAAGGCAGGTGTTTGCTTCGAAATGTCAGATTTCTGAGGCATGGAAACTACCCTGTGAGGCCCTTTCAGGAAGGCAGTGAAAGCAGCTGTTTAGTGACAGACTGATTTAAGTTTGGGTCCTAACATCCCATGAAGGGAATCCTGTGGCCAGTTAAGGAAATGCCAAAATGACTCCTTTGATTACCTTTCAAAGGACAAGAGATTTTTTTTATAAGCTATTTATCCAACTCACTTCCAAGTCACAAAGGCCAACAGGAGCCGACTTCCACATGAGTCCCGACCAGCACGTGGGTTGCAGGACATTCTCCCAAAGTGGCCCCAGGATCAAAACTCGCAAGAACATCTTGGAAGCAAATTGGCCAAGACATTGGAATTAGAAACCTGTGCACTGAGAGTGTTTCTCTCATACTGTGTACCTTTTGGTGAAAGTACGTGAAGATGGGACTGTCTAGCCCTGGCACAGGAAAAGCCCACAGGACTGAAATAGGTGGATATTCTTGCCAGAGCCATGACCGATACCCATACTCTTAGACCTGGGAGATACCCAGCACTTGCTTGTTTCACTGATTCCTGGTTCTAAGGCACACTTTTGGAATCATCTAGGGTGCTTGTTAAATATTCACATTTCTAGGAACCACTCCAAGAAAGTCTGTCAACCTAGATATGCCACAGAGCTCAGGAACGCTCACTTTTTTTTTTTAACGAGTTCCAAGGTGATGTTGCAGTTTGTCCTCAGCTTCTGATTTCCTCGTTTAACAAATGAGAAGACCAAGGGCCAATAGGAAAATCTACAACTAATCTACAGCAAATGTTCCCATTTGACAGAAAGAGCCCTCTGAACAGCCTGTGACTAGTCTGCAGGCAGATTGTATGTGGAATTCCTTGGGTTTAAGTGATTTTGCTCACCTTAAGCCATAGCTGTTTCAATACCAGTCGTCTTAAGGTATGGTAGCTATTGAGTGCAAGGCCTCCTGAGTATCTTAGAAAATCCTAGAATTGACTCAAATAGGTGACATCTGGAAAATTGTTATTTCTTGGTGATAGTCAAAATTTCATTAGCTGGATGTAATGGAAGCAACAAAGCAGTATTTATGTAAACTGTCGTAAATTGAGTTAAGACATCCTATTAGAGAGGGAAATTTTAAGTATTTTTCCCAGCAGTCTCTAAAAAGAATAGGACTGACTTGGAATTCTTTATACTCGTTCCTGCTAGGAGATAAGAAACGGTGTCCCCTCCCTAATTTACAAACCCCTGATTTAGTTAAGTAGATAGAGCTCAAGCTTGCATTGCTCCAAACACAGTATTTGTGGGGTTAAATTTAAGGCCTGAAAATACATGTATATATGTCTGATCACTTTATGAACTTTATGACCCTTGATGCCTGTAGCATATCTAAGAGCAAATTAAGGACTTTATAAGATCTTTTATTAAAGTATCCTCCTCCTCTTTTTAAATACGTGTGGTTTCTATATGTGCCCTATAAAATGCTTTGGAAAGTGGTCATCACTGAACTAGGACTAAGTTGCATAAATATTTAGTTACAGATATGAGCGTGTTTCCTGAAGTTGTACATATGTCAGCGTTTCCGTAGCTGTTCCTACAGAGAAGGGCTTACTAGAAGTGTAGTGGGAGATAAAGGAAACAGTGAACCTAGACAGAAACACATACTTGCCTTTGGCAGGGATAACACTGCATTAAATGATCACTGTTTTGGTTCTGTTCTTAACAAAGGGGAGCAAGTCCTTGATTGGAGTTTGTTTTCGGTTGTCATTTTAAATAATAATCAGTTACCCTGCTCCAGTCAGTCTCTTTTAAGGTGGTTTTAAAAGTTCCTGACAGGGAAGATTCTGTGTTTACGGGAGAGACACTTATTTGGTCAATAGCTTATGGGGTCAACAAATCAGTTGATTTCATGTGACCAAGAATTTCTGCAGAAATCGAATAGGGGATTCTATGACCCTTTCAGAATATTGAGTTTTGTTTTGTTGTTGTTGTTGTTGTTTTTAAAGATTTTATTTATTTATTTGACAGAGAGACACAGTGAGACAGGGAACACCAGCAGGGGGAGTGGGAGAGGGAGAAGCAGGCTTTTCCCACAGAGCAGAGAGCCTGATGTGGGGCTCGATCGCCAGACCCCGGGATCGTGACCTGAGCCGAAGGCAGACGCTTAACAACTGAGCCACCCAGGCGCCCCTTGTTGTTGTTTTTAATCCCAAATATTACCAATTGCATTTTTTTCTCTGGGAATAGCAAGAGCTAAGATGAATGTACCATATTTTTTATGTACTTCCAGTAGCTGCAGAATCTCCAGTGGCAGTGGATAGAACATACGACCATGGAACTTAAGAGGGACATATAATCTTTGAACAAAAATGTGTTAAGATTTACAGTATTCTGGGCACTGAGGTAAGCACTAGGCTTCAAAAGTGAATACAATGTGGCCCTAGGGAGTTAGAGGTCTACATAGACAATTGTAGTGAAATGTGATACAATGCATGTATAAGAGGAGGACTGAAGAAGGAGGAGCTGGTGTGCCTGGGTGGCTCAGTCCGTTAAGCAGCCAACTCTTGATTGTGGCTCAGGTCATGATCTCAGTGTCATGGAATCAAGCCCCATGTCAGGCTCCATGCTCAGCATAGAGTCTGCTTGAGATTCTCTCTCACATGTGCTCTCCCTCTCTCCCCCCCCCCAAATAAATAAAATCTTTTTTTAAAAAGAGGAGCTGTTATATTCTAAGTGTGGCTTTCAGGGGAAACAGTGTCTCTCAAACAAAGAGGACGAATCTTTGAATCTGTTCTTTAGCATGAGAACTATAACTTGCATCAACCATTCTTGATATTTATGTGGTAGAGAAATGAAGATGGTCATTCAGACAGAGGGTAGAACCTGTTCCAAGGTAGAGATTTGAGAGAATGTGGCATGTCAGAAAATTACAGGTGTACGATATTGCTGGAGCATCATTTACAAGGAGGGTAGGGTTACCGCCAAATAAGATTATGAGCTTGACTTTCACATAGGCTCATATGTCCATGTCCTGACATGTTGCTTCAAGAGTTTGACAGTACTGAATGGACACAGTGATTCTGAAAGGTGCAAGGTCTCATGTTGAGTCCACAAGACTTAGTTCCTTACCAGATGAGGTCGTTGAAAAACATTAGGTTCTGAGACCTTAATGTCTTGAAAGCTTACGTTATTCACAGGTGGCGACCTAGCTACCAAGTCATTCTGTCCCTGCGGATCAACAATGGGTCAAACACCTGAATAAAAAGTCTAATAGGTGCTTCATCATTCAGGTAATTAAACTCTAGATCTCTGATGGTGTTATATGGAAAAGGAGCTCCTTAGCAAAAGGTTTTAGGAAAGTTAAGCAGGCTTTATTTCTGTTGGGCTTCCTAGGCCTTTAACATGCTAGAGTACGATATAAGTGTTCAGGAAGATGATGGAATATAGCCTCATTTCCTAAAATTATTTGTTGGTGAAAACTTTTTTTTTTCCACACAAGTAATTATGCGAAACTACTGTTCTCTAGAATGCTCTTTGGGTAAACATCCTTTTAAACAGGCTTCCTAATTGTACATCGAGTGGAATTTGCTTTCTTGAATGTTCTACCTACTCTGTCCATAAACTTCCAGTGAAGAGGGAGATGAGGACCAGTCCATTCAGCAGGCACAAAATGTGCCTCCTACTAATTATCTTGCATCATGTTGGTGAAATAGTAAGGGTTGCATTCCTCTCATCCTAACTGGTCACTTTTGCAGAGGACACAGTGCCAGACCTTGGTGAGCAGCATGGAGTCTGTCGGGAAGGTTCCAACAAAACACGACTCTTCTTGACCTTGTAGCACTTAAAGTCACAGAGCTATTTAAGCAGCAACCAGGGCGTTCAGAAGAGTTGTGACTAAGCATAATGTGCCTTCTGAGGGTGACCATTCATTTGTTCATCTAATTAGCACTCAGCACCTTTGGCTGCCCCACACATCTTTAAAAAAAATCTTAAGTATGTGGAGCTTTGGTGCTTGGGTTGCAGGGCTCGGATGAAAATCAAGGCCTGGCCTTGTATTTATGGAGTTTTCTTCTTTCCACTACGTCTTACCTATTTCCTCAGCCCTGTTCTCAGTAATGCCTGCCACAAAGAACCTCATAAATTTAGCATTTGCAGCTATAAGTTTGTCATTCTTTTCTTGAAATAAGATCAGGGCACTATTATAAAACAGCAGAAGGCTGAATGTGAAAGCAGCCAACATATTGTTGACTGATTCATCTGGGGCATTTAGTTCTTCAAAATGGAAAAACAAAATAGGGTCTAAAAAGCAAACACAGTAAATTAAAAGAATGTTATTCTATGCATAGAACAGCTGTTTTAATACTTGCTCAGTAGGGTCATATGACTGACCCACTTCTTTTAGGATAAAATATGTCTTCCTTTAAGGTTATTATTAAAGACACATGGAGACATTTACTTTGGTCTCCTTGTCAGCATTGTGCCATTTAAAAAAAAAACCCAAAAAACAAAACAAAACAAAAAAAACAAACCACCATTTGAATTTGGTTTAGACCCATTATTTGCATGAAAATGATAGTTAATTGTGTCCATGTGATGATAATTAGTGTTTAGCTAAGAGGACCTTGGCATTGTTAGCCTGAGGCAAGGCGTGAGTTTCCAAAAAAAAGTGTACTGGTGGTAGCTGTTTTCTTTTAAGTAACTGCACAGCTCTGTCTGTTTTGCCAACTAAGGAAAATGAATTAACAGGAAGTGAAAGATTATAGTGTCTCCATGAGGTAGACTGTAGTTCTCCACTGTGGAGGGAAGGCTTCCCGTTGAGTCCTCTTTGCATGATGGATGCTGGTTACCTGATGTCTTCAGCAAACGTCGAATGCCTACTCTCTTAGGGTCTGGACTGTTCGTTACATAATGAGAAGCTCTAAGAGGTGCAGGACCTCTAGTAGTGTAACTGAAATCTCTTTTAGTTTTAAAGTCTGAACCAGAAGTCTTCTTGCCCACCTGAAACTTGTTCATGGTCCCAAAGCTAAGTGTCAGGACAAGTGTCCAAATCTTCTTTTTCTCTAGCCATCTCTACGTGCTACTTCCTTAATTTGCTTTACCTGGTGCCTGTCATTCAGCAAGTTTTTTCAAGTGACTGGAAACAGAGTAGAGTGCTGGGTCAGAGAGCCCTCCTGTCTCACTCGCAGTGTCCTGGCTGCTGTGGGTTATCCAGTCAGCCTCTTCCTGTCTGAACACCTTAAAGGCCAAGACTTACTCTATTGCATCTTAAAACCTGTAGTTGTGTTTTATATTACATGCATGTAATTGTGTTATATCAGATATGTAATAAATACCTGTTGAATGCCTAAATGATTGAATGAATGAGTGATCTTGTCATATTCTAGCCCAGGCCAGGGTACATTCTGCCTCCTCTGAGACGTGTGACTATCAGCTAGGTCTTAAAAAGCTTCCTGGTGATGGGGTTCTCACTGCCTTATAGGGCAATCCATCTCTCCGTGGGCATAGTCCTCCATCCACTCTAACGTCCCTAGCTGTATCTCCATACAGAATAGTAGATATGCTTCGTCTTTCACATGGTCCTTCATGTATTGCAAGAAGTCTGGTCTCTGTTTCTCATCTCCAGATTTAACATAACATCTTCCTCAGTTATTCCTCTTACGGAATAACAGGAATACATTCCCTGATGTATCTCCATATTGGATGCTTTCATATCAACATAGTTAATTTATTTTTTTAAAGATTTTATTTAGCAATAAGAGAGAGAGCAAGCAAGAGAGCACAAGCAGGGGTAGCAGCAGAGAGAGAGAGAGGGGGAAGCAGTCTCCCCACTGAGCAGGGAGCCCGGTATGGGGCTTGATCGCAGGACCTGGGACCATGACCCGAGCTGAAGGCAGACGCTTAATCGACTGAGCCACCCAGGCGCCCCTCAACATAGTTAATTTATCCAGGTTTGTTGTTGTTGTTGTTAAGTATGGGGCCAAAGCCAAACTTAGTATTTATTACAAGAAGGAATGGTCTGAGCAGAATAGGGCCCGAACATTGCCTCCATTCATCTGCATTTGTACTTACAGTGTTCTGATAATTAAAGACTGTGCTATTCTTTATTTTATTGTATTTTATTTTTAGCTATTAAGTCACTGAGTTGATTCATAGAAGTTACTGGGCACCTAAACCAGGGGTTTTCAAATGGGCATGATTTTGTCTACCTGGGGATAGTTGGTGGTGACTGGAGACCTTATTAATGTTCATCATTTGCAGTGGGTGGTGTTACTGACCTCCCTGGCAGAAGCCAGGAATGCTGCTAAAATCCTATGATGTATAGGACAGTTTCCCACGAAAACAATGGTCAGGTTCAAATGTCAGTAGTTCCTCTATTGAGAAACTGATCTAAACTACCCATTCCTTCTCCTTGGCTCCTCATGGAACAAACCTTGATCTTCTGCTATGTGAGTCTTCTTAAATCTTTGAGACTCAGAAAGACCTCTCCTCCCCAGGTGAAACCTTCCCAGGCCTGCTGTCAACCATTTCTAAGACTCTTAGTATCTTAACCTTCTAGGCACCTACCACCTTGCAATTGGAGTACTGTTTGCAGCACTGAACAATGCTTTGCTTGACATCTGAAACTTAGGACAGGGGTGCTCAAACTATATGATATATAGAAATCATCTGGGGATTTTGTTAACATCAGGCTCTAACTCAGGAGGTCTGGGGTAGGACCGAAGCTCTGCTGTTCTAACAAGCTCCCAGGTAATGCTGATGCAGAAGGCCAGTGGACCACACTTTGAGAAACAAGACTCTTAACAAAAGTTTCCTGTTGGCATTATTTGGGCAAGGGCTTCTTCTGGTCCCTTGAGCCAGAGTCCAAGTGTTCGAGGCTGGAAAACTTTGGCTGTCACACTTGGCCTTGGCCACGTGGCAGGGTAGAGCCAACCAAGGACCGTGAGGCTACAGTGCAAGGACTAATGGTCTGCTAATTGCCAGGAAGGGTTTATAACTTACAGATCCCTGCTGAGGAAAAACAACAGCAAAGCAATATTCCTCTCCTACATTGAGAGCTGCAGGTAGGAGTCGGGGGAAGCTTCCCCCAATCACAAACTTAGAGGAATGTAATATCCAGTTGTGAGTTGGTTTCTCCAGATATGCATATGTTTATAAATTATCCTAGGACTTCCTTTTCCTCATTCCCTTTATTGTACGGTGTATTTCTTTAAAGTGACAGGTTTAATTTTTTTCCCTGCTCTGTGTAGATTTCATGGATGATGTAGCTTAATAAATCAAACTGATTTCCACAGTTGTATCAAGACTCTTTAATCAGTTCCTTGAATTAATGCAATCAAACGGTTGAATTCTTACATTCATCTCTATATTTACGGCTCTGTTGTGCTTTTTTATTGAATTGGAAGAGGAATATCTTCATTCACAGACAAAATAAAATAAATCTAAGCAGGTTATCCAGTAAACGGACTAGGGTATAGAGTGTGTGGTGTGTATGTGTGTGTGCATGTGTGTGTGTGTGCACGAAAATACATAAAAAGTCATTAGCATAGTTCTATTATTAAATTTTGTGTTGGGGCTTGAGATTCAGGAAAACAGCATTGTATCAAGTTCTAGGATAATGGTTTTGTTTTACCAGGTCATTAACCCAGGACTTCTCAGACACGTTCAGGGAGCAGAATCTTTGGAAATTATGGTGCTTTCTTATGTGTTTTAATTAAGAGCACAGAATCTGGAGTCAGACTTCCCAGAGAAAATCCCAGTTCTTCTGCTGACTGGCTGTGTGACCTTGTGCATGTTAGTTCACCACTCTGTACCTCCTTCACTTTAAACTAGGGAAAATAGCATGTAACTCATGGAATAGTTATGCGGATTGGAACCATAGGAATTCGGACCCGTGACAGGCACAAGGCAAGCATCCGCTCTTCGGAGACGATCACTAGTATCACTCCAAACTTAAAACTGCTCAACAGATCACTTTCTGCCAATCAGAAATGCTGTCTTAAGATATGTTCTCTCACGGACAACAGTGAAAGGCAGTAAGGCTAGAAGAAAAATGACTAGAGGACAATCATAAAAGTGAAGAAATTCTGTCCTCTCCCATGACTCTCTTTCTCCCACAAACTGGGGAAGTGACTCCACTACTGAGTTAGAATCCAGGAGCCCAGGAGAACGCACAACCCGGGTTTCTGCTGAGACCGAGTTTGCGCATCCATCCTCCCCTACTTATTTCCCCACATGCTTTAAAATAGCTTGAGTCCACAGGATAAGATACACACTGACCCCTCTTTCTTTCTGATTTTACAAGGTCAGTGTGGCACCCTGGCCAATTAAAAATACCTTGTGAAGACAGGTGGAGTAAGATCCTGCTTTTTAAAATGTGGAGTGCATACATGTAAATGTGTGTGTATTTAATGGAACTAATGATAGCTACATTAGGAAGTGATTATTCTAATTGCTAAATAATTCACAGTAGGGTTTCTTACAATAGCAAATGATTTCCATTTCTACTCTTTTTGCCAGTTTATAATGTGGTTCATAGACACAAAAACTGATTCTGATGGCATCCATTGATCAAGATGTATGAGTTTTTGTTCCTCACACAAGAGAAGACTAGGTTAGGATGATCACGTGAGTATATAGGCATATGGAAACACCATGGTCTTTTAAAACCTTATTTTCTGAGTGTACGCCAGTAGCAACAGCCCTATTACTAATCAACTTTGTCATAAAAATTACACTTGATATTGTGTAGCGTTCTATGTATAAATCACTTTTGTGTGTGTGTTTTTCATTTATTTCTCACAAGACTTCTGTGTGGTGACTCTTAGTGGTCCCACTTTATTATTCACAAAACAGAAACAGAGAGGTGAAATGAGTTGTCAAAAGTCACAGGACTTGTAAACACCAGAGCTAAGCCTCAAACCCAGCTGCTCTGCCTCCAAATCCACTGGCCAACTTGGTATCTCTGAGTCCATACCACATGCCACAACTGTCCTAAGTGTTCTTTCAGGGGGACTCAGCACCTACTTCTACCCACCTCTTATTTGTTGGATGCATTTCTCATGATTTGCAAGGATGTTAGTGGACCTTGTATCAAATATCTCTTCAGGGAAGAAGCCTCTTCAGTCTTGGAAATGAGTTGGTAATCCACCTAAAACTGGTGGACTTGTTCTCACTGAGAGAGCCGAAAGTGCTGTATCCATCAGCTTTTGCTGGGTAACAAACCACCTCCCAAAACTAGTGGCTCCAAAAACAAGCGTGTATTTCCCAGTGCGCACATGGGCCACTTGGGCTGGAGTCGCTTGGACAGTCCTCCAGATCCAGAGTGGTCTCAACTCACTATGGCTAGTCTCCCTCACTGGTCTTCGGGGTGCTGGGATGGGAGGCATGACGGGGGCCTCTTTTCACGTGGCCTTTCATCCTTCAACAGGCTAGTCCCCGTCTGCTTCACGTGGCAGTTTGCGAGGACCAAGAGCAGCAAAAGGACAAGCCCTGATGCTTGAGCACTTTTCATATCTCTGCTTGCATCTTACTTGCTACCATCTTACTTGTCAAAGCAAGTTGCGTGGCTGAGCCCAGAGTCCACACAGAAAAGATCTCCCTGGGGCCATGGATACAGGGGCCATGGCTGCGACAGGCTACCATACTGTCATATCAACTTTTCTTTCCTTCCTAACTTTTTGAGTGAAGTAATAACGCCCTGAAAAATCAGGAGGTTCTTTCTCTTCACTGCGATGTTTCCTTATTGTTACTCCCTCAAAACTCTGTCGACTCAGTAAACTTGGCCTTTACAAAGCCCTGGCTTCTTCCAGTGGTGCTGTCCTGCCTCCCTTCCACGGAACGGCTTGGCATTAATGAATTGAAAGATTGTTCTTAGTCAGGGCTTTTCTGACTTTTTAATGGTGTGCATGTAACTTCTCCTTGTCAGCTTTCCTTTCAGAAATGCATACGTTTATTTTGAATCCGGTTGCTAGAGTTTTCTGTTTAGGAAAGAATTTTAATGAAGCTTTATCAGGTGTGTTAACCAAAATGAAGAGGAGTCTTTTGCGCCCAGAGGAAGCTATCTAGCAGTCAGGAGCTCCTTTAGAAAAAGGACTGCAGAATGAAGGAAAGCTAAACCCTCCTCTAATGATTTTTCTCTTTTTAAAACATAATACATTGCATGAAAGTTTGTGTCAAGGAGTTTACCTCATGGAAGGGGAACTTAATGATGTGCAGTCTGGGGGAAGGAGCGGACACTAGATGATAATTCCCAAGCAGATGAAAGAGAATATTTCACATTGCTGAGACGCATGTGACTTCTTTGGATGCAAATAACAGAAAGGATGATGACAGTTCTACCCATTCCCTGCTTTGGGGAGAAATCACCAGCTTAGCAACACTAAATGGCAAGGCATTTGTGGCTGAGTTCTTTCCCTGACTAATTGGAAACACATCTCTCTATTTTCCTGTCATTGAGAAAGAACTGCTCTTTGGTAAGTGGTATTCAGTGGTGTACTTTTCTAAAAACTCAGCCCCGTGCTGGGTTCTTGGTCAGAAGGGAAGGATAATACTTTCAAATGCCAGAGACCATGGATTATCTATCTGTCTATCTATCTATCATCTATCTTTATCTGACTGTTTATTCATTGTGGAGACAGTAAGACAGTGGAAAGTGACTGATAGGCTTTCCCATCTTAGTAGAATCTCCTCACCAGCTCCGAGCTTAAGAGCTTATCAACCTGAACAAATACCTCCCCCTCTGGCCTCAGCTCCCTTCACTTGTAAAAATGAGAAGTGAGCAGATGATCCCGAAGTTTTCATTCCTGTCAAAAGAGCCTATAATTTGGGAAGATAGACAATTGCTGTTTGGTTCTAGGTTTGGGATGAGTGATTCAGAGAAGGCATCGTGGAATACTGGATTGATATCGGGAGACACTGTAAAACAAAGCAAAACAAACCCTGGTTCTGCTCATGATTGTGTCCCCTATCTGTTAATGTGCCTGGCTACCTATCTATCTGGGTGCCTGTCCACCCATCTGTCCAGGTGCCCGTCCACCCATCTGTCCAGGTGCCCGGCCACCCAGCTATTCAACACTCTTGTTTTCTTCACCGGTTCTAGACGTTAGTGTTAAAGTCCTTCGTATTTACCTTCTTTGATTTTTCTAGCCCCTGTGAGGAAATAAGACACAACAGATGAGGAAAGTCAGGCCAGAAAGGTTCTACCACATACCTGACATCACTCAGCTGGTATGGAGCTAACTAGGACTAATCTCCAACTCTAGGCCAAGGGCTTTTCCCTGTTATGTACTACTTCTTCTGTTCCTCTTCTAAATGTCCTGGAAAATGTAGAGCCTGGCATCTGTTTCCCAAGATTTGGGGGAGCATATGGCCATTTTTAGGGCTTAATAGTTCATGAAAAAAGATAAAAAGCCCCTTCCTTCCAGAAAAATGTTATTTGAGCTGCCGTCCTCCTCGGCGAATCAATATGATGGGTATTTCTGAACACTCTGTGGCTAAAAGAGTGATGAAACTTATGGGGGAATTTTTCCAGAACAATTGGGAAAGTCCCTATCTTTTGGAGTTTACTGGCAGGGTCTAATGTGTTGTAGAAGCCCATGAAAGTGATGTTTTGATGAATGAGGGCTCCACATGATAAGTAGTAGTTTCCGTAGGACTTAAGAAAAGGGAGAGAGGCCCATAGCAACCCAACATCTTCTAACTGCCGATTGACCTTAGCGCCCAAGAGAACACTTACAAAAGAGAAGGAAAAACACCTCCTCCTGGGGAAATTTCTCTGGCAAGCTGTGGTGTCCCTCCATCGAGGTTTAGAAAAGAAATTGTTGAACATGGAAGAACATGTTTCATATAGATCTTGGGGTGAGAAGGTAGACCAGAGGGGGTGCCTCTCTTGTCTCTCTTTAGATAAAGATACATCCTGGGTTTTGAGGTAGATTCAATTCTTTAAACAAACACCATCATCCACCCCGGGCAGTTTTGTTTGATCCCAAGTTCAGTAATGTGAAGGAAGGTTTCCCAGACTTTAATGGCTTAAAATGAAAGAGAATCATGCTTTTCTGTCTGAAACTGGAAATCCAAAGAGTTGCTCACTCAAAATGTTCAGGCTTTTACCTCGTGGCTCAGCTACAGGAAATTGGGAAATTTAGGTCAGATGCTTCATTCACATTCCAAATTGATAAAGAGTGGGAAAGTTTGAAGAATTGTCTCAATCATAATGTTAGTGAGAAGGCTAGAAAATACAGGATTATTTTTCCATAAATTACTTTGGAGAAGGGGGTAGCAATGAAGACATTGTATAAATGCTTTATTTTAATGATGCCAGGAGGTAATTTTTTTTTAAGATTTTATTTATATGTTTGGCGGGGGTGGGGTGCACAAGAAGAGGAAGAGGAGGAGCGGCAGACAGAGGGAGAGGGAGAAGCAGGCCTCTCGCCGAGCAGGGAGCCCGATGCAGAGTTTGATCCCAGAACCCTGGGATCACGACCCAAGCTGAAGGCAGACACATAACTGATGCCGGTAGGTAGATTACACACATATGGAGATGGTGGTCCTCACTGTCACAAAGTAATCCTTGATGGAAATTGATTGATAGCAGGATATTCAGATATTTGCTACTTAAAACAGACTCCATGGACCGGTAGATCTGGTATCACCTGGGATTTTGTTAGAAATGTGTAGTCCTAGGGACGCCCATCTCAGACCTGCTGAATCGGAAATCACATTTTCATAAGACCTCCAGATGGCTCATATGCACATTAAACTTTGAGAAGCACTGGCCTGGATAATAAGTTCATTGAGATGATTCAAGGCATATATCCTTCCCAGATTCCAATTGATTGAAAAATAAATATCTGGATTGGGTTCTTGATTTTGTTGATGTTCATTTAGGAGAAAGTAATTTGAATCTCCAGGAACTGAACTCGGCAGTGGGATATCACAGCCTAGCCCTTCAGCCTCACCTCCCAAGTACCAATCATTCCAGCCACCCTGACTTTCTTACAGTAGCCTGTCCATGTTAGAAACTTTCACAACACTGCGTTTCATGTGCTCTACACACTGCCTGGAATGCTGTTTTCCTACTTCCTTGATCATCAAACTCGTGTCATTTCTCATGACCTTGTTCACATGTCATCTTTTCTGGAGGACATTCTGCCTTTTTTCCCACATATGATTAGAGACCCTATTTTTTGTGTGTAATTAGTCCCCCGTTTAATTACAGTAAAATAGGAAAGTATAAATGTCTGTTTCCCCTTCTTGACCGTGAACTGCTGAGAATCTTGAATTCCTTATTATCTCCTCTGCGTCCTTGGCACCTGATACAGAATGCTATTCAATCTGTGCTTGTTGCTCAGCTAACTAAAAACACAGGTAATCTGGCTGTGAATATCCTCTTTGGGTGTTCTTCCAGGCATTGACTTGGGTTGCTTTTGTAACAAGTGTCTGGATCACTGAGGCTCCTGAGTGTAGCCTGAATCAGCACTGAGCAAAACCGGCAAGTGGCCCCAAACTGTCCTAGGTTCTCTCGGCACCTACTTTCTCCTCTCATGCCCACCACCCTTATAATGCCCTCTGATTACCCCAGACTCTCATTTAGCCCCTGCAGTAAGTCTAGGACAACATCCCATGTTGCCAATTTCCACTCCTCCCAAATCAGAACCTACCTATCTCCTTAAAGTCTCAGCTACCATTTCCCAAGTTCTTGTGCCAAATGTTCTAAGTATATGAGGATATTAAGTTTCTACCACAACTCTGTCAATATAGATTCTAGCATTTCTATTTCATTTTGAGGAAACTATAGCTCATGGTGGCTTAATAACTTGCTCGTAGTAAGGTGTTAGGCAGAGCTGGGATTCAAACTCAAGCCTGTCTGACTTACTAATTGGTGCTTCAAAATGCCGCTCTGTGCCACAATAGGGGTAATGAATCAGCTGGAAAAACCCATGAAGGCGTTAACCTACCAGCGTATGTAATTGATCAAAACACTTGCTCTGAATGGTGCACTGTTTTAGATACACTTTACCAGAGAAAAGAGAATAATTACAAGTGACCACAGTAGATTCCTCTATCTGGTCGATTTTAACTTTCTCAAGCTCAGACCAGCCTTTAGGGCACTTGGTTTCTAAGATTAAGGGCTGCTGCCACCAGACTGGGCTAGCTCTTTGAAGCCCTGTGAAGGGAACGGGACTGCCATTTTGCCTTTAACTTCGTTGTGTTCATTGGGAACTATGCCATGTTCTTACTGATTTATGAATTTAGTTTTGGTTGGGCAATGGGGTGATCATTTAAAACAGTGCCAAGAGTGTTTGTTACTCCCCCACATGGACTTAGAAATTATTTCATGTTTAGTAGAAGCTCTCTTGATCCACTCTCTCCTATCTGACTTGTTTTACTATCTCAACTTCTCCATCATCTACATTCTCTCCATAAGATACACTGACTGATGTCCATACTCCAGTGAGGAGGCCGCTTCCCTTTTGTATGTCCATACATTTCTGCTCTCGCCAAGATGCAGTGGTATCTATTTCTACACTTGTTTATGTCCGTCTTTCTTATACAGTATTTGTAAATACAGTTTTAGTGAATATAATATGAACCCATGAGCTGTGGGTATCATACAAAAGGAGCTATTGTTTTATGAACACCAACTTTAAGTGCTTTGGAAAGAGGACATAAAGAAAATGCTACTTAATGAAAAAAATTAGCAAATTCTCTGAGGGTAAGCAAGAGAGCTAAAAAATTCTAAAGGTTGTCAGCACTCAGTTTCCCTTTCAAGGGTCTTTAAGCTCCATTCCATTTTAAAGAAACCTAACCTGGAAATTGTGGGCAACATTCTATAAATATTGTGGGTCGAGAAAGATGAAGTTGGACTGTAATCAGAAGGCCGCTGACAGGAACACAGGGACTTGAGTCTTAGGGTCAAGTGGGACTTGATTCTGCCAACGACCTGACTGAGCCTGGGGACAGATTCTGCTCTGGAGCCTCCAGAAGAAAACGCAGCCCAGCCAACACCTTGAACTTGGCCATGGGAGACTAGAAGCAGGGAAATCAGCTGAGCCCACTGAACTGTTGGCCTGAGTAACTGTGAGATAATAAGTTTGTGTTGTTTGAAGCCATCGTGAATCTCCACGGCAGTACTAGAACGCTAAGCTCTGCTAGAACATAGAGCAGCCGTTAACTCTACTGCCATTGGCATCAGGACCCGGTGCCCATTTTTTCCAAGACCTTCTTTATTATACATTTCTCTGCCGGGCAGTTTTGGCTCTCTGCACTGGTGTTGGCTCAGCCCACTTTTCAGCACTTACCTCCAGACCAACCTTCTGCCCTCATCATGTTCTTGGCCTCTCAGCTGCCTGCGTTAAGTCTTGACTTGTCTTTCGAGGCCCATCTTGACAGAGGTGCGGGTCATTTAATTTCCTTCGGTCACCACTGCAGCCTTCAGAGGACTCACTTTCTGTGTTGCCCAATCAACCTTCGTTTTGTGTGGTTGTGCTGGCTCTTGCCTCTGTTCTTTTCCGTCAAACTGATGGCACGCTTTTTAATAAGCAGGGAACACGTGCATGCACGCCGATGTGTTTTGCTTCCTTTTTGTGTCCAGCACAAGAACCTACATGACCGTAGTCTTCCTTGTGTAATCGGATTTTCCCGGAGAGAGCCACGTATTCTACATGAACGCCCATAGAGCTCTTTTGTGGAGTGGATACCAGTTAATTTCAGGGGCCGTTGCCTCTGAGGGGTAACTCCTTCGATATTAAGACCATGACTTGATATCTTCTTAAGATGTCTTTTAAATGGCTTCTTTAAATGGTTTTGGTACCCAAGGTGAGTCTCTCCCTTGGGAACCCAGTTTGGGTTCCCAAGGTGAGCCTCTCCCTCGACATGAAGCTTAGTCCCTTGGGTACCATGGCTGCTTCCAAGGCTGGCATGTCATCTACAACACTTTATGAGCATCACCTTGGGTCCCTCTGAGTGAGAATGTCCCTGCAGCACAAGAGGGCACCACCCAGGAAGAACTGGCAGAGTGTTGAGAGTGGGAGTAGTAGCCAGGGAATATATTGAAAGCATTTGATTTTTTCCACTGTAGCTATCTGTTCTTCATTCCATGCTAATGGGATAATTTGATCGATGAGTGCGCTGGGAAAAGGCAAGAGATGCATGAAAAGTGTGAAAGCGCACAGCTACAAATGAGTGGGCAGATTCACCACCTTCTCCCCAGAATCAAATCCATCTGCCATCCGCACCGGGTATGAGACAGGCAGATCCGAGCTTTGGCTTAATTACACATAATTTGGGTGACAGCTGAAATGCAAACCTAAACATTCAATCAGTTAAAGATACACAAAATTAAGCATTTCACACAGTGTCCAACCCCTTCAATCTTTATTAATACTTTAATTATGTTAATTATACCATGGTTTCAAGCCCTGCTACTACAACAAGCAGGGGGTGGAGGTGGGGGAAGAGGCAGTCCTCTGAGCAGTACAGCTAAGTAATGAGTGCATTCGAATTAAAAGTATGAATGGAATGCAAAGTAGCAAAGAATCACAAATACATAATTCAGTAGTTTACCCACTCCCCCTAATCACGCCGCTTTCCTCCATAATGACTGGCAGTGTTCCTGGGGGATGAGCCCACGTCTGACCTATTCTTTGAGTGCAGTGTACGTAGTAAGTGCTCAATAAACATCTATGCATTAATCTGGAACTAAAAATGGTGAAATTGTATCAGCAGAGGTGAAATTGTATCTGTGAGCAGATACTTGGGATCTATGTGAAGGTGACAGAGACCAAAATTATGGCTGTCAGTTGTTTGTGGGATGGAGATGATGGGGAAGGGATGGGGGTGGGAGGAAGAGATGAGATCAGAAAATGACCACTTACACAGAGGTTCAGCATTGCTTCTTTCTGTTCTCTGGACGTCTTCTTCTTCTTCTTCTTTTTTTTTTTTTCCCCTCTGCCTCTGCCAAGTAGAGACGAGGAGATTGGACCTTAATGGTTTTCCAACTCTCGAGGTTAGAAATGGTTTCCTCAAAGGAATGTCAGGGACTGCATTCTATGTGTGTGAGGGGGGAGGGGGCGAGGTGGAACAACTCTGCTTTCATTTTTGTGTTTTATATATTGGATATCTAAGGTTTTCTTTATGAAATTTGCCAAAGAGCAGTCTGAGAACTCCCAGATTTAATGGCCTTTTCGGCTCCAGCCCACCCACTCATAGCCTCCCACACCCTGCCTGCGTTGGGGATCTTTCACCATTGATCCAATCCTCTACCTACTTTGCCCTTCACCCTGGAAATGTTGATTCTCCTGGCTCACCTGCTTTTCTAGCCCCCATGTGATTTTTACATCTCATCTCCCATACCTTTGCGCGTCTTGGGCCACGTGTCCAAAATGCTCTTCTCTCTCTCTGAACCTTACAGGGATCATAGTTTACTAAGCCTGGTCAGAGTTACCTCTGGAGCAGCTTCTCCAGACTGCAGTAGTCAATGGTGCTTTCTCTTCTTTCTGAATTCCTACACCTCTCAGCCTCTGACCCACATTTCTCCCCAACTTTTTTTTTTTTTCCATATGTGTCAGTCTTATCTTCCTGACTGGATTATCAGTTTCTTGAATGCAGTAACATTCAGTCTTCTTTTGTGGTTTTCCTTCCACTTTGCCTCAGACTGGGCATATGGTGGTTCTTCAAGAAGCCCTATTTATCTTATACATCTAAAAATTATTTAAAAGGGGTTAAACATATAAAACCTAGTGATCCTCTAGCTAGAGAGAATTCAGTTGCCCACACTACACAAATCAATAACTGTGTCAAGGCTTTTGATTTTATAGTTTGCTGAGCTGAAACAAAAATGTCATCTGAGTGACTTGTACAAGATAGGTTTTTGGGCTTTGGGAGGCTGACATGTACAGAATCATCAGTTGTTTGGGGCATCTTTTTAACATCACCAGAGACAACCTTGGAGATTGGTAAATCTGAAAGAAAAACACGGTGTTTATTTCTGAGAGCAATTCTTAGTTTTGTTCTTGATGAGAACTGCTCTGTGACCAGCCCTCTTCCCAGGTGGCCTAAGCTAAGAATCTTTAGAGCCACACCTGTTATTCTCATATGATTGCCACTATACTTCTTGGGTGCAGAATTGGCCCTGGGCCTCTCCATGGAGGTCTTGGTAGCTAACCCCAGTTGCTATCTTATCACTTCTTAATTGTGAATCACATAGGTCATTGGTATAGGAGTCAATGTTAAAAAAAAAAAAAAGCACTATATTACTAGCATCTTGGTCCAAAAGCAGCAAAAGAAGGTTCTTAGTATCATATGACCTCATGGATTGTCAGAAGGAAACATGGCCCAAGTCCACTAATCAACAAATACAGACTCATCATTTCAAGTCAACTTTGTGTTTGTTAGAGTGGAGAATACTGAAGTAACATATGACACAGTTTCTGCCCTACAGACTTTTCTTTTCATATGGCACAGAATTATGAACACAAAAACTGTAGAATAATATAAGAATGACCAAGTGCTAACTATGGTTCCCAAATACTCGAAGAATTAAGGAAGATAAGAAAGGGTGAAGCTGTTAGGTCCAATTTTTTCACAAAGATTCTTTTTATTACAGCATGTACTCATGGGCTTCCACAATTTGGGGATTAAGTGTCTGCCAAAGAACATTGACTAATCAAAAATGCATTCACACCCCACTAAAAATATGAATGCTTCCACCAATTAGCCCTTCCAGCAAACGAGAGAGATAACCAGAAGGTCGCCACTGAACTAATGATAATTCCAGCCATAAAGCAAAGAAGCTTCATGGTTTCATTAGCCTTTGTATCTTATTATAAGTGAATGTGTGATAGGTTGGACATCTTTAAAGACTAAGATTAGCTTTGAGAAAACCTCTTTACTAAATTTTGGGGATCTACAATTCACATTAGGGATCCTACACCAAGGAGTGTGCTCATAACCATGGTAGAAGTTGCTATGGTGGAAGATCAAGATCAATGTAAGGGAAAGTGGCATAGGCCTTGCAATAAGTAGGACTTTCTCTAGCTTTGGGTCAGAGTGGGGAGCAGCAATGTCCCCAAGTTCAGTCCCTTCTGTGCACCATCACAGTACTGTTTTAGGGCCAACCATCTGACTTCCTTTCCTTCCTGATGTTGTGAGCTCATGCTTACCTGCATGAATGGACCAAGGTGAACCGTCGTTTTCTGAGTTGTATTGTTTAGAATCTCACTCCAAAAAATGTGCTCTAATCTTAGCAGATGTGATCTTCAGCACTATTCAAGAAGTTTCCATCCCATTAGTGCCTTTAGTTACAGCCATGGCTTTAAGGGAAAAAAAAGTGATTTTGAGAATGTCATTGGTAATTTGAAGGCCTATTTTGCATTGGCGTTTATGCTACCATCCATTACCACAGGTGTAGCCTTCTGTCAATGGTTATCCATCCTGTCATAGGGGTCTTAGAGTGCACCTTGACCACATTGAGTTGTGAGTGGAAGATACTGCTTTGTGATTTTACCCAAGACGTTGGTTGTATCTTCTTAATAAAATTAGACCATGTTTCATTTGAAAAGGGTAAGTAATTATCTCTGTTAGTTGTTATCTCATCAAATTCAAACACATGACATCAGGATTTCTCCTCAATGGCAAAGTTATAGACTCGGTGGTTAATTAAACATCTTTTCTAATCAAATTAGCTTTCATTTCCTAAGTAGAGGTTTTTAACCTGAACGTGGCTTTGAAACATAGTTTCTTTCAGCCATCACCTATGAAAGGAAAGATAATGTCCCTTCAAAGGGTTCCTCTAGCAGTGAATAATTATTCTGTTTGACTGCAAATGCACATTCCTGAAATAATATATTCGTAAAGTTTCATAAATTATTTCAAGATGTATTAAAGAGCATTGGAAATAGTTCTTCTCCCTACAGGAGGTTGCCAAGAATAAGTTTTGTCCTTTAAAATTTGAAACAAATTATTATTCATTGGGGGAACATCATTGGAGCTTCCCCCAGCTCCAGCTGACAGGGACAATTGGAAGTAACCTGTTAATGGCAATGCTTTTAAAATTTAGAGATCCTCTAAGCAGAGCAATTTTTAAAAATTAAAACCATAGCTAGGGGGATTGTTTTGGAGGTCATGCAAAGTTAGGTGCGCTACACATTTGCCTGGATCATGGCCTGGATTCCAGCTGCCCGGGTTACATGTTACTTCATGGCCCTGTGGAGGTGAGGAGGACAGGTATGTCCCTGGTTGAATTTCACCTAAATGTTTCCCCTGAGACTTTCAGCTTGGCCATAAAATACAGCGTAATATAGCGCAAAGGCTACTACACTGGAGTTTGGGAAAATGGAGTTCCAGCCCCAGAAGTCACATAACATGAAGAAAAAGAAAAAAAAAAACGTCCTCATCTGTATAGTGAAGGGGTTGGTTTAAATAATCTCCCTTATCTCTTCTGACTTTAACATATTGTGGTTTTGCTGTAAGGTGTCCCTTGTACCAAACACTTACGAAGTACATGTTTTATGTGAACCGTTAACTCCATATGACTTCTACCATCCAAAGATCATTGCTGTCTCCTTGGAATATCATTTTTTTTAAAGATTTTATTTATTTATTTGACACACAGAGAGAGATTCCAAGTAGGCAGAGAGGCAGGCAGAGAGACAGGGAGAGGAGGAAGCAGGCTCCCTGCTGAGCAGAGAGCCCGATGTGGGCCTCGATCCCAGGACGCTGAGATCATGACCTGAGCCGAAAGCAGAGGCTTTAACCCACTGAGCCACCCAGGTGCCCTGGAATATCATTTTTTTCAGTTTTTGTTTCAGCTGATGTTAGTACCTAAATTTCCAAAGAATTATTGATTGGGGTGGTTGTGGCATGGAGCAAGGCTCATTTGCCCCTTTGGACTGAAATCTTTTTGAGTAAAGCAAGAAAGCTGGAAGGTAAAGGAAACTAACACTGGCTTGGGCACTCACAATGTGCCAGGAGCTATGGTTGGTGGTTTTGTAGCTTTGATTTTCTGCTATTAGATTCAAGTGCAGCCCTGAGGACACCAGAGTTCTCAGGAAATGCTGCCTGGATTAAACAGAACCACCTGCTGCATAACGAATGGGGCCAGAGCTTAGGAAGAAAATCATTTTCTTTGCAGCTGTTCTTAGAACCCGTCTGTTTCTCTCCTTCAGAAATCTAATTCTAAAATATCATCTCACAGCCAATTAAAACGGAAACTCAGAAGCACTTGGGTGAGAATGGTGTACACAAGGTGATGGGGGTGGGGAGGGACATCAGCCAGGACTCAAAGGCATGGGCTTGAGCTCTTTCTCTCATCCATCTGCTATTTTATGCCTTTGAGCATGGGGTACATTGCACAGGAGCAAATGACTTTGTTTTTGGCAGTAGGCTAGCTTGTGAGGTTTTGGCTCTTCTTGTGCCC
This sequence comes from Ailurus styani, assembly GCA_002007465.1. NCBI lineage: Eukaryota > Metazoa > Chordata > Mammalia > Carnivora > Ailuridae > Ailurus > Ailurus styani. The sequence goes on from LNAC01000754.1 coordinate 399,026, forward strand.
CTAGGAAATAGCAAGGTTTGTCTTGATGTATGGGAGAGGGTGTGCCTTGAACTACCTGAGATGGCAAGTGCAAGGCATGCATGCTGCCATTCCCAAACCCCCAGCAGCAATTGTTAATTGATCATGACTCTCGAACTGAACTCAAACAGCTTCAGCATCCTTTGAGCAGCACTCTCTAGATGGCCATTATCAAATGATAGGTGTTGGCACAGGAGATGAAATCTATTTGTCAAGATGTGGGCTAAGTAGTAGATTCTTTAAAAAATGGTGGATCTGTCACATTTTTGGGTAATTCAAAGCCTTTTTAAAGTGCACAAAAGGACTTTATGAAAGTACACAGTAATCATTTTTCTTCTGCCTCAGAAGTTAGCCACATCCCAATTCTACTTAACTACTATGTGCTAGGAAAAGGGAAGTTGGACAGAAAGTTTTGTGAATTGATCACATTGTAAATTGCCTGATGTATGAGTGGGCCCACGTGGAAGTAGTTGATAAAATGTGGGGCAGGTATATCCTGGAATACCCACAGAAGCAGCAGCAGAGTAGATGTACTTATCACAACACAACGAATCTTAGAAGTATACAACTGGAGTGAAAAAAAGGAAGATGGCACATATAACTATGTCTCACATAAAGTAAGAATACTTGAGCATAAAACAAGTTTTAAAGATTTCTTTTTTTTTTAAAAAGATTTTATTTATTTATTTGACACAGAGAGAGAGATTACAAGTAGGCAGAGAGGCAGGCAGAGGAGGAAGCAGGCTCCCCGCCGAGCAGAGAGCCTGATGCGGGCCTCGATCCCAGGACGCTGAGATCATGACCTGAGCCGAAAGCAGAGGCTTTAACCCACAGAGCCACCCAGGCGCCCTAAAGATTTCTTTAAAAAGACAAAAAAGTGTCAGTTGGCTATAGAAGAAAAGACCTGAATTTTGGTCTACTAAAATGAAGAACATTGTTAATCAAAAAACACCTGATAAAGTGGAAAAGACAAGTTACGAACTAGGAAAAGATACTCTCAACATACACAGATGATAATGGATCAGTATGGAAAGTATATAAAGAACTCCTATCAGCCAAATAAGAAAACTACAAACAATACCTTGGAAAATTGGACAGAAGATAGAGACACTTTGTAGAGGAGGAAATATTCATAGCCAAGTAACGTGGGAGGAAATATGTTCAGCATTATTAATGTTAAGGAAATTGGAAAGAAAACACAGTAAGATTTTCTTCGCACACATGACTGGCAAATGTTTTCTTATATACTGCTGACATGAGTACCAATTGATTTGGAAAATCAATTATCTAAATTTGAATGTTAATGACCCCATGACCCAGCAATTCCATTGTCACACATGTACAATAGGAGACATGTAAAGAAAGTCCTTGGGATTACTATTTTTTAATAGCAAATATCTGAAATCGTCATATGTATTTTAATGGAATATTATATAGCTGCCAAAACAAAGTGACACATAATAACGTGTGTATATCTTGCCATATAGTATAAGGTAAAAAAATCCTTTTTTCAAGAATTCATATGATAAAAAGACCACATGAATTAGAATCATTGCCTTTGAGAGAGGAAATGAGAATGGGAAATGAGGATACAAGGAAATTTTTTTTTTTTTAAGATTTATTTATTTATTTATTTGACAGAGAGAGAGAGAGAGAGAGAGAGAGAGAGAGAGAGAGAGAGATCACAAGTAGGCAGAGAGGCAGGCAGAGAGAGAGGAGGAAGCAGGCTCCCCGCTGAGCAGAGAGCCCGATGCGGGCCTCGATCCCAGGACCCTGAGACCATGACCTGAGCCGAAGGCAGAGGCTTTAACCCACTGAGCCACCCAGGCGCCCTACAAGGAAATTTTTAATGTATATTTATTTTTATATGTAAATATATAATATATAGCATTTTAACATATAGGGTGTGTATGTGTGTGTGTGTATATATATATATATATATATGTATGTATGTATGTATTATAAGACTGTTTTTCTGTCTTCCTCCTGGCTTAACTATGTGTCTCAGTTGAGATATAGGAATACTTTGGTAATATGATTGACGAGACTTCACAAAAAGTCTGCATGGCTCAAAATTGCATCCCATATACATAGAAACTCTATCTTCAGATTCAGTGTTCACACTTAATTCCTTGACACCAACACATTGGGTCGCCAGGAGCAGCCTTTCGATTTGCTATCCAACTAGACCTTCATTAGGTCCTCTCTGGCAGCACGGATTATTTGGTGACAGAATCCAACCTGGAGGGCATGGGTATGAGAGTGATGAGTTTTGGTGTGAGGCAAAGCCAGAGATCATGTAGAGGGAGAGCGCTGGTGACATGGAGGCCATGCCCACCCCACCCCACCCTCGCCCATGACCCTAGAGAACCACTCGAACATTGATGCTCTGAATGGGGAAGGAAGAAGGAAACTTTATTTTCTGTTACTTTTTGTGTTGCTTTACAGTTGATCAAGGGCACATAGACTGGAAAAGAGATTTGGGTAGACAAGGGATGAGGAGAGAAAGATGGGGAAATATGAAGGAACAGTTTGACCTTTTCAACAGGCTTTCATGAGATTCACATGATCATTAGGAATGTTGTATGTTCTTAATTTCCATTTTAGAATGCAGACAGTGCATGGACCATCTTCCCTCACTTTTGTTACTTGTCTATAGAAAATGTGATGTCCAGACCTCTTAGGGGATACTTTGACTCTCCCAAGATTGCTGTTTCCAGACCCAAGAATTTCAGAGCTTCTACCAGAGTCCCTCAGAAACTCCCTGGGCCTAATGATCAGAAGGAAGAGCAAAAGCCATGGATGTGCTGCCATCTTTGTTACCTTCCCTTCCCCCAGGGTCTCTCCCTGCTCACCCCGCAGTTTTTCATCCTGACAGGATCCAGTCCGGGGACATTCAGTGGCAATCGCTTCTGGAGTGGGGGGCCTGGCAGGCGCCGAGAACGCCTGTATTTGGAGTGGAGTTGGCTATTGTAATACTTAGTGAATGGAATTTCATTAGGTCCTTATCTGTGTGCAGTGAGGAAAAGAGGTCCTTTTACACAGTGCTTGTAATGGAGTGGAAAATTGCATTTCCCCCTCGCTCAAACAGTGCCATTAGTGGGGAGGCAGACTGTCTGCAGAGAGCGGGAAGCCACCTCGGGCGGCGAAGGGCTGACAGCCCAAATGATGGCAGTGCCGAGAGACCCGGAAGATATTGAAATAAAAACAGGTTCTGTTGTTCTTTTTGTCCTGTAGCAGTTCTTCCCTGCAATGCAGGGAGTGATTGGATTTGAAGCACCGAGAAAAACATGTTAAGTAAGAAATTGTTTAAATAAAGTTGTTTGAGGTTGAAACTCTCCCCCAGGCACGGAGGGGAATGTAGTTAGCTGCCTACAACTTACAGATATCCGAGAGGCAGTACGTTTCTGAGCCAGGCCAGTGCGCCAGAAACTGGAGAAGTGAAATGTACAATTGAGGTCTCCTCTTTGATCACCCAGGTGGGGCCCAGCCCTGCTGGGAGCGCGCGGGTGCTCAGATGGCCTGCCCTGGGGTCTGAGAATCACAGGCGAGGAGAACTAGGGGGCATTGTGCAAAAAAACAAAACAAAACAGCAGGGAGATCCACTCGCTCCGCGGAAGTATTGTATCTGGCACTGGTAGCAGGAGAGTTTCTTTCTGAGAGTTGGTGTCAGACGCAGGCCCACGGGAGCTGCTGGTGTGATGGGAGGGGGGCACCCTGTGCCCCAGGGCAGTCAGGCCCTGGCCAAAGAGACCACAGAAACTGTGCAGCTCCTGGGAACAGGTGAAAACCAAATTCAGCGTGGTCCATACCAGGAATGTGGGGAGGAACCAGGTGAGAAAGCCCTTTGTCCGTGTCTAAGGGCACAGGGAAAGTAGAAGTAGGAATCTTCTGGGGAAAAAAAAAATGGAATCATGGAACCATTAGGGTATTTGATAATCCTACACCTTCGGAATTATTTAGTCTAATCAAATCTTACAAGGATGAGGAAATATTAGGATGTTTGATAATCCTAGACCTTCAGAATTATTTAGTCTAATCAAATCTTACAAGGATGAGGAATTTCTTTCCCTTGAAGCATAAATATCAAGTCAGTGTCCCCTGAGGCCCCTTCTACCACCATCTGCTGTACACCTCCCTTCAGCCTTTTCTGGGTCCTCTTCACTCTCTACTCTCTGGCTCCTCCCGAACAGAATTTTCTTTCTTCTTGATCCATCCCTTGACCTTAGCGTCAGGCATTTGCCTGCCAGACGTTGAAGATTTGGTGGTAGTGGTAGGGGGGTTCAGCTACCTGCCAACTATTCTGTTCTTTTGTGTGTCTGCCCCTAGTATCCTTTATGTGTATGTAAGTCAGAGTGTAGAAGATGTGGCCTGTCCACTAGTAGGACCCCCCCCTTGGCATTGCTGAGGCCCGTCCTATGATATCATCAAGTATAATTTTCAAAATATTAAAAAATCTGGTTCACACAAATGCTATATCAACACATGTAACATTTTTTTAAGTTATTAATATACTTATGTCACTAATGAGGGTACTAGTAATATTATAGAGCTGATTCCTTTTGAGGAACTGGGTGTTTGTAGGCACTTAAAAAAAAAAAAAAAGGACGTTAGACCAAGATTGCTAAATTAGATACAAAACTGACCAATGTCTTTTAGAGCAACTAAATCATAACCTCTGGGGACCTTTTCTTTTGTTTTTATTCTTTTTATTTTTCTTCTCCTTCTGCTGCTTCTTAACCTTTTTTTTAATTGGACAAAAATGCACAATTTAACATGTAACTTCACTGTGTCTGGGCTGTAATCAGGTAGTGAGCAATGAAGTCAAACATAAGTATAATCTCCTTAAGAATTAAAATATCCTTGGGAGGACCTGACCTACCACACCAACATTGCCATTGAAAGGGTATTTGATTGTGCCCTTCTTAGACCACCCCCATCCCCTTATTTCCAAGTTTTGGATACTTTTTCTTAACTTAATCCTAAAACTTAAATCTCTATTTCTTTGAAATGCACCAGCATTTGATAAACCTGGCTCTGAAGACTCTACCATGGTGTAAAGTCCCAAGTAGCTTGTTAGGTATCCACCAATTAATTTAACTTTTAACACATTTATTGTGTTGTCTCTATGTGCTAGGCACTGTTCCGGACTTCAGTAAATAAAACAAAACAATAAATAATAAAACAAACAAGGTTGTGAGGTTCAAGATAAGAGAAATATGTATGCAGATGGGGAAAGAAACTATAGGAAGCCTGTCACATTGCCTCTGCCTGGTGTCTGAGTCACAGGATGGTGTGGCTTCCTCAGGCCTCTGCCTGGATTCATTTAGATAAGCAAAAGATGGTTATGTTCCATCAAAGTTGGTGAGATGTGAATGGCAAAAAGGAATTTAGGGTAGATGTTCATGGGTTATGTGACCTTGCTCACTGCATGCCCCCTTGGACTCATTTATCCAATGGTGCTCAGTAAATAAATACCAGTGATGTTAAAAAAAATGAAATTCAGCTGAATAAATTTTGAAGATCTTATTGGCTTCATTAAAGGATTCAGGAATGAGGCAGCATTCATTCTAGCAGATGGAAAGAAGCTCTGAGGATCTGTACAAAATGGAAAACTTTACAGTCAGAAGGGAGCAGAAACAAGGCAGCAGTACTAAGCCAAACAAGGGATTTAATATTGCAAGGATATTTTCCTTTAGGGAATGGCAAGGGTTTATCAGGAAGACTACCTAACTAATATTGATCAGATGATTCCTGATTGCTAGTGTAAGAACCCATTTTGGGGAGAGCCGAAATCATAAGTTAAGGTTCATTTTGGTGACCTGGCACTTAGCATAAGTGACTCCATTTGGGGGCTATTGTCTTGTTTTTAACAGTCAACTCCATTGAACCCGGGGCACCTGGGTGGCTCAGTCAGTTAAGCCACTGCTTTCGGCTCAGGTCACGATCCCAGGGTCCTGAGAGTAATCCCCTCGTTGGGCTCCCTGCTCAGTGGGGAGCCTGCTTCTCCCTCTCCCTCTTGCCTCTGCTGGTGTTACCACTCTCAAATAAATAAATAAACTTAAAAAACAAAAAACAAACATACCGAAGCCATCTGGCCATGGAACTTTTTGATTTCTTTCTTTATTTAATGATTTTAATAATCACTCTAAATCTATTCTTAGGCAAGTCTTCGAGTGAAGTACATAATTTTTGGGTTTTCTTCCCCTCCCCCTATTCCTCCAGAGTGATTGACAACTGGCTCCCCAACCAAGGATGTACTGTACCAATGGTTATTTTTCCTTAAGTAGGGGTATTAGTGGGGTGCCTGGGTGGCTCAGTTGGTTAAACATCTGTCTTCAGCTCTGGTCATGATTCAGAGGTTCTGGGATCCAGCCCTGCTCAGTGGGGAGTCTGCTTCTCTCTCTACTCCCCCTCCCATGCTTTCTCTCTCTCTCTCAAATAAATAAAATCTTAAAAAAAATAAAATAAAAAAAGAAGTAGGGATATTACTTCTACTGCAGATCTTTAGTCTTTGGAAGACAGAGTGGGCATTAGTGAATTGCTGAAGACCCAGAAAGTTTTAGGGTGACTTTGTCTCTCAAGAAGTTCTTGGCCAACTTGCAAACTACCCTTGTAATTATCTGAATTTCTTCTTTGAGATCCCTGAGGAGGAGTGGCTAAAGTAGGGTGTTGGCCAAGGAATTACTGGGTACATCTTCCAGTCTTCCATAGTATGAGCCAAGAGTGGCTAATAGAGAAAGTGGTCGACTTTAACATCTAATCAGCGTCTGTAGTATTTCGGTTAAATATTGGCCACGTATAAGATACCATTAGGCCATAAGAAGAATGTAGAGGCGTAAAAAGAGAAACTCACCATGTAATTGAGGGGACAAGAGATAACCAACCACAAAGCACATAGCTACCTGTGTAAGAATATAGTGTTAAATACAAAGTGAATGGGGCAGGCTACCAGTACTCCAGTTTAGTCACTGAGGACGAAAGGTTCTTCATGGAAAATGCTGGTTGTGATTTACTACATGAAGGGTAAATACAATCCCGATTCTATTTGGAGGGAGGTGTTGAACCTTCTAAGGAGGATGGAGATGGGGCAATGGAAAAGAAAGCTTTGGCCAGTTACATACTAAGTATGTCATTAGGGTGGAGGTGGGGTGTTCGGAGTGGACTCTTTGATAGGTGCCAGTCTTACAACTCCCAGTTTCAAGCTTGTTCTGAGTCTGCACTAACTGAGAGTTTGAGTCACCTCAGAAATCAAGCAACACTGAGCAGAAGCAGGGAACTTACCCCTTTCAAAACAGATGAAATGTTTCCCATGAATGCTGTTGCTCCTACACAGATTAAAGCTTGTATCAGAAATTAAGCTGTTCAACAGTTTTTTAATCAAGTCCTAAATATGGCATCCTTCATATGTGAGGTAATTGTGTGTCTGTATGTAAATTCTGGGAGACTACACTTATTTGGTTATAAAGCCAACTATAGTTTTTGAAAAAAAGTAGATAGAAATCTGGAAAAATGAGTAAACACAATTAATTAGATGAGATATTTATCCTTGGTTTAAATTAGAAAAATTACTAAGAGAAGCCTTGAAAATCTCAATTAAAACAACCAGCCTGATTTTATTTTTCACTGTTAAGAGGGCAGGAAAAAAATGCATGAGTAAAATAAATATATATTTGGGGATGACACCATCTTGGCATTTCCAGGCATTCTTTTCTAAATATATTCTTTATCTGAGCTGTCTTGCAATACTTTTAATATAATTAAAAGCACATAATGAGTGCCAGACTTGTCAATTTCAACAACAAAGTGCTGAAATTTGCAGTGAAACTGAGAGATCCATCTCCCACACATTGTAATGAATAGGTTCATAAAAGGAAAATAGTTTAATTACATTTTAGTTCATGGATTGTTAATAGGCTGGAGTATCTAAATTGAATAATGTGATTCTGGTAATAATTATGTGTAAATGAACTTGTTTAAATGATATTTTACAGCTTCTTTATAAAATTACAGCTAGAGGCAATCCATTGATAGACAGACAAAGGCCATGCAAAAATTATCATAAACTATTAGCTTGTTTGCAAAGGGTTTTATGTTAATCTTTTAGTACTTAAAGCAATCTGCAATTAACATATCATGGGGAGCTGCCTCCGAGCAAAGGCATGCAAATTGAAGTGCTTAGATAAAAAGCCATTCACGTTAGGGGGGAAAAAAAAGAAAGAAAAAAAAAGAAAAGGAAAAAAAATCAAAGAAAGGGTGGCAAAGTACTCAGAGGGTGCTGGTTTTATATTTGAGATTAAGGAGGTGTAATGATTGTGTTATCTAACTGTGGCTGTAATTAAAGCTTTTCTCCTGCAGACATGACAATAGATACTGCATTGATTTCGGTGTTTTAATTGTGAAAGTCATTTTATTTCAGGGCAGAAGATATGAATAGCCTGAATCAAAGGGCTAGAAGATTGCTTTGTTGATAGTACTTGTTCAGCAGCTGCCTGGCTGCTTAATACACAAGTGTGGAGAATACAGAGAGACCCAGGGAGGTGCTGGGTATTGTAATTCTCCCGCTGGTTTCCTTTCCTTTTATGAAAAAGGCGAGGATCTGCGTACTGATTGTAAACAAACAGCCTTTTCATACCTCACTGATGTTTTTCCTCCCCAACTTCGCAGAACAAAAGAAGTCATAAAGGGCCTTGAACTAACTTTACTACTGCTCCTTTTAAGCTACAGAAGTTTATGCAAAGTGATAAAACCATCCTTGCTGGCCGAGATATCATCCCTCTAATGGAGAACAAAAGTCTCTAAGTGCGGGATGTAGGTATCACACACAGCCTTGTGACAGAAACAGTTTGTTGGGGAGAGATTGGATTATTTACGTTAAAGGCATATCCACAAAATCTCACACACCGTTAGTTTGAGATTAGGACTTATCAGTTTTTATATACAAACTGCAGAGGGGGAAATTAAGTGAGGAGAAAGCATATAGGATCCCAGACCAAAGAGGATTCTAAAAGGAATTCTAGAAAAATGAACTCAGTGAGGCCTTCTTTCAAGTATCACATTCTTGGCGATTTCTTCCATAACAGTTCAGAGTGAGAAGGAGTAAAACCCAGTGATTTCTAATTATTTCCATTATCCCATTGCTGTATCTCTTCTTTGTGCTTTGAAATATTGAATGCATTTTTCAACAGGACTGAGTAATAGCAAATTTGGTTTGGGGGACATTTGGCCCTTTAAGCGATATGGTTTATAATAACCACACACCAAGGTGTTGTGGGGGAGGAAAAATAATGTTTCCTCTACATTCCCCTTCTAAGTTTTGGTTGCGACACCTCCGTAGTAAGAGAAGAAACAAACAAACAAAAAAAAAAAGCAAAAAGAACAAAAATAAAAACAGATTAAGAGGAGAAAGACAAAAGTTTAATAATATGTATACCTCCTGAACACATGGGAGGGACCCAGGAAGACTAACTCACCTTAAATACCATTTTCAGCTAAAGATTAAAAAAAAGAAAAAAAAAGACTCTGGGGGTTCTGGGAGGTTACTAGGAAAAGCACAGTAATTGAGGGTAAGGTTGTTATGCAGATTTAAGACCTGGCTTCCCCACTGATAAGAGTTTCTCAAGATTGAATCATCTGCTTCTTTCTGGTACAGAAGGGGAGATGTCCTTACACTTGGAGATTTCTTTTAAAAATGTACACATTCCTTACAAATGGGAACTGTCTCTCGGTTTTCAGAGCTGCTCCTGTGTCTGCAGTTTCTTAAAATTAATCAACCTAAAATAACCCTTGAGCCAAAGAGGCACATTATGGGGTGACAAATTCAGCTACCCTTCCGTGATACAAATCTAACAAGAATGACATCAATAATCATTTACTGAATGCGGCACAAACCATTTTTTGTTTTTTTGTTTCTTGTTTTAAGTACATTACTGACCTCTCACAACTCTAGAGAAGTTGGTGGAATGAGCTCCACTTTAAAAAAGAAGGTAGTTAGGCTCAAAGAAGCCAAGTAAACTGCTCAAAGTCACACAGCCCATCAAGAACAAGGCTGGTTGGAATGTAGGAAGCTGGTTCCAGAGACTACAGGCTTACCCAATGAGTGAACTAGGCTGAAGCCAGAGAACAGATAACAGATAACAGCAGTGTGGATTGTGAATAACCAGCTGTGAAGCCCTGATTAGGACTCTTGGAGATCCCCCAGGCTCCTTAACTTCTTTGGTGCCTGGATGCCTTTGAGAGTTTGGTAAAATCCATGGACCCCTTCTCAGGCTAATGATTTTCAAATGTGCAAAATCAAATATATAGGATTACAAGACGAATTAAGTATATTGAAGTACTATTGACAAAAAATTTAAAAATCAAGTTCATGACTTAGTACTTAATTTGTTTTAAGAAGCACATAACCAAGTTCTAAAAGGGGGTCTAACATCCACTGTGATGACAAAGTAGCGGTGAATGTAAATAGTATTTCGGATTTCTGCAGTCATGTGACTTGAATATATCTGTAATTTCTATTGACGATATTGTGTTGCCTACATTTATAATCAAAGAAAATGTTAAATTGCCCTTAGAAGTTAGCGAAAATAAAAATATCTCTTTATATTTTTATATAAGTTACGTATTAGAGAAGTACATACATAAGTACACATTTTTATATATAACAATTTAATTTCTTTCTCCTCAAAGTTCTCAGACCCCTAGAGGTGTGCAAGGCTTATGTTTAAGAACACTTTTGATTTTACACAGGAGGAAACTGAGGTCCAGAGCAGAGAATGAATCACCCAAGATTATCCGTAATTAGTGATAAGATGTAGATCACAGCTTGCAGATTACACTTAGGGAATTTAAGGAAACTCAAAATTGTATATGTTGATTTTTCGGTAGCTTTTGCTGACACTCTCTTAGAGCCCTAGACCCTTGTTTTTGTCTTTGCAACATTGTGGTTTTCAAAATGGGAGCACCAGACGATGGTCTTGACCCTTCCGTCATCTGTTGGCAACTCCTGCTTTCCTCTTGGGCCTTGACGGGTGGCTGGTGCTGCTGTCAGTAGGCAGTGCTGGATAGAGACCAGGGAGTGCAGGCCACAGAGGACTGTAGGCACTGGGGACCTCAGGGAGATGGTCTGTGATGCCAGCTAAAATTTGAGAACTTGCTCGTTAGGGGAACAAGAATGCTTATTTACTGGGCGCCTGGGTGGCTCTGTCAGTTAAGCGTCTGCCTTTGGCTCGGGTCGTGATCCCAGGGTCCTGACATCGATTCCCCACATCAGGCTTCCTGTTCACAGGGAGCTTGCTTCTCTCTCTCCTCCCTGCTCCTCCAGGCTCTGTCTCTGTCTCTCTGTCAAATAAATAAATAAATAAAATCTTAATAAAAGAATGCATATTTACTATGCATATGTTTTTGTCAGTTCAGGCTCTTCTAACAAGATACCTTAGACTGAGGGGCTTGAAGGACAGATTTCTTTCTCACAGCTCTGGAGGCTGACAGCCCGAGAGCAGGGTGCCGGCAGGGTTGGCTTCTGGGGAAGAGCTCTTTCCTGGTTTCCTCACACAACAGAGAGAGAAGCAAGCTCTCTAGACTTTTCTCATAAGAACATGAACCCCACGTGTGAGGGCTTCACCTTCATGTCCTAATCCCCTTCCAAGCACCCCTCCTCCAAATACCATCACACTTGGGTTCAGTCTTGGACAATGAATTTGGGGGAGTGGACACACACATTCAGTTCATAGCAAAATCTTTCCTATGCATGAACTTTGTATATCCTCTTACAGTTAATGCTCAGCGAGGCCTAGATAAGCGTCTCTCTCCTCATTTCGGAGAGGAAGAGAGGCGCTGGTGGTGAGCCAGCAGCCAAGTTGGAATCCATCTGTTTCCTTACAGCCTTTTGAGGCAGGTACTTTGGGTCCACACTTTATTTATTAGGAAATTGAAGCTCAAAAACATTCAGTAAGTGCCCAAGCTATCTACTTACTAAACAGCAGAGCCAGAAATTTCACTCAGTTCTGCTCCTTCCGCTGTTGATTTTTGTTCCCAGATCCCATAGGCCTTATATTGGAGGGATAATCACTACCAGTCCTCCTTACCCAGGTGATTTAAACAGCTGTTTGTTGCAAAACTGTAAGATACATAACACTGTCCCTCCCAGGTAGAACGGAGGACGGAAGAGTGGAAGGTAGAGAGAAATATGTAAGCGTATCCTTTCCCTTGGGCTTACTGTTTTAACTCTCCTAACTGGACAAATAAGGCTAGAACAAAAGGAACACACAGAAAATGTTCAATGACAAGCTGTATAATACCAACAATGTATTAATAGTAATGAAGATGATCACGGCTAACATTTATTGAAGACATGATACTTTAAGCATTTTCCAGAAGTTATTTCATTTGTATGTTTCAGTAAGAAGTATGTATGGTGGCAACACCACCCTTGCAGTCGGCAGGAAGGACACTGCCAAAGGGCCCCACATATCACAAACACAGAAACATGGAGATAGATGTTTTCCTTATTGGTTTGGTAATAACATTTGTAGTAGCCTTGGTCATGAATTGAGCACACAGGTATTATGGCAGGGGTGGGGTGAGATTCCCCACTTAGGCTAACTCTTCATGGGCCTCCATAGGCAAGTTTTCCTTCAGCACACCGTACTTTGCTGACACAGAGTTTTTAGGCAACTCTAAACAGTTCTTAAGTCTATATACTCGGAGGAAAAGGAGTGTGGTTTACTCCCTAGACAGTCACTTTGCATGATTTGGGGCACCCAGCTTTCAACAAAGCAGTTGCTTACTTGAGTTTCAGGGGAGAGGCCATGATTTTTTTTTCTCTCTCCTCATAATCTCAGCCCAGACAGCAGGTTATAGTGTCCTACATACTTCACTAAGCTTTTTTATAGATTTTCACCATACCATTATCTCAACTAAAAAAAAAAAAATTAACGGGGCATTGGCTGGTTCAGTCAGTAGAGCATGCAACTCTTGATCTCAGGGTTGTGTGTTCAAGCCCTATGTTGAGCATGGAGCCCACTTAGAAAAAAAAAATAATTCCATAGCATTTTCTAACACCCAGACCATATTTTAATTTCCCCAATTGTCTCAGAAACATCCTTTTGCATTGAGTTTGTTTGAATTAGGATCCAAACGAGGTCCATACATGTCATTTGGTCGCTGTATCTCTTTCACCTCTTTTATTCTGTCAGAGTTCCTTTTCTCTTCTTTTCCATCTTCTGTCTCTTTCTTTATCTCTGTCATAACACGTTGAATTTTTTTGAGAAATATGGTCATTTGTCCTTGTGAAAGAGCCACTTTCTGATTTTGGCTAGTTGCTTCCTTGCTGTGCCATTTACCCTGTTCTTCCATCCTGTATACTTCCTTTAATTTGGTGTAAGTCAGGAGTGTGCTTAGATCCAAGTTCATCTTTTTGCATGTGGTGCTGTATGCTTCCTATTGCATCATGTTCAGCAGACACATCGTGAATATCTAATTAGTAGATCCATACGGTAACTTTTTGGTAAAGTTCCCAACCAACCTGTCACCTAGTGATAGAGCACCTTTTGATGATGGTGACATAGGTCCGTTATTTCATTGCCAGCTCCAGAATGGTAATTTTCTAATTCTGTCGTCCCTTCTGCAGATACTGCCTGGAATTCTTTTGTGGAGAAGAACTCTCCTCTATATAGCAATGATATTAAAACAGCAGAAAAGCTGGTTTAAGTATGTCTCATGTGAGAACTGCAACTATGAAACATAAATATGGAGGTGCCAGATGAAGTGGACGTGGAATGCTGGGTGAGCCCTGTGGTCACCGGCTTTCCTTCATGCTCTGTACCTGTGGTGGAGGAGCCCTTGGGCTCTGGGCAGTACAGTTGAGGGAGGGGGGCTGTGCTGGTGAACCTGTCCTCGTCAGGCTTATCACAGTGTGTGGCTTTGAGGAACGAAGTGAGAGCCCCCAGTACTCAAGAGGTTGCCACTCAGCCTCACCGTGACTTTGGGGCTGTTAGCCTCCGCCTTGTTTCCTCGTTTATAAAGTGGGGATAGGAGTCCTAACTGGAAACTGAATGAGCGTAGGTTCAGTCACAACTTCATAAGATGATTGTGACAGTTCCATGTGCTTGATGCTTATGAAATGCCCCAAATAGTGCCTGCTGTATACCAAGGCACAACACGGTAGCTCGATCATTCTTATTGTGATCGGCCCCTGTATTGGTTCTCTCCATAGCAAAGGGCCACAAAGCGCATGGCTTGAAACAGTTGGAACTTGCTCTCTTACACTTCTAGAGGCCAGAAGTGTGAAATCACTGTCAGAAGGGCCACACTTCCTCTGTGGCTCTGGGTAGAATCCTTCCTTGCCTCTTCCTCACTTCTGGGGGTGGCTGGAAACTCTTGGTTTTACTTCCTTGGAGATGCTTCTTACCATCTCTGCTTCTGTCACTGCGTGATTGTCTTCTCCCTGTGTGTCTTTCCACATGGTAACCCCTCTTGGGCTTTACATCATCTTATACGGAGACACCCGTCTTCCTGGATTAAGGGCTCACCCTACTCCACCATGACCTCATCTAAATTAATTACATCTGGAACGAACCTCTTTCTAAACGGATTCACATTCTGAGGTACCGGAGTTTAGGATTTCAACATATCTTTTTGGAGGGACAAAATTTAACCCCTAACAATTATGTAACGACTCAGTGTGAGTCCTGCATCTTTACATATGAAAGGGTTCCTTCTACTTCACTGTTTGACATGGCAGAGTTCACACTTCTTGCATTTCACTGCCTTCCTACTGGTTTTCTTTCGGATGTGTGATGCTGCGTAGTGCAGAGTAAGGGTACATGAACAGTCCTTCCACATTTAGATCCAGAGAGGACGAGGGAATAGTTCTCCACCTGTACACACGGAGTGGGAGCAGAAGACAACAGCCAGAGCACCTCCTGTAAACAGCAGCAGAAGAAACACAGCCTTAGAGAGCCAGCCACATTGCACAACTCCAAGCAAGCTTTGGCCTGGCAGGCGCCCAGGGATACTCTCTGCTGTATCAGGACAAGACTTGGAGTGAACTGTTTATTTATCAATTCTTAATTGAGTTGATGTTTACTCATGATTGCGAGCAGATGATTAATTTATTGCAGAGTTGGAGGAGTCAGATAGGAGATCGTTATAAAGAGAGATTATAATAGAGTTCTTTGCACTTGTGGGCCTGGTAATAAAAGATTGACTGATATAATTAGATGGGGTTTGGTAACAAATGCTATTACATTATGTCTGAATCTTATTTGAAAGTATTGGCCTTTTGTCTTAAACTTATTAGGGGGTAGCTATAGGTTAAGTTGACACCTGATAGCTCTTTAACTCCCGCAAAAGGAGGGCTGAACTTTTGGAAGGAGTCAACTGTTTTGATGTATAGAGGCATTGGCAAGGTATCTCTCAGGAGTCAGTTCTCCCTCTTGGTTTTTAAGACAATAGCAGGATTGAGAGGGTCTTAAATTTCAGCACTGTCACTAACGTTCTGGATAACTTTTGGCAGTCAAAGGGCTGTGTTCTCTCTATACCATGTCTGTGGCTACCTTGGGATCTTTATCTGAGTGAAAGCCATCCTTGAGAAAACAGATAGAGGAAAAGACAGGGAATAACCTGACAGTGTGGTGGGAAAATGGGCTATAAGTAAGACAGGCTGGAGTTACAAACCCACCAGTAGTGTGGGTTGAGTGGTGGCCCCCCCGCCCCGCCCCAAAAGAGATTGACCCAAGGAACCTATGAATGTGGACTTAATTGTAAAAAGGGTCTTTGCAGGTGCAATTAAGGATCTGGAAATGAGAAGATCCTAAATTAACCATGTGGGCCCTAAATCCAGGGAGAAGTATTCTAGGAGACACCCAGAGGAGAGATGGCTGGAGAAGAGAAGTCCGTGGGAAGACAGAGGCAGAGTTAGGCAGCACAAGCCAAGGGATGCCTGGCACCACTGGAAGTTGGGAGATGAAAGGAAGGGTCTCCTTTAGAGCCTCCGGAGGGAGCACAGCCCTGCCAACACCTTGATTTCAGACTTCTGCCCTACGGAGCTGCGAGAGAATACATTTCTGTTGTTTTAAGTCACCAAGTTTATGGTAATTTGTCTTAACAGCCAACAGCCGTTGGAAACTACTATACCAGGTATGCAACAAATACTTTGTTTGACTTTGGGCAAGTCTCTTAATCTCTCTAAGCCTCAGTTTTCTCCTCTATAAAACTGTGGTTATTATGCTCATCTCAGCGTTATGAGGACCAAATGCAGTAGGCATGAATGTTGGCCCAACCCAGTGCATGGTACATGAAAGGCATTGGAAGCATACCAGATTCCCTCTTCTGTCCTGTCCCATCCCTTTCCATACATGACATTTCAACTTGAAATCTCTTTCATCTTCTCCTCCTCCTAAAATGTCTGCAAAACCAACAGCCCTCCCCTGAAGAATGTTCTATTCTTCGGGAGCTGTTCTTAAGACTGTCAAAGTAGAGGCGTAAGCACGGTACAGCTGGTATTCTTAAGGCAGTTGGGCGAGAGCCATGTAGATATTAACATTTTTTAAAAATGCAGTTCACTGAACACAACCCTATAGTGGAGCAGCTGAAGTCCATATTAGAGTCCTAGTGTGGCTGGCCAGCTGGGGTCTGTTTCCTTCACATGAGGAGGTCTCGGGGTACATTTTCAGGCCTGCACAACAGATAGAACAGAGGAGCACATATAATACTCTGAGCTGCAGGAAAAAGCTGATATAAATGGTTTTTGCTGGATGTGTTCAGTTCACTGACTTTAGATATAGAAAGTCATGACTGATTATATCCCACCCAATCCAGGCTGGGGAAGTCATTGTTGGAATTTAGAGCATGTCTTACTTGAATAAATGTTTTTAAAAGCCTGTGTTCTTCTGAGGCATCAGAAAGATGAGAAATTAAAAAGAGCACAGGCCTACATTTCATTTCTGTCCTTGATCAGCTGCATAACTTTGGGCCAACTGCTTAACTTCTCTGTGGCTTCGTCTTTATGGTGAGGTTGGTGGAGCCGTTCATCTCAGCACTCACATTCTATGGTTCCATGAAAACTCGAGTTGGCCCCCATGAGGTCAGGTCGTAGATCCATCTAGCCCACATCCTTTGTCCTGCTTCCCAAGGATAGTAGAATTGCAGGAAGGCAGGAAGGGAAGAAAATTTTAGAGGATAATGTAGGGTGTTGTCTTATATATGCCATCCAGAGCCTGGCAGTCATCAAGGGGAGAATGGGGGATTTCCTAAAAACCCCGAAACCTCCACTTCCTCGTTCTCTTGAACCTATGTTGACAACGATGTTACCATCTCTAAATGGCATTGTGCACGCACTGGCTGGGTGTTCAGTGGGCAGGAGTGAATCCCCGTTCATGGGGATGGGCCCCTCTTATGAGGTCAGTGGTTCAGTGGTATTTGCCTTTGGGACATTGAATCCCCTCACTTTGCCTTTTCTGCTGGAGGCTGCTTTCTTCGGACTTCTCCATGTCTCCCGGTACTGATCTAACCAATTAATTAATGGTGAGGGGGAAGGAAGGGGAAGGAAATAAGCCTTTTTTGAATGCCCCTGTGAGCCTACACTGGGAAGCATCTATCTTCACAGCCACCTTCTGAGACAAACGTTCTATTCCCATTTTAGACTTTATAAAGCCAAGGAGACACTTGGTAAGTTGAGCAAGTTGCTGATTATTAAGAGCCATGTTCGGTAACCCATGTCTGTCTAAGAGCCTGAACTTCATTGCATCCTACCCTTACCAGGCTCCACCTACCAGCCCCCATCTCTGGGCGTGTGTGACACACCAGGCAACGGACTAAGGGGAGTGGTTGTGGGGGTGGGGGAGAATGGGGAAAAGAAGGATGAAAAATATTTGTCATCTTTGCTCTTGAACTTGTTATCTGATTAGATAAATACAAGTACCATGAAGGAGATACATAAGACAAGTTCACACTTTTATCAGCCACAGAGACATGATGACAGCCGCTCACACTACCATAGTCACTGTATGCCACATGCGAGAGCCTCTACCTGTACTTTGTCACTTGTTCATTTTTACAACCTTCTGTCAGTTTTTTGTCGCTGAGGAAGCAGAGGCGCAGAGAGATTGAGAAACTTGGCCAAGGTCCCCAGCGTTTCGTTTCCCGTCATGGAGCCGGGATTCAAATCCAGGTCGCTGAGCCTCGTGCCCCACTGCTTATGTCACTACTCACCAAACGAGGTGGTTGAAGGCCCACCTAAGGCTCACTGGTAGGAAAGAAGAGTTTGGTGTGAGGTGATCCTGGTGGGTTTGATGGAGGAAGTGGTACTCAAAAGGCCTGTTTGGAAATTGCCTTGTGTCATTTTGCTACTAGCTGAGAATGGAACCTTGCAGTCGTGGCTGGACTTCACCTCCTCCAATGTCATATTTCAGAGCAAACCACCTATTTTCTTTTGAGTTCTAACCTGAGATTTCCCTCTGAAATGAAGGGGGTAGAAATCGGATATTTTGGGAACATGTTTCCCCTGGAGGAAGCAGTGTTTGGAACAAGGGGCCCAGGGAAAGTTACAGTAATCCACAGCTAACTATGGGCCGTGATAGGGTCTCGGAGCGTCAGGTCCTGCAGTTTTTCCAGAAGCACCGATTGGAGTGAGTGCAGCAGAATCATGGGCCTGGATCAGTCCATGCGGCATTTCTTTTGTAAAAGCCTTGCAATTGCAACCCCACTTTAAGGGGTGTGTGGGATTGAAACAAAAAGGTTTAAAGAAGGGACCAGTGTCTGTCTGCACTCCACTCTTTTTTGCATTGCGAGCAATCACCCCTGTCCTGAAGACCAGGGGGACTTGAGGACTCCATGAAAGGTTGGGTACAACTGAGCACGTGGGGAGCCAGATTGGGAGAGGCAGCAAACAGAGCCTCTTGGAGAAAGTTCTTGGAGGTGATCTTGTGACCGATGGCAGTCAGGTCAGGTGCCAACATATTTTAGGGAGGAAAATGATGAATTTACTGCCATGAACAGGTAATACCCTCCAGGTTCCCGCACCCCTCACACTTTTTTTTTTCCACCAATGTGCTTCACTGATTCACCTCACCCTCTTCCCTCCTGTATCTCTCACTCCTGCCTCAGCTATTCTGGAATAGTTTAACTTTCTGATTTCACAAATCAGGAGATTGTGACTTGGAGAGGAGAGACTCACCCAAGTGGTTTAGATAGCTGACTGTTTCCAGAATATGAAACCGGTTTTTGACTCCTAGTTTGAGGAGTCAGTTTCTTTGTAATGTTGTACTGAAATCTGGATTTCCCTTTTAGGCACAGAGAAAAATCAGGGAGTCTTGAGACTTCTCTGAACTTGGATTTGGATTTGAGGCGACATCCTTAACTTTGGATGAGATGGCTGGCTATTAACTGTGAAACCCTTATGAATTGAGTTTGGTCAAAAGGGTTTGGGGAACTGTTTTAGAGTTCAGTGCCTCTGTGACAACCAAAAACGTTTATTGTTTGGAAAACAAATATGTATCCATTTGAAATGTTCAAGTGTGGATAAAAGTGGAATACTCCTTCTAGAAAAACATTTGCTAGGAAATCCACTCACCTACTGTGATAATTAAAAATGGTCACGTTATTTCCTATCCCTATGTTCACGCCCCTTTGCAGTGTGACTATTTATGGCGAAGTTACTCTATCCACCCCTCAAATCTAGACTTGACCTTGAAATTTGTTTTGATCAATGGGCATTACCAAATATGATGTAGCAGAGGCATAGGAAGTATTTGTGCTTTGGGGCTTACCTTCTCGCTGAACACCCTGAGACTGCCATGCACACAGGTCAGTTCATTTACTGGAGCTTGAAATAAACTAGAACAGAAAGAAGCCATCCCAGAGGAGATCCCTTGGGTCAACCAGCCTTCAGCTGATCTGCCACCTGACTGTAGTAACCTGAATGATCTCAGGTGAGAAACAAGGACCATACAGCTGAGCCCTGCCCAAATTTCTGACCAAAAATATCATGAGCAAATTCAGTGGTGGTTGTTTTAAGCCACTAAGATGGTGGTGTTCTGTTACAGCAACAGATAACGGATATGCCTAGCATTTCTAGCAATTGTCTTCGTAGACGTTAACTCAGTCTCACAAGAGTTATCCAACAACAAGCCCAGTCTAGGCTTTTCTCCCTCAGGTTTAGCTTGGTGTGGGAGGGGAGGAGAAGGAGGAAGTGGAGGGAACTTTTGAAAGCAGTTTTGCTTTGTTTGTTTGTTTGCTCGTTGGAGAAGTTTTTCCCTCAGCCTAGTTTATTTCTCAGACTCATCCAATTTGCTTTCCTCTTCCAGACTCGAGTCTGAACTGCATCCAGGTGTCCATACAGTTGAATTTGATGGTCACGTTGGCCATTTTTCTGTTTGCTTTCAAATCTTCTCTCAAACCCTGCTCTGCTTTGTACATGTCGCCGGGGCTTATCCTCATAAACTGTTTCCCAAGCTCCCTTGTCCCCTGGAGTCCAGCCAGGTTCAGCCAGTGAGACACACTGGTGAGAGATTGCAGGTGGGCAGAAGAGAGAAGAAGACAAGGTCTTTTCTTTCCTGGCCTCTCTGCCTCAGAGGGTAATTTCTGGTGGTGGCTGGGTCCCTTCTATGGCTCCATCTCCTGTGGGAAGCCCTTTCCACCATGGTCCCAGCCCCCACTGACTGTGCCACTCTGAGTCCAGCTTCTGCCGGGGCTCTTCGGCTCCCAGATTCCAGTAACCTTCCCTTTGACCCTTCAGTACGGAGACGGTGGCAGCTTCCTGAAGCTTTATTCTCGGGGTAGCCTTCCCTTCTCTTGCTTATTATTACAGCTCCTCTAATACCTTTGAGTTATAATACCCCATATTGCATTTTCTATTTTTGAATGACCTCTCCTGGAGTTTTGTTTTCTTGACTAATCTCTGACTCTTACGGTAGGATTCAAGGTCTCTAGAACGGAAAGGGTTGGAGAATGTAACAAAACTCACCTTATGGAGAAATACTTAAAAGAGATACTATTTTCTTTTTACCCATACAGAGATTAATTTGACGTTAGCCTTACAATAAAGGGCACCTTTATTGTGGCTAAGAGTTGAAGGGTGTTGCTATATTCAGTCCTATCATGTGTCTGAAACAATAGGAAAAAGACATACCTGACAGTGTGTGCTAGTGAATCCAGTCCTTTTTATTGAAAAACAGATGTTCCACAAAGATTCAGTGGCATGGCCTTTCCCCAATAGTCTAGAATAGTGGTTCTCAACTATTTTGACCCCCTGGAATCATGTATTTGTATGTAGAGACATTTGTTATTTTTACTTCTGGATGGGTGTGTGCTATGGGCATCTAGTGGATATAGACTAGGGATGTTTCTAATCATTCTACCATGCACAGGACAGCCGCATAACAAATGTTATGTCGTCTGCTCTAAAATATTAATGGTGCAAAGTGCGAGATACCGCCGGTGTAGGAATTGCTGATTTCACGTCAGGTTTTTTTTTTTGGACTTCCTTGGTATATGTAGGCAATACTTTGCCCTATCCCATCCTCATCTCCTTCAAGGCCAAGTGCCCTTTTCGGAGTCCTGAAAATGTCTCTTTATGCTCTAAGAGGTGCCTCTTTGGTTTTGAGCAGAGAAGATTGTTTCCTAATATTTTAAAATGGCTTTCTGGCTCAATTTCTTATGCTAATAGCAGAGACGTAGGTTGAATCCTCCAGAGAAGGACCTGAATCAAGGTGGGAGTCAGACCTAAACGGACCGAATTTGCAGAAAGTAGGGGTTTGTTTTAGTTTTTGTTTATGGCTGAGAAAGATGGCGATCGCCACTCTAAACCTTCGGGAATCCTGTTTTCTAAAGCTGTCCTGGGAGAGGAACATCATTCCAACATCTGCCACAGCTGAAGGCTTTGCACAGGATAGTGTATCATTAGCTTAAGAACAGAGTGAGCATGTGCAGATGGGCCTATAATTTTTAATATGACATTGGCCATAATTTATCATGTCATACCACCCACTCACAACAGGCCCATCAAATGAAATGCTAAATGCCTGTCTTATCAACACTTGATGGGAAAATTCTGTTCTGGCATCTTCCTCTAAGGGAAGCAGAGATCCAAGCATGTTCTTTGCAGCCTAGAGCTCTTATACACAAGATCAGATTTGTTTCCCCCCCCAGAATTTATAGACATTTACAAGGAAGCTCATCCTGTTTGGTATTTAGAGGGGCAGTGGAGTGAGAGACAATTATTTAATGTTTCTTTTTCTTGAAATTTGTTCAAGCTGTTTTATGACTTAAAAAACTCATATATTCCTTCCACTTTTATGAGCAGCTTGCTCTTTTCTATTCTTATTTTCCCCACTGACTTTTTGTGGCTGATTCATGTACCAATTATTAGAACTCCTTGGGCAGTGGTTAGTTCCTCCACAAAATGGGTATAGTCATAAAATACTGACCCCAGAAAAAAGGGCTTAATTCTGTGGCCTGGGGTGAAGTCCATGTGTTAGAGTCCTATTAAATTAAAGACTCAGTTTTGACTGTGGGTGCCGAGACTGGCTCCTTCTTTCCCTGCTGGTGGCAGCTCTCAATAGTGCAGACTTTCTGCCAAACTTGGATGGCACCCAGTTACCCGAGGCCTGGCAGGGTGGTCGGATTGAAGGCAGAATATTCTCTTAGTACATTACAGCTGTGTGGATCTTCTCAGGGCTAGCCTGGACTCTGGGGCCGAGAGGAAACTGTTTCTCACACCTGTAAGAGGTAGACAATTGGAAGGGAAATCTTCAACTTCTGAAAGTTTTAAAGGAGATGGAGATGTTCCTTCTTTTCAGATACCTGCCTGGGTTTGACCGTTTAATCATTTTAATAGATCACAGTAATGCATTTCTAAATGGGATCAACTAAAATGCCTGGAGAATGGGTCCTGGTTAATTTAATTTCCTACTTAACTGAGGGGAAGCCACAGATGATTCTTTTTCTTTTGTATTTTTTAAAATTTAATTTATTTTAATTTTATTTTAAATTCTAGTATAGTTAACGTGCCACAGATTCTTCTTGATTCAACCCAGTTAAACATAATTTCTGGGACTAGGCCTCTCAGCGCTGAGTCATCCTTCCCAGGCCCTCGGTAGAGGACATGTCCGGGTGACCGCGTGCCGATCCCCAAATACTCCTGACATTTCATGAAACATGCCTAAAAGATGAATGCTTAAAAAAAAAAAAAAGAAATCACGGCTTTGACTCTTTTTAAAATCGCATTCCTTTTTTTTTTTTAAAGATTTTATTTATTTATTTGACACAGAGAGAGAGAGAGAGATCACAAGTAGGCAGAGAGGCAGGCAGAGAGACAGGGAGAGGAGGAAGCAGGCTCCCCGCTGAGCAGAGAGCCCGATGCGGGCCTCGATTCCAGGACGCTGAGATCATGACCTGAGCCAAAAGCAGAGGCTTTAACCCACTGAGCCACCCAGGCGCCCTAAGATCGCATTCCTATTAGTTGTGGGCTGGTTGTGACGGTTAAGAGGACACGAAGAGTCACAAAGTCTGGCCCGTCGTAAGCTCTCAGTAAATGGCAGTAAATCCTGGATGTTACTACATGAATGCATTTTTACTTTTAAGCAATGATTTCTATAAAATATTATGGTACATTTCTAGGCTGACCTTGAAGTAAAAATACTAACACAACTTTGTAAAACCAAAATGTGAATGGGAAAGGAGGATCCATTTCTCCTCGCGAGTGGGTTTCAAATCTCTTATTTGGAAGATTTAAATGTAAGTTTGAAGAAGTAGGACCGAGGTCACGTCTTCCCCTGTTGGACATTCTTTCTGATGAATAAGTATTAAAACTGCTTTGAATTTGGTTTCCCCCTCAGATAAGGATTTATTTTTTCCATACGGTCTTTTCTTTGCACCTGAAGGAGCATTGAGGGTGAAAAATAGAGGCCTGTTTCCTGTTCCTAACTGGAACCCTCAGAAGGTTGTCAAACCAGAGCAGCAACTCTGTGGGACTTATGCCTGGGACCTGTCAAAGTAAAATTATCATAGCAAGCCCTCTCTGCTATCAATCAAAGGGGTATTGGGGATGGCAAGGACAGGCATTTTTCAAATTTCTTTACTGTGCATATTTAGCTTTGTGCCTGGGGGAGGAAGAGCCCCTTTGAACAGTTCTTGTAGATTTCTTTTCCGTCAGATGGCAGCTCACAGAACCACTTAATCTTCCCCAAAGGGCTTCGCTCATTGGCCTGCTGCGAGTAGAGCCGGGGACACTCCAACAGCAGACCCTGGGAAATAAGGCATCTCGGTGAAAGGACATGTGATGTGAGTCTGGTCACTCCGATGTCAGGGCTCGGAGACTGGACTGCCTGTGTAAGGTCATCTGCCCTCACTTCTGCAAGGATCCCATGGACATGTGCAAAAACAGCCCCCAAAGCTGACGCTGCCATCCCGAGTTGTTAGCATTCTTCTTCTGTCCCGTGCAGCCGTTGCCCGCATTTGTGCAGGCAAAGGTTGAAGGGGAACGGACAAGGGAACGGGTCACCCATTCGTTCCTGCCTGTCAGAGAGCCACTCTGTCGTGATACCGTTCAGGGAGCCGATTTATCTATCCGGCTACTGGACATTAAGGCAAGGGTAACAAAGAGAAGAGAAGAAATCCTGTTTGAAAAGTTTACAAATCCTGCCACGAGGGTTGTAAACAGAGTTCAGCCGGTGGTGGAATGTGTAAAATACTGCCACACTGATAGGGACCTGAGTCTCCAGCCCTACAAACCCGCTCATGTAAACAGAGGAACAGTTGCTGCGGGTCGGGTCTGTTTTGGCTTAAAGTCTGAAGAACACATTGCCTTCAAAGTGAATTCTTAGGTGTCACTTCCCATAAGTTATGGCAGAAGATTACAAAGCTACTGATATAACATATTAGTTTGATGGACAGAATTATACCCCCAACGCTTCCTGCTCTCCCCAATGACGCACACTAACTTAGTGTGCTGTGACAGCTGCCTTGATTTACCGCCAGTCCGGGAGGCCAACCGGCAGAGGGAACGTTCACATGGACGCAGGGCCTGAGACTGGCCCCGAGCCTAGTTTATAAAGCTGCCCTGTAATTCACCACAAATGTGTCACCATTAAAAGAGGAAAAAAGGATTGCAGATAATAAATACTCTCTAATTTATTAGCTCACAACAAAGAGATCAGAGCCAGTTGTGATGTGATTGTTTGACATAATATTGTCAAGGAAAAAAAAGCTAAGTTGACCAGAGAGGTAAATTACACATTCAAGCAGATGCATCAGGTCTTGGCTTGTCACAAGCCCAGCTAAACAAAACACCAAACGGAGAGAACTGGCAAAGAGCAGAGTCATTTATCTCTGAAAGAGACATATTCAAGAGCAAGTGAAATAAGACATAGTTCTTTTGGACTTGGTCAGAGGCCAGGTTTTAACTGTTATAAATTAAAGGTTTTGTATATTGGATTTGGCAATTCTAGTTGCTTTTGTCATGGTAGGGAGACGTTGGATTTTTCTGCCTGTCTTAAACCCATGGTTTGGTCAGCTGGGGTGTCTGTCCTTGCGGCTAGCTGTTGGAGGGCCTGTGCGTTCTGGTAATTAGAACAGATATCACAATGACTTTTGTATGTGGTCTGTTAGAAAAGCCGTGGCTTTAGAAAACGTCTGAATCACCTTGTTTTTGTGTGATTTCCTCTGTTGCAGTAATTTAGGAATACTCACACAGGACACTGGGCAGGGATTTATATTCATGTCAGAGTCATGGGATCTTAGGGTTGGAAAGAAAACGTTTCGTCCCACATCCCACCCAGGATATGCAGAGAACTGTGTAGTCCTGCCTGGAGGCCTTCCAGGGTCTCGGAGCATCTGCTGCACGTTAGGACAATAGAGCTCAGAGTCACCCAGTGCCCGCTGGGCTTTTATTCTTGCGTAAGCTACTGCCCAGAAAACCTCTCCTGTCTAGTACTCGGGAAGCTGAGTTTTCAGACCTAAATGGTCGCATCTGCTTTGTCTCTTGTTTTGTTTGTCCTCGGTTTTAACCTGTCGTCAGAACACAGATTTCTAGGTTTTATTCAACAACCTGGAGGCAAGGATGGAATACAGTGGAGAGGCTGGAGGAAACTCTTGGGCACCGGTTCAAAGAACAACAGTGTTTTTGTTTGTTTGGGTATATGTAGTTGGTCTGCTATAAATGGACTAGAATCTCTTTCTTTTTTCTTCTTTTTATAATTTTTTTTTTTTTTTTTGGCAGAGCCTTATCATGAGAGTCTTTTGAGATGTTTTGTTGTAATCAATGTATTAACTCTATGTTCTCACTGATCGGCCTGTTTAAGAGCTGTTTCTAAAAGACAAAAGAGAAAGAAAGAGGGGCAGGGAGAGGTTGATTTGGCCTGAGTCATCCTAGGTGGAAAGGAGTTACTGTCCTTTCAAAGCGCTGGCATATCCTACATTTAATAAAGTCTTACATTTTTCAGGGGAATATGATTCTCCCCTTCCTCCTGAAAAAAAAAAGATTTGCCTGAATCTCCCCCCACCATGATTTTTGAAATGTTAAAAAGATTTCCACGATCAGATCTATAGGAATTTTTTTGTTGCTGTTATAAAATAAAATAGTTTTTGTCTGGGTCTACAGACCTAGCTTTTTATGTTTCTCATAAGCTCTCTAAGGGCTTCCGTCTTTTCTTTATCTCTGTTTTCTTTTTTATTTCTTCAGTCATCTTTCCAACTTGCAGATATAATTTCATGATGGAGAAAATAACAAAACAAGAGCTTGTTAATTCTGCCTTCTCTCTGACATTTGAGGGTATTTTGTTTTGTTTTGTTTTAGTCTGCCTTCCCAACAGTAAAGTTGTTTTATTCCTCTGAGCGTTGCTTTTGTAAGTGACTTCTTAAAATCTGAGTTCATCTGAATGTCTCCCATCCAGTCATATTGTTTGGGTTTCTTTGGCAGTATCCCCATTCTTCTTGCTTTTCCAACCTTCTTTGTTGTCAACTTTCATTAATTATATACCCAGAATTTTATTTTTAGTGGCATCTTTCCTTCTTGAGTTTCAAGCCCTATTAGAGTCAATATGAAAATGCTATTTTTATTTTCTCTGATTAAAAAAGTGCTAATTAAAGGGAGGATATTTGTATGTTTATGGTCCCAGATTTCTCTTGTCATTAACTCCAACTAGACATGGTCACTTTCTCCAAGGGATCTCGTATCTTCCAAACTGCCAGTCTTTGTGTATTGTGTGTTTGGTCCTTACTAGCATCTGTTATGCTCTAGAAGCTATTTTCTGTAATGTTATTACCTTTTTAGTAAGTTCACTAAATGAATTCCTGTTAAATTTTCATGGTTTCCAAAGAAGATTTCCTTGTCTCCCTCCATCTGCTCTTCTCTTTCCTTTCAGTTGGAAATACCCTCCTTTTGAACAAGGTGTACTCTAACATTGTCGCATTCTGGGCATGCATGATCACCTGCCTTCATGAGTTTATTTCAAGTTCATTTTGTTTTAGGAATTTACAACCTTTTTTTTTTAAGTAGGAACAGTGTACATCTATCCCATCAACACCTCTCTTTGGAAACTTTCTGGGACTTCTTCTTGCATCTGGGATATGGCCACAAACCCTTCTTAGCCAGGCTTCCTCGGTCTTCTTAACCTTGCCCTCCATGGACCTTTTCAGCCTTACCTTCTAGAAACTCCTCCCTCAGACCTTTTCTAGTCATTTTTGTTAGAGGACAAACACTAAAAAGGTCATTAAAATGCCATGTCTTTCATTGTTTTTTGTTTTTTTTCTCTATGAATAATAAAATAATTTGTACAAAATGAACTTTTGAAGTCTTAGGACATAGAGTCTAGGGCCAACCCAAATTAAAAGTGACTTCTAATTAATATTACCAAAGAAGACAATTTCAGCTGTTCTTTAAATCATCAAGGATTTACTAGAAAGAGTTTGACTCTTGTGGTACTGATTTATATCTGTTGGCAGTAATACCTAGAATTTTAGAAGCATCCATTCAGAAAGAAGATTTCAAGACACTGATGACATCAGCAGCCTGCGGTCACCCATCTCAGCACCTAGTACCTAAAATACACTGATATTTGTCCACATTGCTACACATCACTCTCATTATTCAGTCTACAATCATTGCCAGGATAGATAAGAAGCAAGCAAGATTTCACATTAGACCAAGCTAGGAAAGTCCATCTCTTCTCAACCAAGAAGATGGACTAGGAACCAGATCACAGATCACAGGGCCCAGTGGATGGGATTGGTGAGGAAATGGATAGGGCATACAGTAGCTTGAAGGCAGCACCCGGCAAAATAGATTTAAGACATTTCGAAAGAAATAAGTCCTAACAGTGGATACATTGTGCCAGAAGAAGTGAAGCTCACAAAGGAAGGAATTGATTAGGAAGTATACCAAACAGAATAAAATGTAGCAGAAAGGCACATATTGGAGAGAATAAAATGTTTCAGTTTAACGGGCATTGGGTTTACTAAGATACAACTGACCAGTTATAAAGCAAAGGAATAAACTATGTAGCCAGATGCACAGTCAATGAGAATATGTTAGTATAGATCAATGGCATTATGTGACCAGTTACATCTTTACAGTTATATTACTTATTGTGTTATTTTTTTAGATCTCCCAAGAAAAGCTGGAACTTTACTGGATCCCTAATAAAGGAAACTCACCTTAAAGTCAGTATTTGATTAATTGGAAATTAATTAGATATGGGATAGTGTTTGTTGACTTATTTTGGTCCAGGGAACCTTAATGATTTTCTGGAATTAGAAGGGGATTTTACTATAACCTTAAACAGAGTATCACTGTGTAAGCTATTTAATTACCTTTTCTTCCAATGAAAAGTTAAGTCTATCTCATCACTCTGCTAAAAGGCTCAGAGCCATCAATTATCTTCATTTCTTTTTCTAGAAAATTTGGAAGTTTTAGGTCAATACTGAAATCATTAGGTCTATGCCTGGAAATTTCCTCCTGCATGCACGCATATTCATTCAATACTTCTGGTATATTTCGTTCAGGGTCCTCGGGAGAATTTTTATTTTTTAAAATTTTTAAAAAAGATTTTATTCATTTATTTGAGAGAGAGAGAGAGCACACAAGCAAGGGCAGAGGGAGAAAAGAAGCAGACTCCCCTGCTGAGCAGGGAATCTGATGCGGGGCTCGATCTCAGGACTCTGGGGTCATAACCGAAATGAAGGCAGACGCTTAACCGACTGTACCACCCAGGCACCCTGAGAATTCTTATTTTATATATAATTCTCAACATTAATGACGTTTATTAACAGTGCTCTTTGCAGTGGAGTATCAAGGGTAGGGTAGTGAGTGTTGTGTTAGAGAGTTTTAAAACAATGACAAAACCTACTAAAACTTGGTCTGTATTTTATCATCACCATATACTGGTAGTTCAAGCAATGAAAGTAATAAAATACGCCCTTCTGGAAAAAAATTTAAAAAATACTTTTTTCAGTGCAACTTTTAAATAATTGCTGAGTTCTGTTTTATTTTAAAAATATATACATACACTTTAAATTAATAAAAACTATATTTTAATACATATTACATTCTAGTTGGAGAACTCCCAACTACACAGGCAGCCTTAGTATCTGTCAACTCAGCTACACATATCTGAGAGTAAGTTCATGGTTTGGTATCATTGGAGATTATTTCAGGTGGTCGATATCTTCAAAACCTTCAATAGTGCATTTTCCTGCATTTAAACAATGGATTTGAAATAGTCATAGTTCAGTGATTGAAAGTTAAAGAAACAGGGTTTGAATTATTTCGAGTCTGTCATTCTACAAGACTATTTGGAGCATCTAAATGTATTTAATATGGAAAATACTAAAATAGAGGGCAAACCATGAGGTGTACTATTTTTCTTCATTCATGAAATTTTCTAATGCATTTGAATAATATTTTTAAAATTGTAGTTTATTTTTCTTTTTAATTGCTATTTATTTTAAGACCAAAGAACAAATTAAGAAAAAATTATTATTGATTGTTGTGGGGTTATAACTGAAAATAATTTTTTTTAAAGGGAAGAGTTTTAACCATGATCTGCTCCTCATGTCAAATATGCTAGGTGTGGCACTGGGTACTTGTATTTTTTTTTGGTAATAAGTGATAAAAACTCAATTCAGATTGCTGAAAGAAAATAAATTAAGAAATTTAATGCTCTATCAATTAGCTCTTGCTTAGTAATAAAGCAACGTAAAGCCAAATGGCTTAAAATGAAAGTTATTTACTAGGTCACAGTCTTTGGACTGGCCAGGTGGTTGTTTCTGGGGTCCCTTTGCCAAGAGGGATGACCTCACTGTCTGGAGCTTCAGCTGGATGGCTTGAATAGCTCTCCAAATGGCCTTTCTTCTAGGAAGCTAGCCTGGGCTTTTTCACTGGTGGTGGAAAATTTCCCCTAACAGGAGAGCACAAACTCCAATGCTCAAGTATCATCAAGCATTTACTTGTATTACATTTGTTATTGACTCATTTTCTAAACAAGTTGCAAGGCCAAACTCATATTCCAGGGTAGAAAAATAGATTCTACCTCCTGGAGAATTGGCAAGGTCATTTCGAAAAGTGGTGTATATATAGGGATAAAAGGAGCTATTGTAGTCATTTTTATGAATTATCTATCACATACCCACAGGACTGTGCTAGGTTCAGGTTCAGATAACTGCATCAGTAATTTCTCTCTCTGCATCTCATTTCTGCTTTCCTATGTAATTCAGCTAGATTTTTTGGTTTGTTTTTAACAAGTTTTGGTAAGATAGCCAACCTCAGCTAAAGGATTACTCTAGCGGGGCGCCTGGGTGGCTCCGTGGGTTAAAGCCTCTGCCTTCGGCTCAGGTCATGATCTCAGGGTCTTGGGATCGAGCCCCGCATCAGGCTTTCTGCTCGGCACAGAGCCTGCTTCCTCCTCTCTCTCTGCCTGCCTCTCAGCCTACTTGCGATCTCTCTCTCTCTCTCTCTCTCTCTCTCTCTCTCTCTCTCTCTCTCTCTGTCAAATAAATAAATAAAATCTTTAAAAAAAAATAAAAAGGGATTACTCTGGCCAATGTAGCAATCTCCCTGGAAATAAAGCTCTTTCTCAATGGTTCAGACAAAATTGCAAGATTGACTTTCATTGGTTGGATTTAAGTTGCATTCCAATCCACGAACCAATTACCAGGGTCTAGCCCATACCTTGTACCAGGAGATGGGGTCAGCTCCATCTGAACCACATGAAATGAAAGATAGTAAGCACTGTTCTCCAAAAAAAAAAAATTGTGTTAATGGTTGTAACCAGAAGAAAAACGAATTAATGCGGTGTAATCAAAACCAAGAGCCTTTGATGCCATTGATGTGCTCAAATCACAGCTTCCAGGAGAGAATAGACTTGGTTGGCCTACTCAGGGTTATTATGGTTGTTGAACTCACTTCTCGTAAGCCTTGAAAAGCAACACAAATGCTTTCCATAATACGTCTGTAAGGTGAGCTGTAAATATTTGTTTTGCATGTTTTTTTGAAGTCATGTGCGCAATTATTTTTGTAACAAATTTACAAAGGCAGATAGCATCTTTGCATGATGAACCCATCCTGATGTAAATGTACTGATGGACCACCTGAGCACAACTGCAGAAATGTGACTAAAAAGAAGCAAAGCAGAACAAACAAATAAAAAACTCCAGAAATTCAGAATGACATTCGAGCAGTGTACATAGATTTACAGGGTTATTGGGGAAGACAAATTTTGGAGAGCACAAATTTTGGCTATAGGATTAGAATGTGAACCCCAGATGCCTGCTTCTTAGAGTCAAGAAGTGCTTGAGTTCTCAGTGATTGAAAACCTCATCCCCAGTATTCACTTATGCCAGCCTCATGCTCATGGAGGAGAGCACCACTCCTGCTACCAGCTTCTCATTGATGTACTTCATCATTTGTGGGTGACTCTTAGTGAAGGAGGCTGAGTAGGGTGATGGAAAGGCCACTTACCTGTCTTCAGGGTTAGGTTCTGGCTCTGCCACTGAGGGGAAAAGATAAATCCCTTCCCCTTTCTGGGCCTCAGGTTCCTTATCTATCAAGTGAATGATTCCAGCACCTGATCTCAAAGAATTCTTCTGGCGCATCTGTGTTTTGGCCCCTACACCTTCTCCGAATGGCCTTTGTTCATTCCTCTGTCCTCCGTGTAACTTGTTTAGCCCTTGACTGGGGGATTTGCACTGACATCTTCTCTGTAGACTGTTTCCCAGGCTTCCAAATCTTTGGCTTTTGGTCCTTAAATTTTGCTGGTCCTCAATTGTCTCCCCAAGGAGAATCCCCTTGACAGGTTCATGCTTCCCAGCAAGTTTACTGGAAGAAATAGTGTCCACCAGTGAGATCTGTGACCCTCCTGTGTCACAGTTGACCCTGACTTGTGCCTCCTTCTCCAGGGACACTCTTGCTGCCATTTGTCCTTCCCTAGATCCTTGATACCCATTTTCTCTACAGAATATATAAATGTGCCCTAGCAAAATATCCCTCATAAATAAGTAGAATAGTTTTTGTGGAATTTTACGAAGATGTTACTGTTAGGATTTTGGGAAATCTTTGTAGTTGATTCTCATTTTCAGGATCGGAAAAAAAAAGTCACATGTCATTCTTTTGAACGGTACCTTTTAAACTTCAAATGATCGATCTTGACTCGGGGGTGTACCTCTGAGGTCATCTTTCCCTCTCTGTGAAGTTGATTTCAAGGCAAATTTGTTCCTAATGAATGTTTCAATTTGTTTTATTATAATCTGGGACTAAAAAGGGAACTTCCAAGAGAAGTAGTTTTTCATGGCCCTTGATTTATCTCAGTCTTTCTCTTGTTTATGCTTTTGCAAAGCATCATTTAAAAGTGGTGTGGAATCAAAGAAAAACACAAAATGAAAGCACTCCAGTTTGAGAAATGGAGTTGATCTGTTACTTGAATTCAGAGCTGCTTCTGCTGAGGCCTTCTTTCGCCAGGTTCATGTAATGGTCACTTTATTGTTTTGCCTTTTAGGCGTCAATAACGCATTCTTTCATAACACATCGCTCAAGTTTCCATGTAACTTGTCTCACGTATGGACAGTGTTTTCTCCCCTGCTAGTCTGGAATCCCAGGCAGCTACTTTACCTTGTCCATTCCTCAATATCCCACACCCGGCCAGGCACCTGAGGGGGTACGTGCTTGCTGTGTGGTACACAGAGTTGTGTGCTCAAATGGAAAAATAACACATCGGCCACAGATGTTGGAAGAAGGAAGTAAGTGGGTTTCGTTAATATGTGATCCTGAGATAGTTAACATTTGTAGACTTGGAGGCCCTCCTTTGTTACAGTGGCAAAACCACTGTGAACTCTGATAAGTCCCATAGGTTTAAAAAGAATAGAAAGCTCTCTTCGGCCCTCTCCAATTCACCTCTCATCATAATGATGGATTTGCTTTCACCATAACACACTGAGAGGTCATCTTGCAAGGGCTGGACTTCTTACCACCAATTGGAAGGGGCCAATATACTCTAAAGGAAATCTGAGAATTGGGTTCATTCATCCTTTCCCCCCCTTTTTAGCAGTGATGTGTACCTTTAATGCTGGAGGGAAGCCTGTTGAAATGTGTTTTTCATTTACAGGTGGTCATTTTAGTTTGGGGGAATGTAGTTTTAAAGATTTGAATCAACTTGGTTGCTTTTCATGATGTCTTCCCAGGTGGCAATTCAGTACTTCAGGTCCTTAAACTGCAGAAGTTTTGCCTCATCAGAGAAGTGTAGATTCTTATTCCTTGTATCTGGTCTGTTTTTATTCTTTGGGAGAAGTGTCCTAAGTGATGAAGAGAAAGGGACACAGTAAAAAACAACGTATTTTCAGACATGTTTTAGACATGAGAAAGGAAAAGATTGGGACACTGTAATCATATGGGAAATTGTGAGAGAGAAGAATCATGCCCCATGCCTAATCTCCTGGGATCATCTTTGCCAATTTCTATGTGGGGTTCGGTAAATTAAATAAGCTTCCCTTAGCCCAGTACAGTCTGTAATAGCGTAAGCCTTCATTGTGGTATCACAGACAGACATTCAGCTTCGAAGACAGGAAACTGACACCTTTCAAAGTGAAGGAACCTTTGGCAATTTTAAACATTCCAACCATATTAATTCCAGTGACAGTTATCCTTTCAGTCGCTTGAAATAGATTCCCCCTTTTCAACTTCCAAAATTTATATTTGATCCTCGTGACCTCTGGGACCCGTGGAGAGGCAGTGCGTGTGGGTGTGTGTCTCGCAGGAGGCAGAAGTAGGGAGACTGCTGATCCGGTCCCCATCATGTCTTTCCTCACCCCTTCACTCCTCCCTATACTTGATTCATGCTTCTATGGTGAAACCTCTCATTTCCAAAAGGAAGGTTGAGTAGTGTGGAGTTCTTTATTTAAGGGCAAAATTTTTATTATTGTTCTTCCATGTTATCATCTGTCAGGCTTCAGGGATGAGGAGTTTCAAAATCAGTCTTGGGCTCTGTGATTTCATCAAGCATCATCGACCCCTGGTTAACAAAACTGCTTCCCCTCGCTGTGCGCACAACCACAGCAGCCAGCGTGTGCTTCCTCTATCCCAGGAACATTCTGGAACATGCGCTCTTCTCCAACTGTGGGCCCATTACCAGAAAGTACTCCTCACTTTCTCCATGGGCAGGAACTTGGGATGTCTGTAATGACCCCTTGGAAGGGCTGGTGTGGAGCCTCGGGTTTGTACTTAAAAGCAGGTTAAGGAGGGCACGTATTGCATGGAGCACTGGGTGTTCTATGCAAACAATGAATCATGGAACGTTACATCAAAAACTAATGATGTACTATATGGTGACCAACATAACATAATAAAAAGTTCAAAAAAAAAAAAAAAGCAGGTGATGGGGAGAGGTCAGAGGACACCCATCAGGCTCTTTTGGGCTCCAGGACTGGACATTGATCACTGTGAGTGAAGAGTCACATCTTCATCTTTGCATGTGTGTTGGTTTGATGTTATTATTAGTTCATTCACATGTGAGAGGTGACTTTATTAGTTCATCCAGAACCTGACTTACAAATGGAAGACTAATGTGTTATTTACATTTGAGTGAGGGATGGTGGTCAGGGAGCTACCAGATTGTTCACATCTGTTTTCTAAGGCCCCCCCTTTTCTGGTATCAGTGTAATTGGTCAAGTACATTAATCATCTGCAAGATTTCTAAGTGAACATGGATGAAGGCAGAGTTGTTAAGGTTAGAGGCCACATTGTCTGTGTTTTGAATCCTGGAACTAACCTTGAATCCCTGTGTGATTTCAGGTCACTTATTACCCTCTTTAAGCCTTGATAAACTGGTCTGGAGAATGTAATACTAAGAGTACTTACTCCATAGAGTTGTTGGAAAGATTCAGTAAAAACAATCAAAAAGCATATCAAAATGCTTGGCACATAATGGAGCATTCAGTATAGCTTAATAATCATATTGGTAGAAGTATTAATTGTTTTCCTTTTAAAACAAAGGTAATTGGATTTTTCCCCCAAATATTTTATTTTTTTATTTGAGAGAGGGAGCAAGAGCATGAGCAGGGGTTGGGTGGGGGGAGAGTCGGGGAGAGAGAGGGAGAAGCAGACTCCCCACTGAGCAGGGAGCCCAACACAGGACTTGATCATGACCTGAGCCAAAGGCAGATGCTTAACCGACTGAGCCACCCAGGCGCCACAATAATTGGATGTTTTTTCAGAGTATCGCATCCTATAATGATGGAATAAGGAGAACTATACTTGCTTCTTCATGGGATACTCCTTTCAGGGACAGGATTACCTGGTCCCTGCTAGAGGCACCCTAACAATTTCTTACTCACCAGCAATTCTTTCTCTAGATTTGATGTGGTTTTGTCTTTGTTTGTGAGTGTGTATATATCATTTACTGGACATCTGCTATCTGCCAGTAACACTGTGCTCTTCACCAGTTACCTAGCTTAGTTCTCATACTACCTGCTTGAGGAAAGATACCTAATTTCCATTTTCATGATTAAGAATCTAAAGCATAGGAAAATAATTAAAATTTGTAGAAGGTAAAGCTGCTTAGGTCTGTTTATTAAATTCCGTATTTCTGAACTAGTCTTTGCTACCCCTCCACTTATAACTTAGTGTATTGGGCCTTGAAATACTAACATCTATTTGGTACAATAACATTACTAACTTTCTATTTGGTACAATGTGACATTTTTGATAAGTTTTGGGAAATACCCTAGTATCTTTAAATGAATGGAGTAGATGATCATTGGAGACTTCATTTCCAAACTCAATACATTAGAATTTCAAAGCTTGAGCTATAATAAGAGATCAATTTATTTTGATTCCAGAGAACATTCAGTCTCTGGGCAATGATCCAAATGAACATATAGTCTGGGAGTTCCCAGGTAGCTCTTCAATGATATAGGAAAGACATATGATATTAACAAAGTTTTAGAAAGTTCAAATTTTAAGTAACCTCTCTTAGATGGACCCAAGATGGCCTCCTTCTTTAGGGATGATTCAGGGATGTGATGACACGGAGAGTTTGATACTGAAGGACATCCCATGATGAATGAGCATCTCCATACCTCACTCTATGCAGTTTTCTCTAGGCAAGAATGCTCTTAACTTCATATGCATAATAGTCTTTATTTTCTAACAGCGTTATTGAGATAAAATACAACGACATACATATTATCCACTTAAAGTATACAAGTCAATTGTTTCTGTTTTATCTCATCATTATTTTTGAAATTATAAAATATAGTAACATAAAATTTGCTATTTTAACCATTTAGTGACATCAATCACATTCACAGCATCGTGCAACCCTTATCACCGACTATTTCAAAAACTTTTCCATCGCCCCAACAGAAGCTCCATCCCTATTAGGCAATAACTTCTCATTCCCGCTCCCCTGAGCACCTGGTAACCTCTATTTTGCTTTGTATCTCTTATGAGTTTTCCTACTGGAGATGCCTCATAGGAGTGGAATCATACAGTACCTGTCTTTTCACGTCCGAATGACTTTAGTTTGTATGGTGTTTTTGAGGTTCATCTATGTTGTACTGTGTGTTAGACTTTCATTCCTTGAACGAATGGCTGAAAAATATTCTACCATACACATAGTATCCTTGTGTTCCATCCATTGCTGTTGCTCTTGTGAGTGAAACAATCAGTTTTGTGTCAAATGTTTCATATGACACAATCAAACTGGAAAACCCGTGGAGGTTATTTCTGGAATGGTACTTCCCAATCTATAGTCACCAGTACTATTATTTACTTAATGTTTTTCTTTAGGTCAGTTCACTGTTTTTCTTATGACTTTGGATACTTATTTTATCTTGTCCTAAATAATGTTCATGAAATCCATTGATACAAATACTGTATATTACTATTGAAATGATTTACATGTATTTGACTATGTAGTTCCTAAAGTATCTTCTTTACCTCAGCCTAGTATATGATGTACAACACTTCCCTAAGCACCAAACCTGGAGGGTAGGCTTTTATGTAAATAGTACTATAAATGCGGAACATACTCCCCTTCTCCCCTCCACCCATGAAATATGAAATGGGACAGCCCAGGGTCTGGACTAGGAGTTAATTAGAAGGTTCAGATTCTGGGCCAAAATTACCTTTAATCACCTCTGTGATCTTGACCTAGTCCCCTGTGTCTTAGTTTCCTTTGTGCCTTAAGAAGGTTGGGATAGATCATCTCCCTTCTTTCTGCTCCCTCATTTTTGGGCACTCTGTTTCTTTCTTCTTTGTGTTCGGGAATGTGACAGGCTTAGCACATGCTTTTGTACTTCTGTTCCATGGGGCTGTACCAAAGGGGTTTTCATTTCTTGGGCTTTGTAGTGTTTCCACTCTCTCCCTTTTTGCTTCCTCTCCCCCCCATTATGCTAGATCAAACTCAATCTGATATAACTCTTAAGGATTTCATCTTTAAGGAGGACATTAAGATAGGCTGCCTCAAGGACCTCACTTACCTTCATTTAGAACTGTGGGCATCTGCACTGTGTCCATTTCTAACAGCGATAAAATGGCAGTAAATCAGAAAAATATGCCAGGCTCCTTAGAGCTTTGAGAATGAGCCTTGGAGCATTCTGCTTACAGGGATGTCAGCCTGTTGGGGAGTAAATCAGCTCTGTCCTTAGACCCCGTTTCATCAGGGAGATCTCTGACGTTGTTTAATGGGCTTGAATAGTCAGTCAGTCTCTCTCCCCCCACACTGTGGGAAATGGGGGAGTGTATCCAGCCTGTTTTCTCTGAGTATATTTAGTGAGCTTATTGGCCCCATAGGTTTTATTACCAGCCACAGCTTAGCCCTTGTCAGAGAGATTATTATATGAACCCTGTGTGACTTCTGACTTCAGAAGGGCCCTGGATCTACATTTTTGCATTCCATAGTCAGGAATATAAATGACTAATGGAACACTAGGCCACCGAATATTTATATATCTATTTTGAAATTTACATTTCTCCCTTTCTTATGCTGGGGTTTGCTGCTCATGGGGTCATAGTTGATGGGCCAGTAGCATCAGTGGTGACATAAAGCAATCATCAGGGAGAGTGCTTCCTAGCCTGGGTGGCACACTGTGATGTGCTGTAGGTTATTATGTTGGCAATTCAGCAGTAACTGAACCCCCCCATCTCCTTGGCCCTCTCCCCACTTCCCTTTTATGATGTCCAATAAATTTTACATGTTCCAATTTGCCTCATCCACCAACCTAATACTGTTTGAATTAAGAGTCTCTTTCGTAGCTTTCAACCATGCAAACTTTGCTTTCTCCAACCAAGTTATTCATAAGGGCCACTCATGAGGATGCCAGAAAGGGGGCAGGGCTCTGAGGATATGGACAGTGCAGATTTACTGGTCTATCCAGAAGATGAGGTTGCTTGGCTGTTGAACTTGTCAACTACATGATATATTGAGCTGGAAGAGAACATGTGTAGATGCGCACTGTTATCTTGGATGGATAGACTGTGTTAGATTAGGACTTTTTTTAAAAAAAATTGATGCATGTCCCTTAAGTTTCCCTGGACCCTGGGACTTTTTATGGTGTGTGGTAAGAATTGATCAGAGTAGGAACAACAACAGCAGCAACATTTCTTAAGCTTTTACTAAATTACTAAATTTTAATTTTTTTAGTAAACTTTTTACTTAATTTTACTAAATTATTCCAAGCCCTTTGCATACATTTTTACAAATTCTAGCCCTATAATGTGGGTCCTTTTTGTAAACCCATTTATAGGAGGTCCAGAGAGGTTAGGAAATTGCTCAAGGTTACACAGTCTGTAAATGACAGAGCTAGGCCTAGATGTCGTATTACCTGATGGACGTTCTGAACGCTACCCAATACAGCCAGAAGTAGTAAGTAGCCTTGAGGTAAATACTGATTTCCCATGTGCTCAGTCAGCTACCCATTATTGTGTTTTTTCTATTCATATTTACGGAGCATCTACTATAGGCAGGCCCTGTCCTGGACACGGGGGATATAGCAGTGAGGAGGGCAAACAGTCTCTGCTTTTGTACAGTTAACATATTAATAGACATAGTCAGGCAGTAAACAAGCCATCAAATGAACCATATACTTTCTAAGCTTGGGTGGGGCCTCAAAGCAAGCGCATTAGTACCATGCATGGAAAACATCCAGATGGGGAGAGGGCCTCCTTTGGCTAGGATGGTTAGAAGAGGCCCCCCTGAGGAAAGGAGGCCTCCGTGATGAAAACGAGCTTGGGGGTACCATGGGTTTCTGGTTGAGAAAAGGCAGGTGCAGAGACACGAGGCAGGAATGAGTGTCTTGTATGAGAAAGCCAGGAGGAAGACCGACGTGGCGGAAGCATTACTAGCCGTGGAGAGAGGCTGTGTTACCAAGTCAGGAGGTTGGCAGGGCTCAGATCATACAGAGCAGGGCAAGGAGTTTGGATGCTGGGGTGTTTTCAGTTTCTCTCAATCAATATTTTACTGCCTGCAGCCCATTGTTTTTTATGGCCTGTCTCCTTTTCCTTTTGCTGTGACTCGAGCCTTACCTCGTAATGGGCATTTTAATCCTCTCTGTGATGCAACTCAGTGCTTCTCACGGGGCACCTTGCTTTGTTCCCGTTCAGAGTAGCATTAAAAAGGAACAGAGGAAGTCTCCAGCCGAGAATGGCTCAGGAAGGACCGCAGGTTGCAATCTAAAAGCTCTAATGAAATCAATGCCATTGCACATCCCGTCCACAAAACTGGGGGGCAGTTGCCTGCTCCTTCCTGACGCCATGATGTGCACTTAAGACTTGTGGGAGCTCACAGAAGCAGTTAACTTGGCCTGTTAATCAGTGGTAAGGCCTCCATCAATAATGACTATTATCTTTATTGATTTGATAAGTGCAGTGGAAAAAATCACAAAACAAAGAATAGCCATCTCTTCCCCCCTTGCCTTTGCCCACGTGCTGAACACTAAGCTATCCCGGCCACGTCAAGAGTGACTTCTAGAGCAAGCTCTTTGCAGATCCAAACGTGACCAAGAATTCCTGCCTTATAAAAATTTCCATGCCTTCCAGTGGACACAGAAGGTTTCAGCTTTCCAGTCCTTTGCTTGATGGCAAAAGAATGCTCTCCATGTCAGTGATTAAATAAACGCGTTCTCCTTTAGCCTTATTGATCTTCTGTATCATTTTCTTGTTGGTCAGTCTGTGACCTCGTTTTGGCCAGAATTATAGGTTTAGTAGACACAAAGTAGGGCCTGTACATTGCTTAGTTGTGGATGGACACACAACCACACGCATACTGGAAAATCTAAAGGCAGACCGAAGTGGAGTCGGCAGAACTTTGAAAGGTACTTTTGCCCCAGGACTATGATCCCTTTTGCCCAATTAATTCCATAAGTAAATGACCCAG
The DNA here is from genome assembly GCA_002007465.1 of Ailurus styani. Taxonomy (NCBI): domain Eukaryota; kingdom Metazoa; phylum Chordata; class Mammalia; order Carnivora; family Ailuridae; genus Ailurus; species Ailurus styani. The sequence continues at coordinate 439,900 of LNAC01000754.1, forward strand.
CTGAAAGTGTACAAAATGGGGATTTAATCTGGGGGAGCAGAAGAGTGAACCTTGATTCAGGGTGAATGAGGGGACCTCTAACTTACACGTGGCTTCCCTTTGGAGTCACCTAGTGAGAGAAGCTAAGATGCTGGGAGGCTCCGTCTAGCCTGAGGGACCCACGAAGGAACAGGGAGGGGCTGTTGGGTTTCCTTTACACACCCTCCACCCCCCTGAGAAGACAGCATATCATCATTCCCACCTGACTTCATTTGAGATGGAAGTCTCAGATATCCCGAGTGATAATCGCAGAGCTCCATGTCCTATGTTCTCCAGTATTTTTCCCACACAGTATCCCTGGGTGAGGGGAATGAAAAAGACATTAACTAATGGGGACTTTTTGAGATGAAATGAGATGATCCATGTTAGGTTCTTAACAGAGTACATCCAACAAGTACTTCTATTGTTGTGATTTTTATTATCTTTAGGTATTTTTATATTCTTTTATGGATTTATATAAACTATCTTTTTTCAGATAAAGCAAGATATACATTTCTGAATATTTGAAGATATTCATCACTGTTATACGATATTCCAACTCTACTGTCTTAATGGTATCTGAGTCATTCATAGTGTATTATAAACTGTTTCAGTATCACAAGTTTCAGGTGTTAGAATAAGTCATTATAGACGTCTTTTATGAAGATCTTAAAATAAAACACACCAGGAAAAGAAATACATTTGCACATATTTCCTCTTTTTAGTTAATCCTAATCAAACTTATTGCATATAAATTGGAAGAATTAAAGAAATGAGTTGAGAAATGGCATTTCTAACATCAAATTAGATCATCTGGCTATAATGGGCCTGGTACATAATCTGTATATATATTCATTCGAAAGCCAATTGGGATATTTTAGAAGTGATGAGGTCTACAGGAGTACAACGACTTCTTGGGAAAAGGAAATGCAGAGTCACACATACGAGTGTGTGTGTGTGTGTGTGTGTGTGTGTGTGTGTGTGTGCGCGCGCGCGCACGCGCACACGCGTGCACACAAAGTCAGGTAGAAGACTTTGTACACTCCAAATGTGTTTGTTCTTTCTAGATATCTTTTTCTTTTTAAGGTTTTATTTATTTGACAGAGAGATCACAAGTAGGCAGAGAGGCAGGCAGAGAGAGAGGGGGAAGCAGGCTCCCCGCCGAGCAGGGAGCCCAATGCAGGGCTTGATCCCAGGACCCTGAGATCATAACCTGAGCTGAAGGCAGAGGCTTTAACCCACTGAGCCACCCAGGCACCCAGGCGCCCAGACACCCTCTAGATAGTTATCTCGTTTAGTTAGAACATATTTTATCTTTGTGAGGGTGGCTTTGCTATGTGCAGAAAGAAAGAGGGAATGATGGAACCCTCCTACTTTTCTAAAAATAGGATTGGCAGGTACTCTAGTGGGAGGAAAAGAGAGTATGCATGTTTTGAAATTGGAGCAGTTATTTTTTTAACTATATGTGTCAATTTTAGACAAGATCACTGACTATCCGCTTTGAAGGATGAAGATTACAGCTTCTACCACTCCCCAGACCTCTCAGTTTTTGTTAGTTATCTTTCTATTGTCAATGACAATCGTAGTAACATTTGTAATGGTGTTTTCCATATCTGTTTAGTATTGATTCTATATTTAAGTGAACTCGGGACTCAATACCAGTTTTTGTGATTATAGCTTTTCATTCCTAAATTGTTATTTAAACTCTCATTGGCTCAATTTTCTTCTCATGATTTTTTTTTTTCCCTAANCCCTAAAGGACATACAGCTCCTACATTCTTTAAGTTCTGTGTTTCCATTATATTTGAATGACATATGAGTTGGGTATAATATTTTTAGGATGTACACTGTTTTAAAAAATAATATTATAAATAGTTCTTCATTTTCTCCTGGCATTAAATGTGATTCTGGGTGAGTATGCAGTTGGCTGACTTTTTCTTTCTTGTAGGTGATTCTTCTACCTGGCTGTCTGTATAGTCTTTTTTTCTTTGAATTTCAGTAGCTTCTTTAAGATTCATGTAACTATGGATCATTTTATGTATTATTTTCATGAAACCTGTTAAGTTCTCTTAATCTACCATTTTTTTCCTTCATTTTAGAGACTTTTTTGTATATATTTGAATATGCTTTCTGTTCCATTTTTTTGTAGGAATACAAGTAGCATCTTTTTAAATTTTTTTTTAAGATTTTATTTATTTATTTGACACAGAGAGAGAGATTACAAGTAGGCAGAGAGGCAGGCAGAGAGAGAGGAGGAAGCAGGCTCCCTGCTGAGCAGAGAGCCCGATGCAGGCCTCGATCCCAGGACGATGAGATCATGACCTGAGCCGAAAGCAGAGGCTTTAACGCACTGAGCCACCCAGGCGCCCATCTTTTTAAATTTTTTTAAAGATTTTATTTATTGGAGGGAGAGAGGAAGAAAGAGAACAAGCAGGGGGAGGGGCAGAGGGAGAAGTAGAAGCAGGCTCCCCACTGAGCAGTGAGCCTGATGGGTGTGGGGCTCCATCCCAGGAGCCAGGGATCATGACCTGAGCTGAAGGCAGACGCTTAACTCACTGAGCCACCCAGGCGCCCCAGCATCTTTATTTTCTATGAGTATTAGCTGAGACCTTTAATTTGTTTCTTTTCACGTGCACCTACTGTAATCATCTCAATCTTTTTTTTCTCTCAGTAATTTGATTTTTAGTGTTTCCTTTCTATTCTTTCATCTTTCCAAAATGCTTTTTAGTTCTGAATGATGCGGTTTTATTTCCTTAAGTTTTTTTTTTCATTCCATTCAAAAAATTGTTTTCGAGTTTATCCTGTTGGGGGTTGGCTGAGATTCTTGAACATGTTAAATTTTGTTTTCACTAACATTGTTAAGTTTTTGTACATTTTTTCAAATGTTTTCTGTACAGTCTCTTCTTCCTTTATGTTATTGCAGTGATGCATATGTTATGCCTTTTGATATTGTTCCATAGGTTCTTAAGATTCTTCTCGTTTTGTTTCAATGTTGTTTCTGTTTTTCAGCATGGATAATTTATTTTCTTATTTTCCTTTTTTTTTTTAAGATTTTATTTATTTATTTGAGAGAGCGAGCAAGCGAGCAAGAGAGAGCACACAAGCAGGTCAGAGGGAGGAGAGGCCGACTCCCCACAGAGCAGGGATCCTGATGTGGGGCTTGATCCCAGGACCCTGAGGTCATCATCTGAGTCGAAGGCAGAGGCTTAACCAACTGAGCCACCCCAGTGCCCCAGCAGATAATTTATTTTCATTTATCTTCAGATTGCTGGGTCTTTCCTCCATTATCTCTGTTCTGCTGTTGATACTAGCCAATGAGTGTTTTATTTCACAAAGTACATTTCCCAGTTCTAAAATTTCCAAATTCTTTATATTTTCTGTTTCCTCTCTTGAGAACTATCTTTCCATTAATTTCAGTCATGTTTAACTTTACTTCTTGAAGCATGTTTTTAATAGCAGCTTGGAAGTCTTTATTTGATAATTCCAGCAACTAGGTCATCGTGACTTGATATCTACTGATTATCTTTTCCCTTCAGTATTGGTCACATTTTCCTACTTCTTTGTATATTGAATACCTTTTGGATTGCATCTTGGACATTTTGAACATTACATTTCTTTGATACTGGGCTCTGTTATAACCCTAAGAACAATGGTGATTTTTTGTTTGTTTTATCAGGGAATCAGCCTCATTACTTTCAGAGCACAGATTATGCCTTGCCTTGTGTGGCTTCCGATCTCAGTTCATTTGCCAAAGCCTTCGCAATCCTCCTTTGATTCATTTTGTGCAAGGACCACTCAGGAGCTAGTATGGAACATGGGTGGTGGTTTGCAGTCTTAATTAACTTCTCAGAGCTTTACTAAAATGCTTTAGATATGTCCTTCACATGAAGACCTCAGAGGTGAGCCAGAAACTTGTGTGGTTTTATATACAGAATTGGAAGTTTCCCTTCTATACTTTCTCCACCATGGAATTCCTTTTATGCCTTCCAACCCTTAAGGACCCACCTTTCTCACCTCTTAAGCTCAGGAATCGAAGGTAGAAATAGGAACCAGAGATTCAGCTTCCCCTATGGCTGCTTGATCAGATGGCTCTGTGATTGGAACCTGCAGCTGGGAACAGTCACAAGAAAAAAGACCTAGAAATTCACTTGCTGGTAGGTAGCTTCTCCACAATACACCTGCTTTTGTTTACTTCTCAGGATCATCAGGTATTTTATGCAGAGTTTTTAGTTGTAATCCGTGGAAGAGGTCGGGCGTCTTGAGCAGAAGGGTCGTTCAGTTAAATTGCATTCAGTCGAGGCCCTCGTTTATTAAAGTCTTGTTCTCATTAAGTTGCTTTATAGCATGAAGCTATTATGATATTTTTCCTGGTGCTTGAGATGTTGGGTTCTTTGTCTTTTGCATGATATGCTCCTGTCTTCCCTTTCCTGGTTTTGTTATTATTTTCTAGCAGGCCTGTATGTTTGCCATGCTATTTCTTTTCCTTCTGATAATGTTTGAGTGGCCCTGAAAATATGCAATGGAGAGCTGCTGCTGCTGCTGCTGCTTCTGCTTCTTCTTCTTCTTCTTCTTCTTCTTCTTCTTCTTCTTCTGATTTTTTTAGAGTGAGAGAGAGCACATGCACATGCACGAATGGGGGGATGGGTCGGGGAGGGGAGAGGAGGCGGAGAGGGAGAGAATCTTAAGCAGGCTCCATGCTCAGCACAGAGCCCAACACGGGGCTCAATCTCACCACCTGGAGATCATGACCTGAGTTGATTTCAAGAGTTAGACACTTAACTGACTCAGCCACCCAGGCATCCCTGTAGTGGATGGCTTCTTAATTACCTTTCCATCTTATACAAAACCAGTTTCTTTTACCTTTAGAGTTCGGTCCGAGAAGTAGTCCATGTTTTATCACTTGAGAAATGGCTTGGGAGGAGACTAGGTCTGCCAAGAGGCAGTGTGACCCGTATCAAAACTCAGCCTCAGTTCTCTTATGGGACATTCTGTGAACTGTCCTCCATCAGGGTTTTCTTTGGGAGTCTGGATTTCTTCACCAGTTCACCATGCTGACTTGTCATCTTCATACCCTTGAGAGTCTGCTCACTCGTTAGTCTTCTGTGTTTCACCCATTTTTCCTAGTAATTATTTAATTCTTTATTTAGAAAGAGGAGATAAGAATGCCTTATGAAGTCTGCTTCTCTTTAGACTTGAAAGCATTCATGAGAATTTGTAGGATTTTGTGGATTTCCCTGTATGGTTAGTGGTGACTGATAGCGTTGCGTGGAAGTGAGTTGTGTATGCCTCTGCTGAAGCATCTGTCTCATTCTTGCAATTCCGGTTTCTAAATCTTACTGTGTTAGTTTATATCCCTGGCCTTGTTTAGTTTCTATTTATGCGTTTTGATGTTTTTTACTAGTTTCTTTTTATTTTACTATGTGTAAGGAGAGGAATTTCTATAGCACTATTTTATTTAAGAAATTCAAGAATTTTTTAAGTATGAAAGGTAATATGCATAGGCTTATATGTATGCTAATTGTCTATATAACCTCACTTTTTTCCCCTTGACTTTTCAAATTCTAAGGAATCTTGAAGGCCCAGCTCAAATCCTCCATCTTTCATGGTGCATTTCTTCAGTGTTCCAACTAGAAATCATTTCTGCTCATCTGGAATTCAGCACAATTACTGTGCCTCGCGTTAGTACCTTGCGTGGTAGTAATTGTGATCTTTACAATGTGTGCATTCTTCCCTCATCTAGCCTGAGGGCTCTTTGAATGTAGAGACCTGTGTATTAATTTGTTTCCTCAGGATAGTATCTGAGATGCATACTTAATTAATAAATCATCATCTCCTGTGTTTATCTGTTCTCCTGTGGGATGCTCAACCCAGAATATGTATCTTTTCTTAAACTGTGGAAATGTGCTCCTGAAAGTAAAGTTTTCCTTTGCAGGTTTGGTTCATTACTACATCTTCCACAGGAAATTCTTTAAAAACACAATGAGATAATGACTGTGAAGGTGGTTTATAAACTATAAAGTGTTCTACACATAGAAGACCGTGATGTTGTCATCATGTCACCTGTACCATTAATGGTCAGCAGGTCGGCTTGGGGACGAGCTTTCTTCACTGCTGCTTTGTTCCACTGTCTTGTCCTGACCTTGACACTCTGACAGCAGTGATCCTCAACAAGATAATCTGACAGTTGGCGGTGATTCACCATAGTCTATTACCTGCCTTTGTTAATAGCATTCAGACATCATATAGGTAATTCCCTGATTTTTTTTTGTCCATTGTTTCTGTGATAAAACACTGTCTTTTACAGAAATCCCAACTCTAATTTCACAAAAGCTCTTCTGCAGAACCTCCCCTGGCCTGCTGCTGCTTCTAAAAATCAGTACTGTGTGTTCCAAGTTTTAACTCACAAGCTAACTGATTTTCCCTAGACTATTCTTTTATTTTTCCTGAAATAGTTAAAATGTGATTTGGTGCTATGGTTATATATGCTCTCAAAAACTATTGTGACCAACTGGAGAGAAGTAGGTATGATGGAACTGGATAGATTTGAACAAGTTTGGATTTTTTATTTGGATGTGATTTTTGTATGCATTTATCCTATTTCTTTGTTTTAGCTGTAAGGTCTTTGAGGAAAGGAATAATGATTAAAACTGTTTGAGAAAAATGGAGGACAAAGGAGGGCATGAGCAATATCAATAGTATTATACATGGGAGAAATTCAGTGGTAAGAAGTTGCTGACCAAATACGGTAACCGTAAATTGCAGGAGCATGACCAATTATACCTGGATGACCTTGGATAAGTTATTTAACCTTTCTAGGTCACATCTGTAATTTGGAGAGAATAAGAATATTTGCCTCCTAGGGCTATTGATAATGAATGTAAAGTGTTTACAGCAGGGCCTAGAATAGCTATAGGTAAAGAATGTTATCTTCTCTCATCATTGTCCTCCTCATCATCATTGTTTTACTGTTAATAATGAAACTTCCATGAAACGTCTGCAAAGTAAAGGCAGGACACTTGAAAAGATACAAAGCTTGTAGAGCTTCAATAAGTATATGAGATTTACTATGCCAAAAGTTGATACAGGCTAAGGATTATAAAGTTAATAAGTACTTCTTATGGACATTGTTTTAAAAGTGTTGCATGCAGGGTGCCTGGGTGGCTCAGTGGGTTAAAGCCTCTGCTTTCAGCTCAGGTCATGATCTCAGGGTCCTGGGATCGAGGCCCGCATCGGGCTCCCTGCTCAGCGGGGAGCCTGCTTCCCCCTCTCTCTCTCTGCCTGCCTCTCTGCCTCCTTGTGATCTCTCTCCCTCTGTGAAATAAATAAATAAAATCTTTAAAAAAAAAAAGTGTTACATGCATTATCTAATTTAATGCTCATACCAACACTATGAAATTGATACTACTTTAAATCCATTTATAGACAAGGAAACTGAGGCCCTGGGAGGTTAACTAAGAAGCCCAAGGCCACATAACTAGTAAATGGCTGATCCAAGATTTGACAATGGCCAGCTTGTGCATTTAAGCCTTATTTGGGGGTGTGTATGTGGTGGAGAGATACTTTCATATATGGAAGATCCAGAGTAGATAATTGGTAATATTAGATGTTTAGGCAGTGTCCCCAGAGTTAAGATCATTGTTAAAAGGATATTTTGAAACATGTTCTCTTGTCAGAGAATCTAGAGACATAGAGAGCCAAGTCCTGAGCCAGGCAAGGGATGCTAAAATTTGACCCAAGGCACATGGAATTAACTAGAAAGAAAAAGAAAGAAAGAAAAGAAAAGTGATTATGGGATACAATGGATTATGGGTCCGGGTTGTGCTGGAAAGAAGGATGGGCAGGTAGGTACCATTCAGAACAGCTGGGTACCATTCCCTTTTAGCCACCTTCTAGTTTGGTGACCTTGGGCAAGCCATTTCACCCTTGGTAGTGGACGGTTTGATTTCCACAGTGGTGGAATGCACAATCCTATGGGATTACCTCTGAGTAAACTTCCAATTCTGAGACTCTCAAAACTTTTTGCAGTGTCCCCTCTGACATTGGAAATTATCCATTCCATGTATTTCACATTTATTTTCTATCTTGGTTTGTATTTTGTACATTGGTCATTCATTTGGCCCTGTTTATTTAGGGTGTACTATGATCTCATTGTGTAACTTGTTTTCCTTGATTAAAACTGACCTGAGACAGAAGTATTCTACCTTCCAGAATTCTCAGAATTAAAATAAAGCACCTTAAAATAATAGGCCACAATCATTGTTTTTCGTATCAATGATAATGGTGCAGTAATGTGTTGAATGCCTCCTGGAATTGAATGTAGCAAGCATGAGAAAAATTTCATGAAATCATCCATAGTAACTTTTTTTAGAGGATCTACTTTTTCCCCCCTTCTTTTTTTAAAGTACTGGGGAAACTGTGACATTGAATGAGATGAACCCTGCCTTCAGGAAGCTTACTGACAAGGACACAAATAACACTCCTGGAATTGAGGTTCCCAGTGCTGGGAAGCCTTGAAGGTTACTGAGTCCAACACACATGGAATCCCCATTACAACATCCCCACCAAGTGGTTGTCTGATGTCTTCTTGAACACTTCAGGGACTGGGAACTCACTACAGCACATTCTATGAAGGATAGAATAATCTGGGGAAGTGAAGTTTTGTGTAGGAAGAAAAGTACTGTTGGAGAACAAAGGTTTTTTCCTAGGTTGAAGAAGAGCCGTGGTGATCATCTTCAATGTAAATTTGGTACATGGAGGTATTTGGCAAACATCTTAAATATCCTCTGTAGGAGTGAAGTCACAGAAGTACAAAAGTAAAGAGCATGTGTTAGTAACACCAAATGGTCTAGCTTGATTTTTTTTTTAGCAATGACAGGTTGGGAGTAGGGAGCGGTGAAATTCTTAGATAGACCAGGGCTGTAATTGGAGGGACCTTGAATGTCCTTTGCATTTGGGATAGATGATGGCTCTAAAGGAAGGCATAATCCTACATCCAATGGGTGGCTGGTTGAGTAAATCACTGTTAGCAGTCATATCTCATGTGTTCCCCAAATCCATATCCTTTCTACGTACCTGGAGAATGACCCGCACTCCCGGATTTTCTTTAGCTCAGAGGTAGGGTTAGTGCAGGAATTATGAAGGGCCCTCTGCTGGCCTCATTTCCATGTCGATCTGTTTTATATGCATAAAACCGTAAGAGGAAGCTTTGTCAATCTGCCCCACCTGACAAGAGCTTTAAATCCTCCCACCGCTACCTTCACTATGGGACATGTGCTGAGTGGTTTCCATGGCTTACAAAGAGAGAAAGCATCCTGATTTTTGGGGTGTGGAAGTTGGGGTGATAAACAGGTCTTCTTTGCTTGTTATTGTCTTCTCCGGTGATAAAGAACCCATCACTAGCATAGGAATTTCATACAGTGGTTTTTCCAAGAGCCATCCACCCCATCGCAGCCCTATCTGAAAATGTAAATACACTTCCTGGGGACAGATTTGCATTTTTTGGTGAAAGAAATTCATATATATGGCAAAGATGCCTCTGTAATTATAGAAAGTTTATTTCTGTCCCCAGATGTCAGCAATCAAATTCCACATAAATATATTTTGTGTAAATCTGTCGGCAGCTGGTCTCCATTCAGGTTTCTGGAGATATTAGCCTGTCTTTGAGTTTATGACAAAGTTAAAAATTATTCATTAAACTGACCTGCAGTATATTCAGTAACTGGAAAATTGCCTTGCAGTTCTATTTGGTTTGTAGATGTGATCACAAGTAAATTTTTAACTTAATTAATTGGCCGTTTCTGTTGACAAGAAATTTATGTGGTAATAATTTGCTCGAAATAGATGCCGACTGTAGGAAATGAGATATCCATCATAGGCTTGTGTTCCACCAGCTGCACAGTGGCTATTATGAAAGTATTTCAGCCTGCGCCGACCCTAGTGTTTGTGCAGTCAAGATTATATATACCCACGATCCATAGCCTGCCAGAGAGGCGCTGGTGGAGGTCTATGATAACAAAGACTTTGTGATTTATGGCTTGCTGTGAAAGCAGAGCTTGATGAGATTAAACAATTTCATAGCACAAGTGTTTCTCAAGACCTGATTTGTAGTTGCAAGCTGATGGTAAATCACATTTATATATCTGCAAGCGTGCTCAGCAGAGGACTGCAATTACAGTTTAAGACAGCTACTTTTTATTTAATTTTTATCCTGGTTTTGTCTCTTTTATATCCCCTTCGTCTGCAGACCATTCACCTTCACGAGTCCTTTCCTGGTTAGAAGGCCAAAGATTGGAGTCCATGATGTTCTTCTTGTCTTTGTGCCAGCTGGGAGAGAGGCTGGGAGGGTTTCAGGGCAGCCCAGACTGGTTGAAACTGGCTTGGACTGGTGCGTGCTCTTTGTTCAGTTCTTTGTCCAAAGCGAAGCCTGTTTCCTGTTTTCCATTGGTGTGCAGCTGATACTGGAACTTCTTGCTGGAGACCCAAAGTGAGCGGGGCTTTCACCATCCTGGCACATAGGGCAACTCTGGGTACACAATGCTGAAGGGGGCTGAGGATTACACTGGTTTAGGAAGCTTGGCTTCACGGGTGCAGAATACCTCAGGGGCGTACAGCTGGCTCCCCTTTATTGTGAAATGTGGAGTTGTGTTTCCCCTGCGGATCGGTGAGGAATAAACTGTAATCACTTTATTTAACCATTTCATTGATTATCTACTGTTGGACGCGTCTCTGTGCTACGTCCTTGTATAGCAGTCCCTGCCTTCAAATCTCTGCCCTCAAGCAGTTTGTTATCTACATATGGTGCTTACCAATAAAATAGCAATCTAGAAGTGGCAAGACATAATGCGATAATCTTAAATGGGTGGTAGAGACACTACTGAAGGTCGGGGGCGGGTAAGTACTCCCTGCTGGGAAACAGAGAAGGTGTATAACACAAAGGCTCGTAGGACAAGCTGGATTTTAAGTAGGGCAAGAGCATTCTGAGCATTTCACTTCTCTGTGCTGATGGAGTCCTCCAAAATACCCAGCCTCAAGTTCAAGTCCAGGCTGGGTGGCCAGTGATTTAATAAGTAATAACAACACAATAATAACCTCCACGGAGTGCTTAGTGCATGCCACAGTAAGTGCTTTATATGTTTCATCTTACTAACCCTCATAACAAACCTGCAAAGTGAGTACTATTGGGCTCTCCATTTGGGGAATAACGAAAGTGAGGTTTAGAGAGGTTAACTTGACTATATTCATCCTCAGATATTGAGTTGAGGTGTTCTGAAAGTTTAGTGTATTTTACCCCAAAGCCTATGTTCTTAAGCACTGTTTTTCACTGCTTTCTGGTGGGGAACATGAATATTATTATCTTTTGAATTTATTTATTAGAAAGAGAGTGTGTGTGTGCAAGAATGAGCAGGGGGAGGGACAGAGAGAAAGGGAGAGGCAGGGAGCTGACTCCCAGGACCCCAGGATCATGACCTGAACTGAAGACAGATGCTTAACCGACTGAGCCCCCCAAGTATCATAGGAATATGAATATTATTAAGCAGAGAACACCACTGCTCTGCTTGCTGGTCATATTTCCAAGAGCTCAGATCATTTCTCTTTCCCTACAGTTCAGGGTATTACAGTTGATCTTTGTGGTTGGTTGAAAATGGTCACCCAAGTGTGACCGTGTCCCAATCCCAAGAACCTGTGAGTGTTGCCTTACATGGCAAAGGAGACGTTGCAGATGTGATTAAGTTCTGGTCTTGTGAAAGGGAGATCACCCTAGATGATATGTGTGGGTCTGCCGTAACCACAGTCGTCCTTACGGGAGGGAATTGGGAGGTGGATGTCAGGGTCAAAGGAGGAAGCGGTGTGATAAGGAAGCAGAGATTGGAGTGAAGCACTTGGAAGGTGGAGGAAGGGGACACAGGACAAGGAAGGAAGCTCGTAGACAAGGCAGCATGAGAAGCTAAAACAGGCAAAGACCTGGATTGTCTCCTTAGAGCCTTTAGAAGGAACCTGCCTTGCTGACAGCTTTACCACGTAGTAGAACTCATGTCAGCCTTCTGGCCTCCAGAAGTATGAGACGATAGACTCATGTTGTAGAAGTTGCTGAGTTTGTGCTTGTTTGTCACAGCAGCAAAAGCAGACGAATACACTCTTAGACAGATTCCAGCCAGCTCTACAGAGAATTTCACCCTGCCTTTAATGAGATATTGGGTTTTCTTTGCTTGTTTGGGGAGTGTCCTTTTTCATTTCTGTATTCTTCCCATTCTCTTTTTGTATCATAACAGTGATCATTGGTTTTATTTACCCGTGAATGCCCAGTGCTTAGCACAGTACCTGGCGTGTGGTAGGTACTTAAAAATGGGTAAATGAGATGACTTCGTGCTCTTTCCAGCACAGAGGTGTTCAGTCTGCTCAGAATCCAGTTTCTTCCACAGCCCAACCTGCTGACATCATAACTTGTTCTCTATGCAGTCACAAAGGGAAGAATTATTGTCTTATTGTCTACAAACTCCAACTGTATCTATGCATTAAGGGGAGCAATGGGGACAGTCTTGGCTTAATCTCTAATAAGTCACAGTGAATGGTCAATTATGCCAAATATATTTAAAAAAATAGGGGAAACTTCATCCTGATAGCACAGAGATAGGCAAGTTTAATGAAGAGCATATGGTCTCTGGGATCCTTTTGTGCTTCCACCCCTATGTCAGCTCTTGTCTTTTATTTGATGGTTAGGTAGTATTTTCTGTCTGTTTATTATTCCAGGTTTTATGCCTCTGAGAGTCTTTTAGCTGGAGACTTATAGTCATGGTCCTGTCCACTGAGTACAGATGTTAAACTCACCCATGAAGCTCTTTATGAGGGGGTGAGCCAGGCCAGTATCTTTGGCCAGGATTCCAGGGACATGGCTTGAAAATCTTGGGAAAGCTGAGAGCTTCGTCTCTCCCTCTAGGGTACTAGTGTATTAGCCTCCCAATAAAAGTTAATTGAATTTAATTTTATGTTTTAAGTGTGATACATTTTAAAGTTCTCCCCAGTGCTGGAGTCCCTCTTGAAAAGGCAGTAAATTCATATTATTAAACTACCAAATGTAATTCAGCTCAAATAAGCATATTCGGCAATCTTTATTCTGGATATGTGGGACTGACCTTGCGTTGAGACTAAATCATTTCATCCCAGACAAAGTCTGTTGGAGTTAATTGGGGAAGCGACGTAGATGTGCGGTGGGTCACCCTACGCTTTTTATTCTCTTTCTGGCCTGCGTTCAAAGAGTTGCCATAGATTACGTTTCCTGATGCCAGTTCTTCCATCATTCTATAAACATCAGTATTTGACACAGTATGGAAGGCGAAAAGACAGTGAAGACTTCCCCACCGGCAATTCTTTATCAGACGCATTATCATATCATTTAAGATGCCTAATTTGTCGGCCTGAGCAGCAAAGGCCCATGTGGGGCGGGAGAATGTACAATGGGCTAGAATTTGGATGATTGGATTCTTACCCCTGCCTGCCCATTAACCAGCCCAGTGACCTTGGGCTTGGACATTTCTTGTCTTTGGGCCTCAGTTTTTCCATGTTTCTTCCCCACGTTTTCTAAATGAGGGCGATGGCCGTAGTTTTCCAACCTCATTCTAAGAGGTACCAGTATGTTGAATTTCTTGGCAGCTCTGCTGAGAGACCAGACTGAGGGTGGGGTGAGCCGCAGTGAAGGGTGAGACCAGCTCCAAAGAGCTTCCGGCCCTCAGCTGCCCACTCCAACTCCAGAGCAAGCAGCTACTTCACCAGCAGGAACCCCCACACACGGGTGTGTTTAAGACCTAGTTCGTTCATACGATTTTAGTTTTGTCTCCCAGATCGCTGTCTAAACTCATCCTTTTTTCAAGGCTTAGACCAAATTCTATCTTTATAGGAACTCTTGCTCAGCTGCTAGATTCTCCAGATTCCACAAAGACCCTGTTCTGAACTCTTTTTTTTTTTTTTTTTTTTTTTTTTTTAAAAATTCATTTACTTAGCAGAGAGAGAGAGCACAAGTAGGCAGAGCTGCGGGCAGAGGGAGAAGGAGAAGATGGCTTCCTGCTGAGCAGGGAACCTGATGCAGGGCTCGATCCTAGGACCCCGGGGTTAGGACCCAAGCTGAAGGCAGACGCTTAACCGACTCAGCCACCCAGGTGCCACCCCCCACCCTGTTCTCAATTCTTTGAGAACCTAGTTAGATGCTCCCTTCATGTACCTAGCGTATTGTGCCATGCGTTATAGATTTACTTATCTTAATCTAAGATGCTCAACAGACTAAGGGCAGAGATCCTGCAATTCGTTGGTATCTTCTGAAGTAATGAGCATTTAACAATAATAGCAAAAATATTTATTAAAATAAGATTGTGCCAGCCTGCCCTTGTTAGGAAAGGTAATGCATTCTTAGTTAGCAGAAATAAACTGTGTTTTGTTTGGTCTGCTTTTTAGCATTGTGTTCATAAACATTCTCTGGTGACACCATTGTTAACTCATTTCCAGGAGAGGAGAAAGTCCTTGCGAAAACTAAAGTTCTGCTCTCTGAGCTCTATAATAAGATCAGCAAATAAACAAATCTCTTCTGGAGGAACCCCAGACACCACCAGGCCTGCCAGATCTATATGGACTTTAATTCCATTTGAATTTCCTTGCTGTGGTGGAATTAATGGTTTAGGATTAATTTTGTTTTAGAAAAAGGAGAAACACCCACAAAATAAGCCCTGAATCAAGTCAGGTTCAAAGAGCTCAGCCTCCTGATGTAATTTCCCATACATTCATTTGGGTAGAACTCTTCATAAACTTTTAGAAATTCTATGACCAGATTTGCTACCACCCCCACCTCTACCCCATGTTACTACAACATAAGACGATACTCTGGCTCTTACTAGGGAATCTCTGTTTCGAATGAAGGTATATGCCCTTGTGTATTAGATAGAAAGACATTCTTGGAAAAAACACTGGGGATATATAAAGCCAGAGTCCATCAGGAAACATGATGACGGGCCGTCCTCCATGAAAATCAAATGAAACCATATTCTCTGCCCATTAAGCTCTCATATAAGCATAGATTTTCTCCAACAAGGAGGCAGTTATCGACACAAACATAAAAGATATTTAATAAGATGGACATTCAGCAAGAGTATGTTCAGTTATTGAGAACGACTTACTCACTAATGGTTTGTCCAAGCTGAAGGAAAGAGGTATAATGGTGGAAGGACTTGTGTAAACTTCAAGACCATTGTAGGTTCCTTCCCCTCCATGGGGAGAACTCGGCCTCTGTAGTGGGTGTTTGTGCAGCCTTCCTCAATACAGAGGTCATTTGGAGAAAATAAAAAAATCTGGACACAGGCTTTATTAATTCATTTTCTGTTCCCAAACCTTTAGGATACAAAGACAGAAAAATAGCCTCTTTGTGATGGCCTAAGTCATTTGTGCCAGATCATCAGAGTGGCAGAACCAGCCTTGGAGAATATGAGGTTGCCTTCTTTTAGGACTATTTGCTAAGTATTTTTTCTCTTTTTTCAACATCTCCTCTTTAATGTTTGTAATAAGGAAGACATGGAAGTGGATTTGCCTTACTCTACATGGTGTTACAAGGAGGTAGATTTCAACTCCTTCCCTAAAAGAGTGCAGTGTCTTGTCTCCTTATTACAGAAGGTATTTTAGTAGATTCAGTCCAGTTTTCAGAACGTGTTGGACCTGATGTCTTCCAATTCCTTTAATCTACCAAACATCTGGTGGTTATTTTTCAAATGTGCGCCCAGACCGACAAGACGGAATAGATGAATAATTGTCCCAATGGAGGGACCTTTAATTATGTTCATTAATACGATCCTTTAGCAGCATCTGATGGGTCCACATTATTGATCTCATGTCTTAGGTTTTGAATACTCTTTGAGAATAATCATTCCAAAGAACAGGATAATCTAGAAAGGAATGGGAGAAAGTGCATAGATTAATCTGAGAGAAGAATTTTGAAGGGGAATATTTATGTCAGATTTTCTGATGCCTTGCCATTTTCACTTTCCTTGTCCTAATAACATTTTTAAAAAATTCTTGGTACATTATTAAATTGTACCCATTGTTAACTGTAGGCTTAGATCCATATCCACACGTATCTACCCCTGCCAACCTGGCAGAAGGAGTTCCCAGTGAACACAGCAGAATCATGTACATAACTATAGGTTGTCCTGAATACTCCCAAACTTGCTGACTACCTATTATAATCTCATTAATGGGCCTAATCCTTCATGTGAGTCAGCTAGTCTAGATTCAAGTTAGGTACATTCGCCGTAGCACACATTTCCCAAAATACTTAAATCCTAAGAGGAATTTGCTTCCTTGGTAAGACTTGGTTGCAAAGCACGGGTCTGCAAGAAAGACTGAAATCTTTGTATCATTGATTTTTATGCTATTTCATAAGTAATTATAAAAGTCAGGTTTCTTTGCCTTCTGTGTGAAGCGGTCATCTGGGACTCTGACCTCTCTTCCGATGTTGGTGGTTAGATGGACTTCTCTTCTTTCCCCCTGAAAAGGGGAAGCTACACCTGCAAGGAGGAGACATACGTTGCACATTTAGTATGTAGTACAAATAGGAGAGATGCATTGGCATTGAGAGGTAGCTGTGGGTATGTGCAACATGGAAAAAGAGCCATGAGCTACTTTCCTACTTTTCGGCATAAATTAATATTGAACTCTAATTATAACCTTTCATTTAGCTCAAAGAAGAGCAGGTGCCATGACATTTTAGGTGATGTTTTCAAAATTATGGATTTTGGGGTTACTTTCTTTTATATCCCAGCCTGATCCTCTAAAAATGAAACAGGATTTTTTTTTTCTCAAAGAGCAGCAAATGAGTGTTACTGCAAAATGAACCTAAAGTCTTTCTCTGCCTCAGGAGGGATGTGGCATTCACAATTTCCACTTGGTTATCTGCTTTTTCTACCTCCTTCCCTCCCTGTCTTTTGCTTTTGGGTCTCAAAGTAAATAACACATGCACTTTATCTTTAACTTCAGATAATCAGAGTCATAGTCATCTGGGATATTGTGATGAACAATGTACATTTTATACACATGGTGTCATAATAATTTAAAATGTCATCTTAATCTATTTATGATCTTCTAATGACTGAAATGTTTTACAGTTGTGGGGGATATTTTATAACTGAAGTTTTAATGGCTGAATCACTAACACCTGGCTGTCTGGAATGCTTTTTCTTTCTCCCAGTTAGGCATTTAAATGCATTTCTGGAAGGCCCAAGGGGTGGGATGTGACATGTAAGCTCTTAAAAGGAGGAAAATTAGTTCTTGATACCTTAATGATCAGTCGGGTGAACGTTTGCATACTTAGCATTAATGCTCTTAAGTGGAATAGCTTGATTAAGACCCTTGGTAGGTGGTTTTTGGTATTTAAACATTCTTCTATGTGAGATTACAGAGGGAAGCGCTGCCATTGTGCCCATCCCTTAAAAAAAGTCTTAGGATTTCCCACAAGGAAGAGTTTCATTTCATTTCTCCATTTATTTCTATTTATTTTACCACCCTTCCACTTCTCTATCTTTGATTGGTTTCTAAGATGAGCAAGTTAGCTTTTTATTAGGAGTTTATTGTGTACTCTTTGTTTTACCGAACTAAGGTGTATATTCAGATATATGCCTGCATGCATACGGGTTCTTGCCTGTGGATGAGCATACAACTGGGTAAAGAAGACCAGAGGTACCCGCATGAAAACATCCGTGAACCATGCACACCAGTGTGTAATTAAGCCCACACATAGCAGGCCCCCAGTAGATGTTTACTAATGATGATAGCGGCACTAAATTATCTCGCACAGGCTAGGAGAGGTCAATGCAAGGTTGCCCGGCAGCCTGCATTAAACAGTCACAGAGATAAGGCTGCATTTTAGCTTCTCCTATTTGTACGACACGTATGCAGCCTTGAAGTGCAGTGTCCCACTTAATTTTCATAGCAATCACTGAAGGAATTAAAGGGGATATTTATAACCACGCTTCTGCTGAGGCGAAAAGGAGGGCTCAGAGCTGTGAGAAGACTTGCCCAACCAAGTTTGCGGGCTGGAGAGGCAGCGGAGCAGAGCCTGGAACCCAGGTCTTTAGGATCCTGTCAGCTTTTTCCCCCTTAATGCTTCAGTCCCAGGGGTCCTGGCAGAGTGGCTTCAGGTCAAATGGTTGCCTTATAATGGGTCATTTGCTCGAAATGTCGCTGGATGCGCGGTGTCTTTATTCATGCTGTAGCTGGGAATGTAATGGCAAATCTGTGTATATTTGTTTCCAATGAAGATTGAGTAGACTGATGAAGTAATGATAGGCTCTACTTCCATTTTTATCAACTAATGGTGTTCCTGGTGACAAGTGCCCATGATGTCACTTTATGACTCCTAATGCACTCACTTTTGTTGTTTCCTGCATTGTAGGTAGATTCAGCTGATGTTTCTCACACAGTCCTGCTTTGACTGACATCAGAAAGCCCTGCCTGACAGTCGGCTTGTAGATTCATCATTGTACGTTAATATAGACAGGTTCCACGCTCTCCGTCCCAGCAGGGCATCAGGCCGGCCCAGACGTTATTAAACATGGCTAGGCCACCTCATCAAAGAAAAGTCCACTCCAAAATGTTGGAAATCAAAGAATCGGGACTGCTGTGCTTGGAGATTTGCAAAAAGGAAAATAGGCTGTGTTTTTATCACTGTGTATCTTTTTTTTTTAAGATTTATTTATATATTTGAGAGAGAGTGTTGGGGGGGAAGTGAAGGAAAGGGAGAGAAAAACTCAAGCAAACTCCCTGCTGAGCATGGAGCTCATTCGTCACTGGGCTTGATCTCACCACCCTGGGATCATGACCTGAGTCAAAGTCAGACACCTGACCGACTGAGCCACCCCAGGGCCCCTACACTGTGTATCATGAAGCAAGTATTTTCATATGTCTCTAGCCCCGTGTATTTTAAATGAGAGCATAACGCTCACCTACTATTGCTTGTGGGATTGGTAAGATGACCAACAAAGGTAATTTTGTTGAAACACTTAGAAAAAGGTGAAGAATTATACAAATGGAGTCTCATGTTTTGTATTGATGTCATTTCAGACTTTTACTCCTCAGTCTCTCCTTAGTGGTGTCATAAAGGAATGATAGGTATGTCAATATGGCATATGGTGGCATCATAATTTAGCTTTTATAAGGCTTCTTGAGTTTCACCACAGAGGTGGTTTGGTTCTAGTTCAAGTCTGAGGGTGATAACTATTAGGGTAAAAAGTCTTTGTAATTCGTCAAATTAATGAGCCATTGGCCACATGTGACAGGGTCATCTATGATTTCTGCAAACATTGTGAAGTTCCCATGTTACCGTATCTCTCAGTTACGCGATTCCAGCTGGCGTGTGAAAAATGTAGAAGTGGCCATCCATCCCTCGCATTTATCTCTGAGATATAACTTGGGACCCTTAAATCTTTCTACTGTCTGCTTTGTTGTAACATCAGAGTATTTGGCTTCATGTCACTCGTTCATAATTAGGCAGCTGACGTTCATGCTCTGTATTCTTGGTCATGGCAACCACTGTTCAGGTGGAGATCTATGCTTGGGAGGTGTTCTGGATCTTGTTCTGGATTGAGTTCTCAATAACTTCTATAGTGAATACCACCTCAGTGGTAGGGGAGGGGTAAGCATGGGTATTTGGGGGTCACTTGTGCAGAAGTTTGCTCATAAATCCCTGTAGCAATCTCTTTGGGGAAGAACTCATTCAAAACTTAGTATTAGGTTCTTGGGCCAGTGACCAAGGTGAATTCTGTTTCTTCGTGTATAGGTTGCATCTTTCCAAGTGGGATAGACTATTTTGGATAGTCCTCAGTTGGTCTTTTTAAATTTCTTGGTTAAGTTGAGAGAGTTCACACTGGAAATTCTTAGGTTTTCTAATTGTTCCTGACCTTGTACACGTAGGTCTCAGAGGGGGAGAATAGTAGCATTGTTCATCTAAGTATTTACCCTTAAACTGGTGAGGTCACTTCTTGGTATCTATCTTTACCCTTCCCAAAGAATTTATGAAATGTCTTATCGCCTTTCCTAAGCCTTAGGCTTTATCCATGTATCTTAGCTTCAGACTTGAGTTTGTCCTTTTCCCTGACCTGGTAAAACATTTTTATCAATAATTTGTAAGGAGCTCAAAAGGGGCCTTGCTTATTAACTTTTAAAATACATGGTCAGGGAGGTCAAGACATACCAGAAGTTTTAGATCATGGTGCTAAGTGGTCTCAACATGCTAACACGCTGCCTGACACCTACCAGACAAAATTGAATAGAATTATAGGTTTGAAGTTCTAGCTTTATATTTAAGAAATCAATTATAGAAGCAGGTGCTTGAAAGGTCTGGGCTGGCAGTGTTCCATGTCAAAAGTATTAGGATATTTCTCTTGTGGTGTGGTGTGCATCGCCATTGGAGATGGCTTAGAGAAGGTTTGCCAAGTTGGGTGTAATATCTTCTTGATATCTGCACAGCACACATATCATCTA
The DNA here is from genome assembly GCA_002007465.1 of Ailurus styani. NCBI lineage: Eukaryota > Metazoa > Chordata > Mammalia > Carnivora > Ailuridae > Ailurus > Ailurus styani. The sequence continues at coordinate 460,426 of LNAC01000754.1, forward strand.
GAGCACGGCGTTCAGTGCAGGGTTTCATGTTTTAAGAAAAACAGAAAAACTAATGGAGAAGGACCAGGCGGTGAGTGTTATGGATATACGTGGCCTAGAATAAAGATGACACATTGAATCTTCTTTCTAGTGGTCAAAACAGCATCATATGGGTGAGGACGATATAGGGTTGCTCTGAGGACAAATGTAAGGCCTGTGGGGTAATGGTATAGGGAGGGAAGTTCTGTCATAGTGGAAAAAGGAAATTTTAGTGAGGGATCGGATGAGACAGGGTGACATACTTGCACAGACATGAATGCTGACTGCCCTGGAAGAACTGGAGGTCAAAGAGACCTCTACAACCTTGTGGGAAACTGGGCAGGTCAGCATAATAGGGGGCAAGGATGCTTTCTGACTCACATTCATCATGGTGCTGAGAGTGACAAGGTTTGCCCACATATTTTCAGTCATCTCCTTGTCTGTATTCAGGCTGTCACACAGACTTCCTTTTTTGAGAAATCCAATGGTCACTCACTTGGATACCAAGCAAAATTTGAGTTTCTAAGAGTTGAGCTTTCACTCACGTCTCCGATCCTGCAACCTCTGTTAGCATAACCTCTACTCTCCTTTCACAGAGTGGGATAGCTCCAGTTCTCCTCCCAGGGACCCCTCATAGCTCTTATAATGAAGATGGTGAAAGGACTATGGGTACACTTACTGTTTCTCACCCTGCTCCCCTTGCTCCCACTGTCTGTCCCCCGCCTCCCCGTTCTTCTCAGACCCTACCTCCTGATGCTCTCTTGACCCTTCATCTTCTCCTTGCACTTGGCTTTCAAAGCAAAGTACAATCCTGTCTCCTTCCTAACCTCCTCTCTGAAACTTTATCCCTCACTTTTCTTTAGGTCCCTGTGCATTTTCCCAATCATACTATAGAGTGCTTAACTGTTCTAAGTTTTTCGTGGCTCTTAATTTTATCTCTCTGTCTCCACAGTATTTAACTTGGGATTAGGGCGTTTGCCTAACTTGGTACTCAAGGAATATTTGTTAGTGACTTCCTGATTGGATTATACCTATGACCACAAAATAGAACCAACTGGCTAAAAAGGTTTGTACCTTGACTCTCGCCTCATTAGCACAAGGTTGAAACCGATTTATGTAAGTACCAAAAGTATAGGCCCCTACACAAATCATATTACTATGTTGAACAAGCTAGTTTACTTATTATTATGACATCCTTCTAAACCTTACCACCCCCTTGTCATCGCTGCATGAGGCTTAGCTGGCACATTAGAGGAAATCCCTAGAAGACTGTGCAGCAAAGCCAGTAGTCAGCTCTTGTTCTGCTCTTACAGATTCATTCAGAAAGTTGAGAGATGCCTCTCTGAGTCTACGGTTTCCTTTGGTGCAAAGTGTTTTGTCCAACTGGTCTCTAGTTTAGAGATATTCAAGGGGTTAACTTTGACTCCTTCACTGAACCCAACTGTTTAATGTTTTTAATGGCATAATGTGTTAATAGCCATACAGCTGTTGCTTCTCAGCCTCTCCCCTTAATTGAGTTAGGCGCCATTTAGTAGGCTGAGTTCAAGTCGTAAACAAATTATTTTTGCATATGGATCAATGGAAATTTAATAAACTTTATTAAAACTGTATATTGGACCAAGGAGTTCTGTTTCCTCTCATGGATATAAACCAACCCCATTAGGCTGACCTGTATGAACTGAATCGCAGGGCAGAAAATATTTCTGGTCATTTAAAGATTATTTTGGTTCAGCAGATGGGGGCTAGCATCAGAGTGCAGGTTTTCTTATTAATTCATTTGCATACGCATACATGAATGACATCATTTACCCACTACGCTAATTTCCAGTGCCAGTATGGGTTGCTGGCCCGTAGTAGGGACTCCAGTAGAGTTGCCAGAGGAGGGGTGGCGCCCTCAGGCGCGAAGGAACGGCGCAGTGCGCTGAGGGGCGAACCACTGACGGGCCCGGGGCTCTCATCACTCCAGTGAACTGCCCTCCATCGATTCATCGCCTGTGAAATGTCTCCAGTGTTCCACAGATACCTTCTGCCTATTCTCATGGCAATCTCAGTTTATGTTGCAATAAATGTTATCTTAATCTCAACTGATTGACGAGTTCTTAAAATAACAGCATTACCGAGGTTCCCACTCAGATTGTAAATCACAAATATTCCGCTCTTTGGAAGGCATTTGGGGTGGTTCGCCAGTATTTCAGGCATAGCTCTGGCGGCCCCGTTGCCGTTGGAGCTATCTGAGGAGGGAGTTAAGTGTTGGCTGGCAGATGACTCAGAGCGGGGTGCAGGCAATTTGTGGCGGGGGTCCTAGGCGCCAGGACCTGAGTAGTCCTCTGTAGATCTGTGGTTTGAGCAGCAGAGAACAAAGACAAAGCCTCCTCTTTTGGCCCTGAATGACAGCCGCTGGGAGGAGGACCCTGCTGGATGGTAGAGCAAGCGCGGAGATGATCAGTCCAGCTTTCTTGTGTCAGATTCGCTGGCGAGGAGGAAGCAGTTCTGTCTGGCTCTGGCTAGAGTGGTTCTTTCTGTCTGGGGGCCTGTTGTTTCTGTCATTCTTCCTGGAAAGTGGAATCCTAACTATGGGCAGCTGGTTAGGACTGGAGCCTTGGTGACTCCTGAAAGTTATAACAAATGGAAGTCATTACCACCGCTGCCCCCCTTTACCTTTGTGCTACTTGAGGCAGAAAATGATTTTTCCCCCGGTTTGTTTTGGAGTCTTTCATCCAGAGAGAAAGGGATTAGCCTATGGCTACAATAGTGCTTTCAGGGCCTTTTGGCGTGCTGCAAATGTTTACTTATCCAGGTACAAATAGGTAAAAGCACATAGTTAAAGATCCCAGCTGCAAGGTCATTTACCTTTTTAAAATTCAGCCGCATGAGCCGACTGAGGTTGAGGGCTTGCTGGTATGAGCCATTAACTGCCTGTTGTACGTAACCTCGCCTTGTCTTACACACAGCTGCGTGCGGGTCGCTGGTGCCTGCAGCCAGCCCACCATGCATGCCTTGCGAGCAACAAAAGCAGTTTAACTTGTGATCGCTGATCATCTGATCCACGTACAGGGTGCAGGCTCAGTCAAGTAGAACTGGTAAGTCATTAAAAATGCGCCTCGGCGCCGTGCCTGCCGAGTACAGCATCATGCTAACATCTCCTCCCCCACCCCCAGCCAGTCAGCAGCATCGGGAGGGAGCTGGTACCAGCTGCGTGCTGGAGAGATCTCATGTCGCCGTAGCCTCACGTGGTGGGAGGTTGTCAATGACTCCAAGCGGCGCAGGAGAGGAAGACAGGAATGGTCTGAAGTGGGAGCCACCCTCTCCCCTTGTCCTTTACTTATTATCTCAGCCTGTGCTGAGTGTTTTCTGTGCGTCAGGCCCAGTACTGGTGCCCACATTGCAAAAATGAGAAAAGAAACGGATTCTGACTCAGAGACTCTCACAGTCCGCCAAGAGCTCAATTCACTGCCAAGCGTTTTAACACAGGCACCAACCAAGTGCCCTGCAACCCTGAGAGGCCTGGGGAAGCCAAAGAGGTGATGCTGAAGCTGGACCTGGAAGGATGAATCAGATGTCATCAAGGACACATCTGGTAGAGGAAGCAACTTGAGCTGTGCTTGAAAGCCTTCCTTTCTAGAATTCTTTCCTCTCTGACATATACTTTTCTACTCAGTTTCTCATAGGCTGTATTCTGTGACTCTGTATTGGAGGGCCCATGAGTCCTCTCTTCTTATTTCCAACTCATCACTATCTAGTTGCTTCTGGCATCAGGTTACCCAACTACACCATAAATCCTCTGGCGAGGGACCCTATATCCACAGTATACTTGATTTTTCCATAGCTCCAAAAGTGTTGGGAGTGCACAGTCGATGGGCTGCCCTCCTTTTCTAATCGGTCAGTAAAAAGCCAAAGCCAAATAGCCATGGAGTTAAGTAATAGGACTTAGAATGTTCCAGATAGATGTTCCTCCTACATGTACACCAGAAAGTCGGTTGTTGAAGGAGAGGGGAGGGAAGAGCCTTTTATGAGCATGTGCGTATGTGTCACATACATTATGTGGGTTCATATGTTCTGAGGTATTTTTGTCTCTCAGGAGTCCTGTAGTTTGTGTGCGTGATACAACCTTAAAAAAATCACTTGGACCTCAAGAGGCCCTAGAGCTTAGATTTAATAATGTATTCATTCCCGTACGATGCCATTTTCGTTCTTCCAGCTACTCCATTCCATCTTCCAAGCAATCAGGTAATCGTAGCCCTTAAATGCCTTCTGTTTGTCTCTCAAAGAGTTTTATCCGGAAGCCCCTTCCTTGTACTACAGCTCAGTGTTGGGAAGCAGACCTTCGTGGGATCTGTACTCCTTTTTTTTTCTTACTTGGTGTGCTTGTACAATGGTCAGTTACACTGTCTTTGAACCATCCCTTCATTTGGTGGGAAGCATCCCTGCAGACAGTCACTTGCTGAGAATAGCTTCCTGGTTCCTCTTGTCGGGACTGTTGTCTACAGGCCAAGATGAGACAGAGAGTTGGAGAAATTCCTCTAATGTTTCTGCAACCCTCTATCCCTCACTCTAAAACACTACCAAGAGCTACCCTTCGGCTGGCTGTGGAGATGAACAAGCTTGTTCTCTAGAAAGACATCCAGCTCCTTCATTAGCACAAAGAAATAGAGACCTGGGACTCAAGCTTTGTAGGATTAGGAGCCAGATAAAATGGGTCAATTCACTCAGCTTCCTGCTTTACATCTACATAAAGGAAATGATCCTCCCCATCTCTGCCCACCCCCAACTCAACCTTCCATGAACTCCATTCCAAACCCAGGAGGAGGAATCATGGCATATTAGGGATAAAACATCTATTAAAATCTCTTCCTCAGACAGAGGCAGGTATTTAGTGGCAGAACCAAGATTAAATGAAACAAACAAGGTGGCGTTTTCATGGGAAGTTGATACATCACTAGGTGCGTATGACCATTCTTGATTAGAATTTAAAGGCTTGTATATCTTTATCATGAAAAGTAGGTTGCAGGCTCTGTGATCACCACGTGGGAGGTGCCACCTCTAGAGGCTGAGGCTTGTTTTATTTTAAAATCTAGAAAAGTCATACAGCTCCTTGTGTAGGGCTGATGGCACAGAATTTTAACTCAGGCTGTTGTTACGAAGGAACAGGGAAAGAGCTCTTCATTGGAAAGGCATTGTAAAGTCGGGATATTATTATCATTGATCTTGGCAGGAAAGCAGGCAGGAAAGCTGTGTTCCACCCTGGGCGAGTCATCAATTCTTGGGAAAGGCGCTTCGCTTCTTCCAGTCTTTGTTTTCTCATCTGTCGAACAGTGATGTTAATACCTTTCCAGCATCCTTCACGAGGTTGTGAAAAATCAGATGCTGTCCCAGGTTCTCTGCCTTTCTCCTACAACGAATGGAATCCGTTCCATCCTTCAGCCCTTAGGTGACGTTGTTTGGACTCCCTCTTGCAGCATTTGTTTTATTTGCTCCTGCTACTGCAGTTGTCGACGTAGGCTTTTCCCTCCCTCTAGAAGGCATGCAAGCTGCGGTAAGTCACAGCAGGGTTTACTCTTCCTGGTCCCGTCCGGTGCGAGGTAAGGCGCTTGAGTGAGGCCAGCGCCGGAATACGAAATCAGAACGGAATTCCTCGGTGGGAACCGGGTGCTCGGTTTCTCAATGACACCGCTGCGGATGTGTGCATCTACTCCGCCCCATCGTTTTGGGAATTGAATGAAATGGCCCATGTGAGTGTGCCAAGGACATACTAGATGTTCAGTAAACCCTGGCTTCCTTTCTCCCGTCCTCCGTACACAGTAGCAACCTAATACCTGTTTCTGGACCAAATTAAACTTCGAAGACGAGGAGGAAATCCGTGACTTCCCCTCCTCCCCTGCTTCTTGGAGAGGTGTCCAGGAGGAAGATGACCCTGTGCTCTGAGTCATGGTCCCCCTCCCGCTAGCTTCCCCCTCCCTCCACCTTCAGAGTTAGATTGAAATGAAACTACAGTTTCACATGTTGATATGAAGTACGATCGAGGTTTGCAGAAGACATAGTACAAATTTTATGACATCGCCATTATCCTCATCAATGAAATCAGCGCATTTTTCTCATCGGCATCTTCTGCGGTTAAAAACAAGGAAGTAACTCATGCTGTTACGTGAAACAGCTTATAAATTTTTACACACATGTGAACGGAATCGCTTGAAATCCAAAGCTGCCAAGAGGAATAATTAGGAGCCACAGAACAGATCTCGGTAATGTGACAGCAGCTTCTAAAACATCCCACAGGACAGAGAAGCTCAAGCTGGCTTGACCTATATCTTTAATAATACAGACCATTGCCCTTGGATTGAATCTAAAGGGTAGGACCAAGTGCTTGCTTCATCATGTTTTAGGAAAAATTGCCAAAGTTTATTTATGAATTCTCCACACAATGGCCTCTTGCTTTGATTATGAACGGACAGAGCTTTCTAAGGAGCAACTCAGCATGCAAAATTAAAAGCAAAAAGAAAAAAAAAAAAGAAAAAACAAAACCAAACCAAACCGCCACAGAACATAATTTCTTATATTCTGTCATGCTTGGCAAACAGTATTATGTAAGGACCCAACGTGGACAAATGGCTCTGTTAACAGTAGAAGTAACCTTTTGTTTAATTAGAAAATAGGAGCTATATGGGACAATAAAAATTGTTCCTGCTGCCCTTCGTCACTGTTTCATAAATAGGATCGTGCTAGAGATAATGGTAAATGTTATTTATTTGTGCAATATCACAGACTTGGTAATTGTTCATGGTGTTGATAGTTCCCCTGCGTGGAGATCGTAGTAGTTTCAGAATTTGTTTCCTTTGATCCAAGGAAGGAAAATAGCAAGTGTTTACTTAAAATGCCCCTGGCTTTCCTAGGCCAGAAAAATGGATCTGCGTATTTTTAGCCCCTCTGTTGCAAGGGCCAAATCTCTCTGGCAGTGTCTGGTGCATACTGNCCTACCCCCGCCCCCACCCCCGCCAGAATGCTCCCGGGTCCTCATTGGATGGAGATGCCATTTCATCTTCACTTCCGATTTCCCAGCAGAACTAAATTTAGTAGCCTTGCTGGAGAGAAGACATGGGACAAAGTTTCCCACCTGAGGATGTGTTCACAGGAAGAAGAAAATCTCCCTGTTACTCCCTCTTGAGAGCCAGCATCTGGGACGAAGACCAGACTGAATTTCACAGCATCTGTTGCAGGGTCTTCCCGGGGGGTGGTGGGGAACAAAGGCTGAAGGCCTTGGCTAGATTTCAGGGTCAGTTCCATTTTGTGTTTTACTATGAAAACTCAAGTTGTGAGGCTGTATGAGTATGTGGGGCCGTCTGGCTAGATTTATTTCATTGCACATGGCAGTTCACACTCGGTTTCTTTCGGGGAGTTTCTGTTTTCTTTCTCGTTGTGTTTGCCGGTGTAGATGCTCCATTTCCTGCTTTTTAGAAAAAAAAAATGTTTGTGGTTTGTGACGTTGGGTGATTTACGATGATGATGACTTAAGGATTCTTCGCTCTTGACTTTGGCGAATGTGAGATACTTCCTCAGACCCCTGAGCTAGCCTGAGTCCCTTCCCGGAACCAAGAAACCCATGGCAATGGGCTATGGCACAAATGTGTATAGACATGTTTTGGGCCATCACTTATTTCTTTGAGTCCTAAATAACCCCTTCTAGAAGGTTTCCACGTACCACCTTTAAAAAAAATAGACAGTGTGTCAAAAGGAAAACACAACATAACAAAACCCCTTTCCTTCACACAATTCATTTTAAGCTTCAAAATCCCCGAAAATCCCCAATCTCCTCTTGCCGTCTGGTTCCCACTCTCTAACTTTCCTCATCTCCCCTGAAAGAAAGAGAAAAGCATTTCTTCCAGGGACCAATAAGTTGTTGGCCGATGCTTAGCAACAGGATTCCTGTGTTTTAAGTAGCTGCAAGCCCCTCGCTGAACTCTTTGATGTGACTGTCAGAGCAGATTTATTTTGTTTTAGCACATTGTCTACTTGTCCAGATGTATCAGGAGATAAAAAGGAGTCATGTTTACACTCCTCCCTTTCTTTTTTTGGGGGGGGAAGCTGTAATTAAATCGTGGTTTTGATGAGTCTTGGGCAGCTCCCGTTGAAGAAAACAGGAATTGGCTGGAGAAAAGGGAAAAAGGAAAACTCACTTGGCAGATTGAGCACCTGATTTGGTCAGAAAATAAAGCATAAGGACCAGCTGGCTTGGTGCTGGGAAGCCGGAGGGTCCGATCTGATTCTTTTCTCCCACTTGGATGGAAGTTGAACCGAGAGGAAGGGCGCCTTCCCTCCAGCTCTCCCTCGCCGGGGCCCCATGTGGAAAACCTTCCAGTGTGACCAGTCTCGTCTTCTTTCCTGCTGGACGCAGGCACACACAGGAGGTCCGAGCTCTCTCCTTACTTCCCTCCGTCCCTCCTGCCCTGTCTTCCTTTCCGCCTGCCTTCCCTGCCTCTCTGTCTCTCTGTCTCTGTCTCTCGCTCCGGGGTAAACAGTGGTTAATCCAAAGCTAAGAAAATTGTTGAACAATGGAGATCTTGAATGAGTACGTCTCCTTAGAGCTGGATGAGTTGAATTCCCTCGGAGTAGGATTGTCACTCCCCCCTCTGTCTCTCTCTCATCAGTTTTTTGAATGTTCCCATTTAGTAACACCATTCTGAGTTCTATTAATGACCTGCGGTGAGCAGTGACAAGCAGAAATCCAGCATTTAGTACTGCCGAGGACCTGCCAGGCGGGGGCTTTGCTCGCTGGCGTGGAGGCCCTTCATTTGCATTCTAAATAGGTTACACTACAGCACCCTCTTCTGCCCGCCGAGCCCCTTAACAGGAGCCCTGCACAGCGGCGCGGTTCCCTCTCCTCCCTGCAGCCTCTGACGGCCCTTGGGCGGCGAACCCTGGCCTTCCCAGGGCTTCCCAGGGTCGGGCCCTGGAGGAACAGAGCACTGTGATAAACCCATGCTCGCCTGCACGCCTGGCGTCGAGCTGCATCTTTCTGCGGATTAAATTTTTTATTACTCATTCATGGGAGGGAAAGGGGAGAAATCATGAATCGAGAAAGACAGATATAACAAAAGGGAGGCTGAGCGAAGCAGGAGCTACCCCAGAGCTCTCAGCGCCGGGCTCCCTCCTGTCCAACCTCAAATCCCAGACGCACAGCACTTGAGGGCGTCTTGTAAACTATGGGCTTGTGTTTTGTGTTTCCCATTTGTTGACCAGCCTGAAGCACAGGAAGGAGGGTTCCTTGGTTTGTTCTAAACTGCCTTCGGATGAGTCCTCTTGGCCAGAGTGTACCTTGTAACTTAAAGCCTTTTTCTGCACCGAGGACCAGGCTGGGGTTGGACTGAGCCTGTGCGTGGGCAGCTCCTGGCATCAGGGGGGCTGTGGGTGCCCCCTTTTCTACAGTGAGGAGCTCTGTTTCTGGGGGAGAAGCTCACCTCAGAGGGCAGTGTAGTAGGTGACTTGGTCTGGGAAGACGAGAGCTTATCGTTACCTTCACCTCTAGGAGGCCGAGGAGTGCTGGTTGCTCAGTGTTTTGCACTGATTCGTTTCCACATTTATCAAGTAGTTAATGAGAAGCTGCTCTGAGCCAGACTTTTAGGAAGTGTGGAACGCTGCCCTCAAGGTACGAACTGTCTAGGAGAAGGAACATCCCTCAAATATGCTGCTAAGATATAATTACACACCACACCATGTCCCCAAAAGGAAATACGTGGTTTTTGGAAGTATGTATGAAAGTGATGCCAGGGACATCTTTGTGACATACGAAAGCATGAGCTGATCTTTGAAAGGTAAGAGGTTAACCAGGCTGAAAATGTTGGGCACAGAAGTTAAGAAGAAAGACAGGGCTGTGCCGAGATCTTGGCGGGATGGGACCTGGCACACTGAAGAGCATGGAGAAGGCCGCGTCTGCCTACGAGGTGAGGCCGTGAAGGTGAGGGACGTGCTGGAAGACGAACCAAGGGCCAAGGCCAAGGGCCAGCTAGGCCACAGCTCGTGCTTTTGACTTCTCCCAGAACAGGGTTAATCATTACAAGGTTTTTAAGCAGAGCGGAGCCTAATCACATTCTATTTTTAAAAAGAAGGTCTAAGGATGGTCACTTTGGGTAGGACTTGGCCAGGAATTGAGCCCTCTCTCTAATAAGTTTCTTTAGTTGAATGAAAGCTACAGTAATTCTCTGGAACCGGAGGTTGGGGGAGAGACAGAAGAGGGGCTGCCTTTAGAAAATACAGTGACGTTTGCTTCATATTGGTCCAGCTACAGGCCCACCTTCGCCAGTGAATCTTGTTAGGGGTCGTTTGCTCTTGGCCCTTTGTAAGCACCCAGGTCGCGCGTCTTCATTGTGTTTCTTACTGGAGGGCCATTAACCTTCCTATGAAGCGGTCACAAATGTGCAGTGGGGAAGGCAGACCTGGGTTTCTGTGGCCTTGTTTACCTTTCAGAAGCTAGGAATCCTGAATGGGAGAAGACGGCAGGGAGGGCTTGTGGAACATAGATGTCATCATAGGTGTAAAATTTAGTTGATGTCGTAGAATACGGACCAAAAAATGGTGGAGAATGGTTGAATGGATTTCTCTATTTGAGAAAAAAAGTCAAAATTTCTTTTTTTCCCTTTCTTTTCTCTCTCCTCCTCCCTCTTCTTTGCATTCTTAATATTTGCATTTAGACTGTCCTAAGTATTACATAGACCCAGAATGGGATTTACTACTAGGGGTAAGTTCATGCCTACCTTGTACTGACTGAATCCTGCTGGACTACAATGTGTTCAAAGAGCCGAAGGCCAAGATCTTAGGGGCATGTGGTGGTGTTTCTTTAGGAAATGAAGCTTCAAATTTTCCTTTGGCCACAGAGAGAATAAGGCCGCTAGAATGATTAGAACTATTGCATAGGATGTAAGACTTTCTGATTATGCTACTTGGTCACTTTTCACGTAGGACTCTCTCATATATTTAGATCCAGAATCTCTCCAGGGAATAGTTTTACATGTATTTTTTTAAACGAATGAAACTTTTGATGTCAACCATTATTGACAGGAGAAAAAAAAATTAAGAAGGACTTTTTTATGAATAGTTCTGTGAATGATGTTTGGGGGGTTCTTTATCAAATAACTTCCTACACATCAACTCATTTTCCACCACTTTTGTTCCATTATACTGTAGCAATTGCATTTTGTAATATAAAAACATTCATATTATGAAAATCAATATTTAACCAGATAGAGGTAATGTATTTAAGTATAGAGTAATAAGACCCTTGGATGTCCAGAATAAACAAGCATGTTTTTTGCTACTTGAAAGAAGAGAGGGCAAAATAAAGTCCTTATCTAGAAGGTTCACAAACTGGGGATTAATGTTAACTTTACAAAGCAGAATTGTGTTTGGAACATGAAGTCTTTTATATCCATACCCCCTTCTCTGCAATAAACACACAGGCATGCGCACACACGTGTCCATACGGTAGAGCGTTCAGGATTCCAAATGCTAGCATCTGAGCTGCCTTTTTCTCTCCACATCTTAGCTATCCTGATGTGAACGCTTAGATCATGGGGGCTGTAGCCCAGAAGAGTTTTAGTAGCCTAGCAGTTTGCTAGAATGTATCCTACTTTGGTCACCATAATGGTTGTCCTTGAGTTGCAGAGAATCCTGCCTGCTTTCCTTGGGTCTCTGGGGGATATGAAACTCAAAGGTAGTCACCAGTCCTACGTCTGCAAAGGTCCCAGTTTTACCTCCGAGGTCACATAAGTCGCAGATCTTCAGGGAATCACCCGAGCTGCTCAGAACACAGTATCGTCATCTACTAAGATAACAATAAACCTGGATTTTTGGACACATTCGGGGTAAGCCTCCTTGACATCTCTTTCAGAAAGAGGTAAAAAGAGGCTAAGAAACAGAGTGGCAGGGAAATGTCTTTGGAAAATGAAAGATGTATATTAGCATTTATCTTTCCAGACATGGGAAGTTTATGTAGATCAGGATAAAAACTTTTTAGGAGGTTCCTATAGCACTTAACCTGTGCTCCTCTTTCATACAGGTCACGTGTTCCCTTGCGGTATTACCTGTTCTGTGTGTAGATAAAATAGGAATAATATCTCATCCCAGCGACCAGTGCTACTACATGTAAATTGGTAATTAAATAAACTATGTGATTTCTGACTTATGCAGGGCACGTTAAACTGAGTTTAACCCCCTGACATGTACGCATGAAGGGGAAGGATGGAGGGTCAGGGTCTGCTGTGTTATCTGGCGGTTCAGTTCTCAGTCTGTGTTCTTGGTCTCCTTTTTCCGTGTTGTACTCGGACTCCAGCAGCTGCCCGTGGCCCTTCCCTCATTACTGTTGCTGTTTTTAATCTTCTGTGGGATACCCAAGCTTGTTAAAAAATAATAATAACTACACATTAAACCTGTTTGGTGCGAACTGGGAACCTGAAAAGATTAAAATACATGATGTTTGGGAGGCCTTGTAGGGACGATTTTCTGTGCGTGGAGGCCTTTTGTTGATGATGGTAAGGACCCCGGATGGGCTATTGAATAGCATCTTCTATTTTGCTCCAAGATGATGATGAGTTGTTTTGAATGTCTAACACGCAATGACAGACTCCAAAAGACTTATATAGGATGTTGTCTACTTTTGAGGGGGCAGTTTTGTTGTTTGGCTTTGTTGGTGTCCATTACAATGTATTCTAGAACAGATTTACATGTGGGGAGCCACCACTCCTCTACCTATGATGTGTAGAGCTCTGGTGAGACCAGTGGCTGTGCCAGCACTAGACCGGGCACATGACCCAGGCTCGATCTAGCAGACTGTTCCTTCTCCTGGCCACGGAGATTCGTTCAGGGATGGGTGTGTGACTCAAACCAGAGCACAGATTCCCAGATTTGGCTTGGCATTTTCAGGAAACAGAAGCTTTTTCTATGGTTCTGAAGATGGTAAGATATGGATCTGGAGTCTTGGGAGGTCACCACATGGAGAAACTGAAGCTGAGAGGCAGGAGACAAATCGAAGAAATAGAAATTTCTGATGATAAACTTGAGGGTGTGGATCTAACCATACATGAAACTATGTACCATTGGACTCATTAGGCCCCTCCTTCCCCTTATGTTTTCCTAGAGGACGTTAAATTGAATTTCATCACTTACAACTGAAAAGGTTAATCTTCTCTTCCCAAGCGGTCCAGTTAGGGAGATTCTGCAGCCTACCCTGGAAATGTGGTTGGTTGCCCTAATATGGTCATATCAGTTAAGAATTCTTAATCATGTAGAGCTTTAATTTCATTTTCCGATAGTCTCTCTGTAGTGTGTATAACAAAATAACCCCATCTCCTGAAAAAAAAACCAAACACCTAAATAATAATCTGGTTAACCATCTCTTTATAAAAACATCTTCATAGGCTTGAATATTAGAGCATTTCAATATCCAATTGTTCCCTTCAACCTTGACATTAAATATTTTCTTTATTATGCAACTTCCAAATTATTTCCTTCCAGGAATGTATGACAAATGTAAAGCCTATTGAGCATGATTTATATGAGAATTTGTTATACAGCCATTGCATAGCCTTTTTGGATGATTTTACTGTGAGTGAGTTCTGGCACCTGGTCCTGAAAGATGGCGATGGCTGCTGAAGGACCCGACGAATGGGTCATAAGGCGCCACTCACTGGCCTTCTGGAAAGGTCCTGCTGGGTTCTCCTGCTATGACCGCTTTGACAGACAGGGTTGGGTACCTACAGTTACTAAGTGACTGTGGAAGATTCCAGTGGAATTGGCTAATAGAAGTACAGTGAGGTCACTTTTACTCCACATCAGAGACCCTAGAACTGCTGTCTCCTCCCTCCCTACCCCACCGTCAGCCCTCCTCCCTGCCCCAGGATGGAACGAGACCACAGGGAGAGCACCCGCTTGGCCCCCGTCCTCTCCCCTCCTCAGCCTCTCTCCACAGCTGTGTCTGAATCCACAAACGACTTTGTTCCAATTAAGACATACGAAGAAAAAAATATAATTTCTAAGTCGCTTGGCCTCGCGATATCTACGCTGGGAAAATAAGTGTGCAGCTTTCCTCCCCATCCCAGGCTCTGCAGTCAAACAAATCAATTCAGCCTTCAGAGAGGCATCCATTGCCTTGTGATTATGTTTGTGTAAAGTCTTGGGGTCTTTGATCAAAGAATGGCATTTCAGGCCAGGCCCTAATCCTCACGGCCTTAAGGTGTTTAAATGAGTTAAAAAAAAAAAAAGTTGATAACAGCTGGGACTTAAATTTGCCTTTGCCCAGCTTTTGTTTTGAAAGGGCTTCTATTCTGCGTGGCTTCCCTTTTCGAAGCAAAGATGGATCTTTGGGTAAACCAGAAAGGGAAGGAGGATATGAGAGGAAATGGGCGGAGACTCTGAATTAATCTTCTGAGGAGGAATGTTTGATCAGCGGGGAGGAGAGCATGGAAACCTCTGATGCTGACAGCAGGCACCTTTCTGACCAGGGTGTGATTGGCACCTTTGAAGCTTCAGTCCGGAGCCGGTGTCCAGTGGGTCGGGGCTTCCTCTGTCTGTGGGTGGTGGTGTTAATAATGTGGCAACTGGAAGGGTTAATTGCAGACAAGCAGCGGGATTACCACGAGGCCTCCTCGGCTCTAAAAGGAACAGTTCGAGGAAAGCCTCTGATCTGTCAGCCTTGGAGGAAATTAGTGGGAGCAGACTTGAGCAGGCTTAAAAAAAAGGCATTTAGGATATTAAAGCGAAATGTGAAGAGGATATTGAAATAGGGCAAAAGAGATAGGAGCGCTGATCTCTAAAAGCCGCGTGCCCCCTTCCTCCCAGGAATTTCCGTGGTTTGTTCGGCTTTCACGGGTGCTTTCTTCGGATGGGCCAGCAGCGTGATTTTGCTTGCACTGCAACAGGTGAGGGAAGGGCGATGCCACGTAAGCAGTTGCCCCCAGGTTGCTGTGCAAAGCTCGTATGGTCTCCACCACCTGGCGGTTTTAGGATCTCCTGACGCTGAGGCTCCCGGGATAATTTTAAAACAAGTCAGAGCATTACTGACACCCTATCTGCATTAGCTATCTATTGTATATTTTACTTCTTACCCTTCTGGTTCAAGTCGGGATGTTGCCAATAAATCCTGTGTTACCATTAAAGAGGCCATTCATCACGCTTCCTAATGTGATTAATCAAGATACACCACAGTACCCTTAAAATGAGATCATTTTGATAAATCATGTATGACATGAAAAGACTTTATTCCTTTTAAGTGCAATTTAGACTGTAATTTTTTTCCTCATTTATGATTCATGGGAGAAACATGGATAAAATTCCCTTGCACAGTTACACCTTATCTACAGCAATAACTCAAAACTGCTTTTAGATGAAAATTCAGGGTCTTATTCACCAAAGCTGAATGCCAGCTCATTATTTTCTGGCGTTCAGTAGTCCAAAAATAATGTCTGCACATTAAGCGGCATTCTCAAAAAGTTGGAATTGGCCAGGCACCAGGCACATCAATTACACTCCATCATCCTTAATAAGGAAGAAATATCCGATGTCCTCTTGGAGTTTCTTTGAATCAGTAATGCTCAGCCTTCACCTTCCCAATTTGGAATGATTGGGGAACAAAAACGGTAGTAACAAAAAAGTATGGAACCTTCAGCTGCTCTATGTCTCAGAGGAGGTCTTTTTTTTCTTCTTTCTTCCTTCCCCA
Organism: Ailurus styani; assembly: GCA_002007465.1. Lineage (NCBI taxonomy): Eukaryota > Metazoa > Chordata > Mammalia > Carnivora > Ailuridae > Ailurus > Ailurus styani. Next base: position 476,141 of record LNAC01000754.1, read on the forward strand.
CCCCCCCACATGGTTTAGGCTTCCTTTTCTGTTTCCCTTTTCTTGGTTCGTAAATGAAACTACCATTTTGTTCAGTCTGAGTTCTGTTTGTCTGAGCTGCCGTGTGATGCGGGCTCTCCCTCGCCACTGCCACAGTGATTTGGGACGCGATAGTCATAACCTCCAGTAGAAAAATAATTTGAAAATGTGCCTTCTGGTGAGATCCATCAAGTGTAAGGTCACATTTTTTGGTTAAAAGGCAGACACTGATGCTATTCATTAAACTGAAAAATGGCTTGTTTTCCACTAATATTGAAAGAAGCCTTGGACGAATGTTAAGTCATGCTGGCATGCACTTAGATAGAAAGCAAAAGGAAACACAGATATATTTAATTTGGACATGGAAAGTCAACACTTTTAGGTCTTGCTTGAAACGGGGAATCAGGAAGATTGGCTGAAACAAACGTGAACAATTAGAAGTTCGTTTGCCTCTTTCAGAGGATGAGAGCAGTTAACGGAGGATTCAGAGTTTAAGAATTACAGACTCACGTTGTGTTTTGTCAAACACGGTTACCTGTGAATAAGGACTCGATCAACAGGTACTTTGTTTCACTGTTGTTCTTAGGGATTTATGTCGATACAAATCCCTGTATTTGACGTTGTGTTTAACCCAAGAATGCACTTATCCCACTCATATCCGTGTAATGTCGCAAATGCATCGAAGCTCAAGTTTACCTCGTGTGTCACATTCATGCCAATGTTCTCTGTACCTCAGTGAGACAGACACCGACAGCAAATAAAGATTCTTTGTGTATTACTCACATTTAAGTGAACTTTCCCATGCTTTAATTTTTTTCTGATATAAAGAATGAATTATAAATATAAGGCCATTAAGGCTGTACTTGCCTTGTTTAGATTTCCGTTTCACATTTATGACTTTCTATTTTTGCTAAAAAGATCTGTAAATTTTAAAAATATGCATGTATCTCATTAAAAAAGTTTCCTCGTTCTAGCAACACTCAGCAAATCTCTAAAGAATGCAAGTTTAGAACATAAATATTTTAAGGCCCCATAAAATTGGCAGTGAATATTTTTTTCCCCTCTAAGACCATGTTCATTTCATTCCAATTTACTACCACGATTATATTTTCCAAAGCAGCTTTTAATACAATACACAATTATTTCATATGGGGTTGTGTAGGTCGCCTCATTAAGCCTGCAAAGATCAGCCTCTCGTGATCCCCACAAATATCCTTGCATTTATTCCTAATTAAAATGGCCCTCGTGAAGTGTCTCAGGTTTATCAATACAAATAACAAGCTAAGCAAAAGAGCCGCATTTGGGAAGTTAGCGTGGCAAGGTGACCTGCTCCCCCAGCCCTCAAACGGCCAACTGTGGTGTGTCCGCAGTGGTGCCCTGCCACCTGTTGGCTCTGCTCACAAATAACAGGATATTGATGTCCCTCACAGCTCTGGGGTCACCCTCTCTGACCCCTGTCCCAGTTCATCACCCCCGAGAGAGAAAGAAGGGGCAGTTGGAGAATTCCAGGCCTCCCGATTTCCCCCATCATTCATTTCCTTGGCCACATGTTTCTTCTACTAATGCTAAAAATTTATGGCCGAGCACATTAAGGGCAGTACAAGTCCTTCCCTTCTTCTGGATTATTTCAGAGTTTCCTGTCATAAGGAAATCCAAGACAACGTGTCCTCAGCGGATTGTATGTGACAGTGTCTGTTTCTATCTCAGGAATCTGAGGCATGATGGATAAACTGTCAGTTTTGAAGGATGATGTTTTCTCCATATTTCCATTATGAACTGGGCTGTCATCTCCTAATAAATTTCTTGCATTGGTATCAATTTATTTTTACAAGCAGAGGGTCTGATGTATTTGGGGAAGGTACTGACAGCAGATCTGGCCTAGCTTGACAGAGCTGGCTCCACCTCGTTTTGGAAAACTACTTTGGTTCCAAGGACAGAACTTGACCCGCAGCCCTCGGGAATAAAAAACTCTGTGAGAGGAAGAGAGACACATGAGGCAAGTTCCTTCTCTTAAGCCAAAACAAATCAAGCCTGTAGGACTACCATGACATAATATTATTTCTAAGACAACCCTACAAACACAGATGAGAAATGCCATACGTAGCTGTTTACTAACGCTCGTTTAGACCATCACGGTAATGCAGTGAATCTATGGATGAACTCAGATTATAGCAAGGCTATAAAGTTCTCACTATTTTTGCCCTTGGAAGGGATCTCGGTAGTGCTTTTCTGCTTGACAAGTGAGGGGTAGAGTCTACTTGTGTAATAAATATCCAGTTACAAACGATGAGCACGTCCCTGTCAGAGCTACTATGAAGAGCAGGAGAGGTCATGAAACATTAGTCCAACCCCTCAAGAAACATAAGTCTACTCGAAGAAGTAAGCTATACAAAATTACAGGTTACATCAAATCAGAATGAAGTAAAAATAAATCATGGCTCCTATTAAACAAGCAATGCTAAGATTTCTGTCTCTTACCTTTACTGGGAACAGAGGCCATAGAAGCTCCGAATGGTTAAGACACTGACCATTGGAGGCAAGCTGCCTGGACGGGTGTCCCCCCGCCCCGCCACATACCAGTCACCCAGGAAACTACGTGAGACCTTGGTCAAGTTCCTCGGTTTTTTCTGGGCCCTAGTTTTCCTCATCTGTAACACAGGGATGGGGGTATGGATGGCTCATGGGAATGTTGTGAAGATTGAATAAAGTGATACGTGCAAAGTGTTTAGCGTAGTCCCAGGCACAAAGTAAGCACAGATATGTATTAGCAATTTTTAACTATCATCGTTATCCTCAGGTCATAATAACATGACTATTGTTATTACCATTTTATAGTCAAAGAAAGTGGCTTAAAGAGTTTAAGTCAATTGCCCAAGGTCATACAGCCAGATGGAGCCTGGCTCTAAATCTTGATCAGTAAGGTGTCTGAGCATAGAAAACAGAGAAGTAGAAGATAGCCAAGTTGTAAATAAGTGAAGGACAGAATCCTTGAAGCTTAATTAGCTTTTTTCTTACTGTCCTTTCCATTCTTAGGCTGTGAAATAACCCTTTTCTACATAGCCCCCAACATACTGTAGGTGTTATTTAATAAGGTTTCTCTGCAGTGGTGTGTGCTGGTAAAGGTTAAACAGTCAGCTCCACGGGGCGGGGGGTGGGGATGCATGTTGATGCATTTGATTTACAAATAAAAATTATACAATGCCTCTTGTTATGAATTCCATGCAGCCAGTTGATTCTTACAGAATATTTTTTGATTATTTTGGCCCAACTCTCGTGTCCATAGCCGATCTAAGGTTGTCATAGATGAACAAGTGTCATCTTGATATGAAATATCAACTCTTTTCCCTTCTTACTGAACACATCAGAACTTCCCACATTTGTCAGTGACCTGAGCATTGTCTTTACTGAACGGGATAACAGGGTCTGAATATTGGAAGAATATTTCCTCACATTTTTATGCTGTTCACAGTATTTGACAAAAGACAAAATATATTTTGCTCTGCATCATTAACATTTTTTATCACTTTCTTAAGTTTAGGAAATCAGTAAAATAGTAATTCAGCCCCCAATTTGTAGCATTTGTCAACTTCTGCTGTAAATACCCCCACCATGGCAGTGTCAGGCTACCAAAGCAACATCACGGAACAGGTGGAAAGAGATGTGAACTAACTCACCAAAATATAGTATTTCCACTATAGAGATACAATAGACACAAATAACGTAAAGAGCATAAATAACAGCAAAATTCTGTAAAGTAGGAGGTGAAGAATTATAGTATATATTACCTTTTCATATAATTTCTCCAATTACCAAGGGTATGTAATTCAATTTTAAATAAAGCCGTGTTAACAAGATTCCTGAAAATTTAACCATGGGTTTTTGTGAGCTGGTACAGGCTGACTCCAGACCCACTGGGTATGGCCAAGGAGATCTGAAACCCTCCTGTGTCTATATTACATGGTCAAGTAATTTTTTTTTAAAGATTTTATTTATTTATTTGACACAGAGAGAGAGCTTACAAGTAGGCAGAGAGGCAGGCAGAGAGACAGGGAGAGGAGGAAGCAGGCTCCCCGCTGAGCAGAGAGCCCGATGCGGGCCTCGATCCCAGGACGCTGAGATCATGACCTGAGCCGAAAGCAGAGGCTTTAACCCACTGAGCCACCCAGGCGCCCTCAATTAATTATTAATAAATACCTTAATGTTTTATTTATATGCCGGGTCACATAATATGTTGCATGTTAACATGGATTGAATCATCTATCACTACAAATATGTATTATCTGCCTTAGTGTATATATACTAAGTCCAGGAAGGTTGTCTTTTTCAGATACCTTCAAGCTTCAAGTTCATTGTACAGTTTTGGGATTCAGACTGTGGAATCAAGCAGCATTGGTCAGAATCCCAAATTGCCCACATCACAGCTGGGTACTCTTGGGCAAGTTGTATAATCTCCCTAAATTTCAGTTGCCTTATCTATAAAATGATAATCATAATGGTACTTGTATCTTAAGGTTGTTGAGATAGTTAAAGGAACCTCCATGTATAAAACGCCTACATATAATTAGTGCTCAAGGGATGGGACACACAAAATTATATATACACTCATTACTTGCAGATTATAATGTATTTTAGATTCAGATTATGTTCTATGTTGGAGCATATAACAAAAACTAAACTTTTAGCAAGGATTAATAATCAGAAGCAAAATGTTATGTTTTATCTTATTTCTGTGGACAAAGGTGATTATTTCTTTATAGGCAGGATATTCTGCTTTTAAAATTAGCCATGATTTTTTTGGTGAATTCTCTCTCATTTGATGGTTCAAGAAGTTCCTGTCTTAGGGGCTGTAAGTCATTCACTCTCAGGTTGGGTTTTGGCCCTGTGTTCTTGACGTCTATATTCTTATCAGAAAGGACCAGATAGGGCCCGGCTGACAGTGGTAAGTAAGTGATGGCTGGGAAAGGAATGTCATAAAAAACTTGGGGCCCCCAGTGCAGACAGAGGGTGGCAGTGGGGAAACACTTTGGGCTTTGGGGGGCTTGAGCCTTCTAACTTGGTTCCAAATCGCACTGTAGACTTTAGAACTGTATAGCTTTGGGCAGGTTATTTATCCTACCTCTCTGTTTTCTTATTTCTCAAATGAGGGTAATAATTGGACTTACCTCATACACTGGAAAACCATTAGCACTTAGGATGAATTTGGGAAGTATTAGCTCCTGTACCACACTTTGCCTCCTCTTTCCAACTCCCTTCTTTTTCCTCCTTACCCCCAATTATCCGCCCCTCTTGGTCCACCTCTCCTCACTCTGATGGGAGAGGTTGGAAAGATACATGATGGGAAAAGTCCGTTGTTTGCTATCAACCCTGATATATAGTTAGAATTTTAAATATTTAAATTTTAAATATTTTAAATTGCAAGAAGCAATGACATGATTAAAAAATGTTGAAAAATCAAATCACTCTAAATCACATTAACAAAAATCATTTTTTAAAAGATTTTATTTATTTTTATTTTAGAGAGAGAGCAAGCATGGGCACACAGGGGACAGGGGGTGGGAAGATGGGGAGGGAGAGCCCCTCTCTTCTGTGCAGAGCCCCCACACCGGGCTCCATGTGGGCCTAGACCTTGTAACACTGAGATCACGACCCTGAAATCATGACCTGAGCTGAAACCAAGAGTCAGATGCTTAAACTCATGGAACCACCCAGGTTCCCCAACAAAAATCTTTAATCTTTGCCTATTAGCTTTTACCTGTTGTAAATCTTATATTGTTAAAAATCATGGCATATGTATAATTTTAATATTTAGTATGTTTACTTAATATTATATAATAAAAATCTTGCCATATTTCTCCTTCTCTTATATTATAGTTTTATTTGGTTACCATAAGAAATCATGATTATTTCCATAATGCCCAATATTTAGATTTTTATTTTTCTTTCTGCTATGTTAGTGGCTGCTAAAAAATATTTTGGAAGTCACTGCTCTAGATGATTTGTAGTGTCTTTTACATCTCCTACTTCCTATGATTTCATTTTTTATGGCCCAAGCCATAGTCCTGCCTTCCTTTCCTCTGTTCCTGGTTTTCGTTATTTTGTTTGTTTGTTTTGTTTTCATTTCCATTCCCTCCCTTCCTCTATCCATCCACAAATATTTTTTTTCTTTTTTTAAAAGATTTTATTTATTTATTTGACAGAGGAAATGACAGTGAGAGAGAGAATACAAGCAAGGAGAGTGGGAAAGGGAGAAGCAGGCTCCCTGCTCAGCGGGGAGCAGGGAGCCCGATGCGGGGGCTCGATCCCAGGACTCTGGGCCAATGACCTGAGCTGAAGGCAGACGTTTAACGGACTGAGCCACCCAGGTGCCCCCACAAGTATTTCTAAACTATAACTCTGGGCCTGATGCCGTTTTAGATACTGACTGAACTGGACCCCTTTAGACCAGTTAGAAGCAAGGAGAAGCTCCAGGCTGTTGCCTTCAAGGGGCTTCCTTATTTCGGAGACGTCTTTGGCACTGTGCCCCTTCTCTGACTGACGTGGAGCCTGAACCAGCCTTCAGTTTCCTCACTCAGCTGAATGCTGTGTTCTTGCCCAGCCTCTACCGTTTGCCCCTTTGGGATCTTTCTTAGTCTCTTGGTTATTGACTCAGCCTTATTCCTACCTTACTGTTTTTCTTTTCTTTCTTTCTCTTTTTTAATTAACATGTAATGTATTATTTGCTTCAGGGGTACAGGTCTGTGAATCATCAGTCTTACACAATTCACAGCACTCAGCATAGCACATACCCTCTCTAATGTCCATAAGCCAGCCACCTTAACCTCCCGCCTTCCCCCCAGCATCCCTCAGTTTATTTCCTGAGATCAAGGGTCTCTTATGGTTTGTCTCCCACCCTGGTCCCATCTAGTTTCATTTTTTTCCCTCCCCACCTCCCATGACCCCCTGTCCTGCCTCTCAAATTCCTCATATCAGAGAGATCATATGATAATTATCTTTCTCTGATTGACTTATTTCGCTCAGCATAATACCCTCTAGTTCCATCCACATCATTGCAAATGGCAAGATTTCATTTTTTGATGGCTGCATAGTATTCCATTGCATGTGCGTGTGTGTGCACGTGCACGTGCGTATGTGTGTATGCATGCCACATCCTCTTTATCCGTTCATCTGTTGATGGACATCTAGGTTCTTTCCATAGTTTGGCTATTGTGGACATTGCTGCTTTAAATGTTCAGGTGCAGTTGCCCCTGAGGATCACTACCTTTGTATCTTTAGGGTAAATACCCAGTAGTGCAAGTGCTGGGTCGTAGGGTAGCTCTATTTTTAACTTTTTGAGGAACCTCCATACTGTTTTCCAGAGTGGCTGCACAATCTTGCATTCCCACCAACAGTGTAGGAGGGTTCCCCTTTCTCTGCATCCTCGCCAACATTTGTCGTTTCCTGACTTGTTAATTTTAGCCATTCTGACTGGTGTGAGGTGGTATCTCACTGTGGTTTTGATTTGTATTTCCCTGATCCCGAGTGATGTTGAGCACTTTCTGATGTGTCTGTTGGCCATTTGGATGTCCTCTTTGCAGAAATATCTGTTCATGTCTTCTGCCCATTTCTTGATAGGATTATTTGTTCTTAGGGTATTGAGTTTGATAAGTTCTTTATAGATTTTGGATATTAGCCCTTTATCTGATATGTCATTTGCAAGTATCTTCTCCCATTCTGTTGGTTCTTTTGGTTTTGTTGACTGTTTCCTTTGCTGTGCAAAAGCTTTTGATCTTGATGAAGTCCCAATAGTTCATTTTTGCCCTTGCTTCCCTTGCCTTTGGTGATGTTGCTAGGAAGAAGTTGCTGCAGTTGAGGTTGAAGAGGTTTCTACATGTTCTCCTCAAGGATTTCAATGGATTCCTTTCTCACATTGAGATCTTTAATCTATTTTGAGTCTCTTTTTGTGTGTCATGTAAGGAAATGGTCCAGTTTCATTCTTCTGCATGTGGCTGTCCAATTTTTCAACACCATTTGTTGAAGAGACTGTCTTTTTCCCACTGGACATTCTTTCCTGCTTTGTCGAAGATGAGTTCACCATAGAGTTGAGGGTCTATTTCTGGGCTCTCTCATCTGTTCCATTGATCTCTGTGTCAGTTTTTGTGCCAGTACCATACTATCTTGATAACTACAGCTTTGTAATAGAACTTGAAGTCTGGAATTGTGATGCTGCCAACTTTGGTTTCCTTTTTCAACATTCCTCTGGCTATTCAGGGTCTTTTCTGGTTCCATATAAATGTTAGGATTATTTGTTCCATTTCTTTGAGAAAAGTTAATGGTATCTTGATAGGGATTGCCTTAAATGTATAGATTGCTCTAAGTAGCATAGATGTTTTTGCAATATTTTTTCTTCCCAATCCATGAGCATGGAACATTTTTCCATTTCTTTGTGTCTTCCTCAATTTCTTTCAGGAGTACTTTATAGTTTTCTGAGTACAGATGCTTTGCCTCTTTGGTTAGGTTTATTCCTAAGTATCTTATGGTTTTGGGTACAATTATAAATGGGATTGACTCCTCTATCTTTCTTCTGTCTTGCTGTTGGTGTATAGAAATGCAACTTATTTCTGTGCATTCATTTTATATCCTGATACTTTACTGAATTCCCGTACGAGCTCTAAAAGTTTTTGAGTGGAGTCTTTTGGGTTTCCCACATAAAGTATCATATCATCTGCAAAGAGTGAGAGTTTGAGTTCTTCTTTGCCAATTCGGATGTCTTTTATTTCTTTTTGTTGTCTGATTGCTGAGGCTAGGACTTCTAGTACTACTTTGAATAGCAGTGGTGATAGTGGACAGCCCTTCCGTGTTCCCGACCTTAGGGGAAAAGCTCTCAGTTTTCCCCCATTGAGAATGATTTTCGCTGTGGGTTTTTCATAGATGGCTTTGATGATAGTGAGGTATGTACCCTCTATGCCTACACTGTGAAGAGTTTTGATCAAGAAAGGATGCTGTACTTTGTCAAATGCTTTTTCAGCATCTATTGAGAGTATCACATGGTTCTTGTTCTTTCCCTTATTAATGTTTTATATCACATTGATTGATTTGTGGATGTTGAACTAACCTTGCAGCCCAGGAATAAATCCCACTTGGTCATGGTGAATAATCCTTTTAATGTACTGTTGGATCCTATCGGCTAGTATTTTGGTGAGAATTTTTGTATCTGTGTTCTTTGGGATATTTGTCTGTAATTCTCCTTTTTGATGGGTTTTCTCTTTGTCTGGTTTTGGGATCAAGGTAATGCTGTCTTCATAAAATGAGTTTGGAAGTTTTCCTTCCATTTCTATTTTTTGGAATAGTTTCAGGAGAATAGGTATTAAATCTTCTTTAAACGTTTGGTAGAATTCCCCTGGGAAGCCATCTGGCACTGGGTCCTTGTTTATTGGGAGATTTTTGATGACTGCTTCAATCTCCTCACTGGTTATGGTTCAGGTTTTCTCTTTCTTCCTGGTTCAGTTTTGGTAGTTTGTACGTCTCTAGGAATGCATCCATTTCTTTCAGATTGTCAAATTTGCTGGTGTATAGTTGCTCATAATATGTTCTTATAATTGTATTTCTCTGGTGTTAGTTGTGATGTCTCCTCTTTCATTCATGATTCTATTAATTTGGGTCCTTTATCTTTTCTTTTGGATAAGTCTGGCCAGGGGTTTATCAATCATATTGATTCTTTCAAGGAACCAGCTCCTATGTTGGTTGATTTGTTCTACTATTCTTTCTGTTTCTATTTCATTGATTTCTGCTCTGATTGTTATTATTTCTCTTCTTGCGCTGGGTTTAGGCTTTCTTTTTTGTTCTTTCTCCAGCTCCTTTAGATGTGTGGTGAGGTTGTGTACTTGAACCCTTTCTTGTTTCTTGAGAAAGGCTTATATTGCTATATACTTTCCTCTCAGGACTGCCTTTGCTGTGTCCCAAAGATTTTGAGCAGTTGTGTTTTCATTTATTTCCATGAATTTTTAAAAAATTCTTCTTTAATTTCCTGGTTGACCCATTCATTCTTTAGTAGGATGCTCTTTAGCCTCTAAGTATTTGAGTTATTTCCAACTTTCCTCTTGTGGTTGAGTTCTAGTTTCAAAGTATTATGGTCTGAAAATATGCAGGGAATGATCCCAGTCTTTTGGTACCAATTGAGTCCTGATTTGTGACCAGGGTGCGATCTATTCTGGAGAATGTTCCGTGTGCATTAGAGAAGAATATGTTTTCTCTTGCTTTGGGATGGAATGTTCTGATTACATCTGTGATGTCCATCTTGTCCAGTGAGTATGTCATTTAAAGCTTTTATTTCCTTGTTGGTCTTTTGTTTAGATGGTATGTTCATTTCAGTGAGGGAGGTGTTAAAGTCCCCTACTATTATTGTATTATTGTCGATGTGTTTCTTTGATTTTGTTATTATTGGTTTATATAATTGACTGCTCCCATGTTAGAGGCATAGATATTTAAAGTTGTTTGATCTTGTTGGACAGACCCTTTAAGTATGATATAGTGTTCTTCCTCATCTCTTATTATAGTCTTTGGCTTAAAATCTAATTTGTGTGATATAAAGATTGCCACCTCAGCTTTCTATTGATGTCCATTAGCATGGTAAATTGTTTCCCACCCCCTCACGTTAAATCTGGAAGTGTCTTTGGGTCTAAAATGAGTTTTTTGCGGATAGCATATTGATGGGTCTTGTTTTTTTTTTTTATCCATTCTTATATCCTGTGTCTTTCAATTGGGGCACTTAGCTCATTTACATTCAGGGTAACTATTGAAAGATATGAATTTAGTGCTACCGTATTGCCTGTAAGGTGACTGTTACTGTATATTGTCTCTGTTCCTTTCTGGTCTGTTACTTTTACGCTCTCTCTTTTCTTAGAGGACCCCTTACAATATTTTCTGTAGGGCTGGTTTGGTGTTTGCAAATTCTTTTAGTTTTTGTTTGTCCTGGAAGCTTTTTATCTCTCCTTCTATTTTTTATAGGTTACAGACTTCTTTTCCCATTCTTGGCTGCATATTTTTCTCATTTAGTGCTCTGAATATATCATGCCAGTCCTTTCTGGTCTGCCAGGTCTCTGTGGATAAGTCTGCTGCCAGTCTAATATTTCCTACCATTATAGGTTACAGACTTCTTTTCCCGATCTGATTTCAGGATTTTCTCTTTGTCATTGAGACTTGGAAGTTTTCCTATTAGATGACAGGGTGTTGGCCTGTTTTTATTGATTTTGAGTGGGGTTCTCTGGGCCTCCTGGATTTTGATGATTGTTCCCTTTGCCAAATCAGGGAAATTCTCTGCTATTATTTGCTCCAAATATACCTTCTTCCCCTCTCTCTTTCTTCTTCTTCTGGGATCCCAATTATTCTAATATTGTTTCATTTTATGGTATCACTTATCTCTTGAATTCTCTCCTCGTGGTCCAGTAGTTATTTATCTCTTCTTCTCACCATCTTTATTCTCCATCATTTGGTCTTCTGTATCACTAATTCTCTCTTCTGCCTCATTTATCCTAGCAGTAAGATCCTCCATTTTTTATTGCACCTCATTAATATCTTTTTTGATTTCAACTTGGTTAGATTTTAGTTCTTTTATTTCTCCAGAAACAGATTCTCTACTATCTTCCATCCTTTATTTGAACCCACTTAACACCTTGAAAATCATCATTCTGAACTCCAGTTCTGACATCTTACTAATGTCCATATTGATTAGGTCCCTAGCCATCGGTACTGCTTCTTGTTCTTGTTTTTTGAGGTGAGTTTTTCCGTCTTGTCATTTTATCCAGAAAAGAATAGGTGAATGAGAGAATACGAAAAGGGTAGCAACAACCCCAGAAAAATATACACTAACCAAATTGGAAGAGACCTGAAACTGGGGGAGAAGAAAGGAGGGAAACACACACACACACACACACACACACACACACACACACACATATTAGATTGGTGAATAGAACAGAGCCACACACTTGATGTTGGGTATATTTTGGTCTGTTAGAAGAAAGTGCCTCCCCAAATTTTATATATATATATATATATATATATATATATATATATATATATATATATACACATACATACACACACACACAAATAAGGGGAAACGATGAAGGGATGGAATATGACTAAAAATGAAAATTAAAAAAGATTCTAAAAAAATAATTGATGAGATAAGAAATTGGTTGAAAAAAGAAAAAAAAAGAGGAAAGAATGTCATCAGGCTGGAGACTAGAACAAAGCCATCCACTAGATTTAGGGTGTATTTGACCTCTTAGAAGAAACTGTATCCCAAAATTTTAAAGAAAAACCTATATGTATAAAAAAAATAAGTCATAGAATATGACTACAACAATGAAAATTTTAAAAAAATTAAGTTATTGATAAAATAGTTTTAAAAAGTTAAAATGTTAGGAAAAGAGGAAATTTTTTAAAAAATAGAATAAGAAAAAAATAAAATTAAAAAAATTCAGGGAGGGGGGCTCAGTGGGTTAATGCCTCTGCCCTCGACTCAGGTCATGATCTCAGGGTACTGGAATTGAGCCCCGAATCAGGCTCTCTGCTCAGCAGGGAGCGTGCTTCCCCCTCTCTGTCTCTGCCTGCCTCTCTGTCTACTTGTGATCTCTCTGTCTGTCAAATAAATAAATAAAATCTTTAAAAAAAATTCAACTTTGAAAGACTAAAGAATCATGGGGGAAAAGCCATGAATTCTATGTGTTGCATTTCCCTAGCTCTGGAGTTCTGCTGTTTTCATTGATTGGTGAAATTGGTTTGGGCTGGATTTTCTTGCAGGTTTTCTGGGGGAGGGGCCTATTGCAGTGATTGTCAAGTGTCTTTGCCTGAGGCGAAATTGAACGGCCCTCGCCAGGGGCGGGGCTAAGTCATCCGCTCGGGTTTGCTCGCAGCTTTTGTTCCCTGAGCGCTTTCCGTACCGCGTTGGAGGCCGGGAATAAAAATGGCGGCTCCCAGTCTCCGACCCAGAGGAACTGAGAGCTCGGGGCCTGCGTCCTCACCGCGCCTCAGAGAAAAGCCGTGAGTCCCTCCCGTGTCCTGGTCTCCGGCCGCGCTCCGAGCTCCCCGGCCTGTGACCGAGCGTCTGTCTCTCTGGCGCGGCCCCGTCTGGAGTCTCCGAACTCGGCAGTTTTCTGCAGCCGCTCCCGCGCCGCCGCTCCCAGAGGAGGAAGGTGAGTCTCCGCGGATCTGCCGCCCGCGGGCTCCCTGCTTGAAGGGTAGTGCCTGACTGTGCCTCGCGTCACAGTTTAAAGTAACCCCGAGCTGAGAGCCCACTGCGCGGCCCCGTCTCTCCGGTCGGCTTCCCCACCGCGGTACCGGGAGCTCTGCGGCGCTCAGACAGCCCGTCTCTCTGCGGCCCCGCGGTCCGGAGACCACGCCGTCCCCGGAGGGCTCCAGCCCCGCCTGGCCTCTGGGGCGCCGACCCTCAGCAGAGAAGAGTTCTAAACGTTCCGATTTTGTGCTCGCTGCTCTGCCGTTTGCCAGAAGCCGGCCCCTCCCGCACGGTCTGTCCTCCCCTGTGTCGCCTTGGATTCACTTCTGCCCACGTCCTACCTTCCAGAAGGTGATCGCTTTTCTGTTCCTAGAATTGCTGCTCTCCTCTTTGATGTCCTGTTGAGTTTGTAGGTGTTCCGGATGGTTCGGTAACTAGGTGAATTCCTGGGGCCTGACAAACCTCCTGCTCCTCTCTGCCTTCTTGCCCCTCCCCCGCTCCTTACTGGTTTTCATCCCCTCCCCACATCTTAACTTCTGGCTCTGACAATACACGGCCATTCCTGCTCCTAAACTCCTCTTTCATTCCCAACCCGGTGTGTCTGTCATGAAGACTTTCTGTCTTGCTTCACACTGAAAGGCATGGTGCCTTCACCTGGGAGCAGGTCAGGCGTCTCCTTCAGGTGGGTTCTTTTGCGTCTAATTTCATCTTCCAGGTGATGGCAGTTTTTCACCTCTGATTCTGGCAACGTGGCTCACACCTGTGTTGTGTTGAATTGCAATCATTGTATAGTCAGTTTTATCTTTGACATTAAAATGTTTTATTCATTCAGTCACCATGCACTGACTCCTCTCTCTATTTCTGGCAGCATGTTGGGTACAAGGGTTAATAGTATAGTTAATCTTGGAAAGTTAATATAGTTAATCTTGAGAGCTTTCTCTTAGTGTGACTAAGCAACAAGCAAGGACATAATCACTGTTCCATGTGTTCATGTGTCATGATAGTGGTCAGGGACAAATTTCCATGATAATACAGAGTATGGGGGTCATGCTACCAGTCGGTGACTCTTAATAACCAGTATTAATCATGGTTATCATTTTTTTTTTTTGGACGAGTCAAGAATGCAACCAAAGCCTTCATTTTATTTTTCTTGGTATTCTCAGTACAGGGCTTGGCTTATAGTAGGTGGTTATTAAATAGATGATAACTAAATGAGTGATGCTTTTTCTTATGAAAGAAAATAAATGTTTTTAGAAGAGTCAGCTTTATACCACAGTTTGAGGGAATGAATTGGGATGAAAAGTGAAGATTGCTTTTACTTGAAGGAGGCTGACAAATTTCCCAGACCCAGGATCACTTTATGCTGTGTATGATTTAAGGGTGAGTGAGCATGCCAAAGTGCTCCACTTGAGCTGAGTAATGGGGAATGAGTTGTAGAGATGTGGTCTTAGATGGTATTTTGTGAAAAATAGTAAGAGATTTATGACTGTTAAACAACTTTGTAGCTGCCCCCTACTTGTTTTGAAGCCTGCCAAATCGCTCCTCCTGTGGTCTGTATCATATTCCTTCAGGGCATCCGTGATGTTCAGAAATATCCACTGGAATGCAGGTTTTCATGGAATGCACCCAATGGGAAGGGACTGGAATTTTACATACTCATCTGAAGACCTTTGTTTCCTGCAACCACTGAGTGAAATTCTCACTTAGCAAGTCTCTTATGGAGTGTGCTGTACTTCCATTGACTCTTTTCCAGTGAGGTTGCCAAAGTTCTCCCTTCCTTCCTGCATTATGGAAATTGCAGCGTGCAATATGTTTGTGACCATGATTATTATTGATGTGAATTTAAAAATTATCAACAACTCTCCAACTGAGAGAAGGGAAAGAGAATAGAAACCTTTAGTATGCTTTGACAAATCTGGGGCAGAAGGACTTACCAGGCTGGCATGGGCATTTCAAGCTTTTGTGTGAAGGGAGTGCATATTTACTATTATTTAACAGCTTTTTCCAATCTATTGTCACAGCAGCTTTAGAGAAAACAAAAATGGGATATTTCACTGCAAAAAAGCCAACCATAAATGGCCTTAATCCATGCTGTGTGAGTGCTGGGAAGTTGTTAGAAGAAATTTCCTCTCATTATGGGTTCATATCAATATAGGATGGTATGGATCAGAGAGGACACAGCAATCCTGTTTTTCAATTTTTTTTTTGTTTAATTTTGAGAAGTTTCAAAAATATAGAAAAGTTGAAAAATAATGGACACATGTAATTACCGTGCCAATGGCAAGGGACAGAATTTGTATTTTCTCATATTTTGACATATTTGTTTCCAAGTCTTATCTTTAAATAAAATAGATCATATATGTGTATATATATACGCATATATATGTAATTGAATCATCAATCATAGAGATATATATAAGTGAATCATATCAGTGGTTCATATATATATATATATATATATATATATAATTGAAGCTCCTCCCACCCTGTTAGCCCCGGTCCTATTACTCTGCCTTCTGGGACAGACAACCATTTTCATGAATTTAGTGTTTAATTTGTATAATTTTTAGATGTTTCCATACAAACATGTCAAAGAACTACACATATATAAATATTACACTACATTTATCATTTTGCAACTTGTATTTACACTCTTTGTTAAAATTTTAGACCTATTCAGTTGAGATACCTAAATCAGGTTTATTACTTATAGATGCCAAATATTATTCTGTCATATGAATTTACAACATTTTATTTATCCATTTTCCTCATTGACAGGCATTTGAACTACTTCCAATTCATTCTTTTGTAAATAATCATGCAGTGAACCCTGTTTTATGTTCCACTTCATAGACCTGAGTGAAGTTTTCCATAGTGTATGCGTTTGAAATGGAGTTGCTGCACCAATTTTCAGTTTTCTTAAATATTGATAAATTATTTTCTAAAGTAGTTGAACCAGTGTCCCTTCCCAATGACAAAGATTGAGAAGATAAAAGTTCTTTTCCTTTATTCTCCCTGGCACTTGTAAGAGTTGGAAGTGTGCCAATATGGCGAGTGGAAAAATTGTGTCTTGTTTTAATATGCATTGTTCTTCAGACTAGTGAATTTGATCATCTTTTCTTTCTTTCATTGGCCACTCAGGTTTGCTCTCCTTTGAATTGCCTGATATTTCCATTGTCCATTTTTCTATTGTATTTTTAGTTATTTGGTGACCTATGTATTTTGGATGATAATATTTTATTGTAGATGTTACATTTATCTTCAGACAGGAGTGATATAAAAAATACAATGTAAAAGTAAAATTCTCTGCCATAGGTAGTTAGGAAATTTGGCAAGGAGTCCAAGATTTGTAAGGATTTGTGGTTCTAAAGATTCAGATTTCCCCAAATTTCCCTATTCCCGTTTTAGGTATATCTTCTTAATCCAGATAAAAGAAAACATTAGGTAAGTTTTTCCCAAGCATAATATTCAGAGAACAAATTGAAAAGATCACATGGACTTCATTTAGGTAAGAACCAAGTCAAAGAAATGGTAGTTAGAATCTTAATTTGTAGTAGTTTCCCTAAAAGTCCAGCCATAGATGTTCCACTGAAAGGCACCCTTTGCAAAATTGTTCTTTTCTTGGATTTGTTTCCATGGCTCGAGTTTATAAATGGACACTGAGCAGAAAAGTAATTAAACACTAGGCATAGAATGTTGACTACAAAACAGAACTTGAGCCATACCAGTTTTGCTTTGAGTACAACTGGAAATAAAAGTAAATAGCTATTTTACTCTTGGTTATAAAGCTCTAATGTTTTGCCCAGTTGGAGGTATTTGCTGAAAGGTAGTTTCTTCCAGTAATTTTAGGAAAAGCTGTCATCAAATTGTCAACAGCCCAAATTGAGATTAAATGCACTAAGAAATATCACAATATAGCAACCTAAAACTCATACTGGACTTGTAAGCCTTTTTAGCATTGCGGTGGAATAGAAACAGAAACTGTGGCCTTCTACTGAGGAAGAATGGTAGATCTGTGGAAGGACGACCCCTATTACTTTGTCCCATATATCCTGCCACAAGCATTGACTAGGTGCCATATTTAGAACATTGTCACTGCGTCTCATTCATCACGTGGGGATTACAGGAGACCCTGACTGCCAAATGGAGGGACATGTGGTGACTTTAGTATTTGAAATTTAATCTAATTTTTGACTCTTTTATGTTCTTGGAGCATCCTAAATATCTAATGATGTAGTATCTAGCAAGTCTTGTCTACTTTTTAAAACATTTTTCTTAGTGACTGAACTTTTATCTTTCTGGACCCAATACCCTTGGATCAAGCTTTAAATACCACAAATTTCCCTTGGAGCTGGAGTGAAGTAATGCTACCTGAAATCTGTCACTACCTTAGGGACAGAGCTGCTGATTCTGCCCCATTCAGAACTCTTTCTGTAAGTCTCCAGTGAAAGCTGCTTAATCAAACATCTCAAATGTCAGAAGTGGGTTTAAAGGGTTTTTCTAGCAAGTAGGTTTAATCTCCTACTTACTTTTGGTTCCTATAATGTAGATAATCTCTTTGGAGGGAAAGGCCTGTTCCTAGCAGGGCAAATATATCCCATAGAAAGTATCTCCTATTCCAGAAAGAAAAATGTAGCATTAATGAAATTTACTTTTTCTTGAAGCTTGGAAAGGTTGTAAGCTTAGGATTTTGACCCTAGCAGATGTTCTTTTTTGGATATTTAAAAAAAAAAAATGGCATATCGTTCAGAAGTCTCGGTAAGAATTGCAGTGGTGATGCTTTTGGCATAAGCAGCCACACTCGGAATGTGACGGACCAGTCATTGTTTGTGAGGGACAGCTGACCCCATAGCTAGAGTCCTTTATTCCTGGCCTCATCCCCACGGTCATCGAGCTACAGAGAAAGGAAGAGAGCACCACTGACACATACGGGTCACACTGTATGCAGTTTGGTGGTTCAAGAGCTGTTTGCGTACAAATAAAAAAAATCATCTTCAAGATACATTTCATATCATTTTCTTTCAGGTCTTGGAATGGCAGAATCTTATTGATAACCATTATATTCCAAATTTCAGATGAGTTTTTCAGCGTTATTGTTAAGCTTAGCCAGGACCCCAGCTGCAGGGTCCACAGTGGTGGGCACCCCGCCATACGGTCACTCTCTGCTGCTGAGCCCTCAGCTTCTGTGTGTCTCCACGCGACGGGGCCCACGCAGACCAGCCCTGTTTTCCCCATCCACCATGGGGCAAAGCTCAGTGTCCTCACCGGTTTCCAGAGAAACCCACTCATCGTCAACATGGAATCTGTGGGAAGTCCTGGAAGAAGGCCTGTGACAGAACGCCAACTCTGTACCATCTCTGGCCTTTTCCTCTCGTTCCTCCTTTCAGTTCAGGAAATAAACCAACAGTCCCCTTTTCTCGGGGCCCTTCCACCTGTACCAAGGCTCCCTGGAGATTTGTATGCCTCCCTACACTTTCCAGAACAACTCCTGCTTCCTGAGAAGAGTCTTGGTTGATAATATTTCCTCCAGGCCCAGATCCCTAGGAGGCATGTTTGGTAAATAAAGGCATTTAGCGTTCGGTGTTACTTCATGTTGACATTGTCTTTTATTACACAGGCTTCCAGTGACCGCATCACGGCTTCTCCGGAGCACCACTATACACCCCTGCCTTCTGCTTCCAGGGATCTCACCCATCATCGAGGTAGGAACTCGGCTTTTTATTGCTCTTGGTGGTTGCGGGGAGGGACACTTGGCTGTGCAGAGCTCTGGGCGCATTATTGCTGCCTCGGCACTTTAGAAGGAACATAGTGCTTTTCAAGGCCTTGATGAGAAAACCATACTTGTCAAACCTAGCGATTTTAACTCGTATTAAACAGAATTTAGTGGATGTCTACTGGGAAGGTAAATAAACCCATGCTATAATTTTGTGATTTGATTTTTTTTTTTTGCTTTAAGAGATTATAGTACTTAAAAATTACTAAGCAGATCATTACCTGCAGCAAAAGTGATGGAGAGAATTGGGAAACTCACTAATATTTGTAAAAGTATCATTGTTTGGGGAGTAGAACAGTTGAAATATGTAATTTCAAAATGAATGAACTCTACGTTACAGCTAACAGGAATTCCAATTTGCCTAGCAACATTGCAGAGAATCATCGCACAGGTTTCCTTAAATTATCTGATCCCCCAAACGTTAATTTGGTTTAACCAGTGTTTCCAAAGCCTCGAATTCCTATTGTCATCTCTAGAGTTTGCATGGGATATAATTCAAAATTGCCTTGTTCCTAAGCTGGTTGCTTAGACCAAGGACTATATGGTCACTTTTGTTGGAACTAAAGGGACAGGAAGAGGCTATACGGTATAACTTGTTCACCCTGTTTTATCCTGGTTATGACGACAGCCATGTTTCTTAAGTGTGAATCTACCCTCCAATGGTAAGTAAGAACAGGCTTCGTTTGAGGCATTCCATACTTTGAATAGCATTTCCCCAAGCAGGAAATTCCCCTCGTACATGGATGGAACACTGAGTAAGTACTGTCCCAGGTCTGTCATCCCAATGACATTGGAGGCTGGGTGGGTAGAAACAGAGGCTGTGGCGAGGCCCCGAAAGCGGTGAAGTTGGCACTATGAGAAGACGTGTGGGCTCTGGGCAAATGGCACACTCCCGTTCTGCAGGAAATGGTCAAGAGTATGATGCAGGATTCCAGGTGTCTGTGATTTGGACCTGTGTTGCCTATTTGATGTCTTGTTTCTACATTTACATGTATTATGGTTCAATTATGATTCTTCATTAAGTGTCAGTTTTGTGAAAATCAACTTTGCTCAAAGGCAGGTAGAACAAATAGCTGCCAACATGCTATATTTTGGGGGTCATGTGTAGATCTCCTTCACTGAACGTCCTTGTGGAAATGTCAAATATATTCCTCAGACTTTTTTTGAGAGGGGAGGGGAGTTCCCCTAGGTAAATAATAATACCCTGTCTGGATAGAATAACACACTCGCTCCAGCATTATATCCTCATGGATTTACTTATCAGTTTCTTATATTTGAATAAAGGTAATTTTAGTTTATAGGCCATTGGGTACACTACATAGGAACTGAAGGCTCAGAGCCCTTAAGCCTACTTGTAAAAGTTGATCTAGCCAGGAAATTGAGATTTCGCAACAGAAGGACATGATCAGATCAATGAAAATCCTCCATAATAGGACAAAGATCATTTGTCACTGTCATGGTAAAATAGGAAATCTAACCCTTAAAGTAATGGAATTTAAGAATATAAGTTTTGAAGGTATGTTGAAAATACTTGGAATATGGAAAAATGGTCACGATGTTTGGAATTAAAATAAGTGCCTTTCAATGACATTAGAGCCCAGCATCGATGGGAACGTTGCTGCTCAAAGGACCCAGCAACAGGTATCTCCGTTTTACTGAGGGATGCGCCTGTGAATTTAATGCTCTGCTTGCTTGATCAATGCTAAGGACCTGGTGTTGAAAAAAGGCAAGTCAGCATCATGAAATGGCAGCTAGGTCTTTGGGCCTGCGGTCATGCGGACACCTCTAAAGAGAGAGCCAAAGAAGCTCATTAAGGTTGAATTATTATAGGACCCATCCATGTAGGGAAGAGATGACACTGATCTATTTTAGGTTGGCATGTACCATACAATAATAAGTGGGAAAAGCCCGATTTTTAGGCACCCAGAATGAAACCGCTAAATGCCACCTTTTTTTTTTTTTAAAAAAAAGATGTATTTATTTATTTTAGAAAAAGAAAGAGTACACATGAGTGGGGAGAGGGGCAGAGGGAGAGAACCTTCAACAGAGTGAGGAACCCAGTGCAGGCTCCACCTCACGATCCGTGAGGTCATTGTCTGAGTTGAAACCAAGAGTTGGATGCTCAACCGACTGAGCCACCTGGGTGCCCCAGTGCCACTTTGTTTTTTATATTTAAGTTAAATTATTCTAAATTTTTTATCATATAAATCACCAAACTATTTGACTAACATTTATTAATACCTCTGTGCAAACTGCTTACACATGTTTATCCAGAGAGGCTCTTTCATGTTGTGAAGGCAAATTACATCAGCTCTTGCCCAAGTGAAATCCTCCACAATGTCTGAAACTTGGTCTAAAAAACCTTAAGTGGAAGTTCTATTTGCAAATAATTTTGATTCATCCAGTTCCCAATCTCTTTTCATTCCGCACCAACAACTACATAAACTGGTGGGCAATAGTAGTTCATGTGAAAATTGCTATTTTTCTATGCATGCCATTTTCTCTTTACTTGTCCTTTTACGTTACTTCCAATGTCGAGTATGATAGACCCAAGATTCGCGTCCTAAGGACTGTAGATGAAAATGCAAAGGAAATTTGGGTCCAGAATAATTATCAGGAAATGGGGGACTCTATTTTCCATCTGTATTTTACAGTTAATCCATGCATTGTAGGAATAGTAATGCACAATACTTTTTGACTTCTTGTATGAATTTTTTCCTATGTTGATTTTTTCCTCTTCCTGAGGTACTTAGAATATTTGTTTCTATCTCCTTAGTGTAATTTTTTATATTCTGCTTTTTATGAAAGAGGTCAAGTATATGTAGGCCTTGAACTCATCATCAATGAAAGCTCGCTGAAGGGAGTAAAGAGTCTCACCCTTCTTTTCTTGCACATCACTGACTCCTGCTCATCCTTCCGGTGTCAGTCTATCACATCTGTTTAAGCAAGACTTTTCTGACCCCACCACACATTTATATTAGGTCAGTGTTCATTTTTCAGGCTTTTTTTTTTTTCCCAGTGTCTTCCTGGACAGGATGTAAGCTGTTGGAGACTGTGGAAGAGATTGTGTCTGTTTGCTTACCAGTATAGCTGCAGTGCCTGGCACAGGGCCTCCTGCTTTATAGGAGCTCGATAAATATTTGTTGGGCAAATGATGAATGGTAGAAATCCAGGGGAAAGTCAGTAATTTAGATGCCTCTCTAAGATAACTTGATTGTGTCTGAGAAAGGAGACCCATCTTCCTTTGGAAATGAGTGATAGGGGAAGGAAAGGCCAGCCTGGCGGACCTCAGACCTCAACCCTGCTGCTTTCACAAACCCAAATCATCACGGTTGGGGCCAGATGTATTGATTCGTTGTTGGACAGCATTTAGCCACATTGTATAACTTCCAAGTAGATAATATTTTTGATGTCATAGTTTTCAAACTCTGGTGTTTGGATGGTAGGAAGGAAATAGGATGAAGTGAAGCAACTAAGGGAATTATTGTACTAGTAACAGAAGCTCTCAAAGAAGGGTCTGGGCTCTGCCATCAGATGCAGGCTGTGGTGTAGATGTGGTTTTTGGAGCGGTGCCCCTGAAATCTCTCTGAGGATTCTGCTCTAGGTCTAAACATGTCTGTGAAGTCTACTGGGGCTATGGGGCTGTGTCAGGAGTCTCACTTGTTACCTACCGGCAGTCTGCTTACTGTATCCTCTGTGGGTATCCATATCAGAAGGAGCATTGGAGTGTTTTTTTGGGGAAATGTTTCTTTAAATATATTATGTGCATGGGACATACACCTGCATGTCAGGTAGTGCCACTCTTTATCTGGTACCTGTTAGAAATGGAATTTTCACTTAAGTAAACCACTGCACCTTTTGGGGAAAACATTTCTATTTGGTGAGTTGACCATACCATCCTCAAGACAACCCTATAAAGGAGGGAGGGAAAGTATTACTGTGGCCATTTAACAGAGGAGAGTGCCAAGAATTTCTGGGGACGCTGAGTCTCCCAGTGACAGAGGCAAGGAAAAAAACAACCAGAGTTCTGGGTCGTTGATTCCCAGGCCACCCCTGACATTTGTCCTTGACACAGGACACATGAAGCAAATGCAGGTCGGACTGTGGGATAGTGCTAGATGGAAGACAGAAGTACAAGCGGAGAAATGGCCTGGAAATGTCCACTGCCTGGGGTGAATTTCTACAGCTGTGCTAAGTCTGCAGTGAAGTATAGAGACCTTACCTCTTCTGTCAAAAGAATTGTCTGTTATTCTCTTTCTCTCCCTTCTTTTAAGTTATAAATCTATAAATTCAAGAACGGAGACAGTTCAAAAAACCAAAGGGAAGATACTAGGACATCAGTCTGAATTCAGATAGGGAAAATAGAAGGCCCACTCTGTACTCACATGATGAAGGGGTTTGATGTAAGGAATGAGCGAGAAGCTGGTTCAGTCAGGGAGGACCCCACCCAGAGTCCCAACGTCGCACAGAGGCTGCTGATCCTTGAGAGCTTGGTGCAGTTTCTGCACATCTCAGGAACACCTGGGAATCTCCTACTGATGTTCTCTGTCTGCAGTGGCCACATGGGAGTGACTCTCAAGAAGTCCACTTGGACCCTGCTTCAAACATTACATCTACCCAGGCATTGCTCTGTTCCTCTTCCTCTCTGGATTTCTAAGTCCTACTCCAGTGTCTCTCTTTACCTTATTCTAAGCTAGAACCACATGCCAAGGGAAGTCTCAGAAATGCAGTTTCCAGTTCCTCCTCTGAGCTGCAGAGAAAACCTTAGAAGAGGGTGGTGGTGATGCCAAGTGATAACAGGCAGTGATGCGACTTTGCCAGTAGTGATCACACTGAGGGGTCCCGTTCCAGTGCATCTGTGTGCACATTTTACAAAATAATTGCAAGCCCAGTGAACGTCCCTGAATTATTATTTTTTTCTCTGATGCTTATACTGTCTGGAAGGTATGCCATCCTTACCTGGTCATGTTAGACATCAGACTCGAGATGTATGAAGGAAAGAAGGAAGGGAGTTGGAAGGAAAACTTGCTTGGAGATGGTAGCCATCCTCCTTCCTCCCATCCTTGGCAGTCTTGCCGTTGTTTCTGATACTGTCGTTAGGGGCTCATCCTCTTCTCCAGCCAGGGCTTGGTCTGTTTGTGTTTGAAATTGATTGCTGGGACTGTCATAGAATGATTTACGTAGCAACTCATCATAATTAGTTATCATTTGCAGGTTCCTTAATGGGAGTTGCATTTTATGCTTAGGAATTGATTTTTCTGTATATCTCCATGAAGCAGCGCAACGCGTGCCATCCAAACAAGAAGAAAAAGAAGGAAAGGAAAACTGCAGGCGTTTTTTATTTTTATTTTTTAAACAGTTTTAGCATGAGATATCATAAAATACATTGTCACAGAAGCCATAAATACAGAGTGTTTTGGTTCAACTATTTAAATAAGCCAAAGTGAAATGAATAAGAGGAAAATTAATAGATGTGCGTGAAGATGTGGCAATGTAGACAAAGACGTTTGGGATGGGGAGATGTTGCCCAGAAAAACCGCATGCCAGTGAGCAGAATACTTTGGGGAAGGCTCAGGATGGGGCTGCTTGATAACCAAACTGTTCGTCACAATTTGTTTTAGACTTAGAGGATTTGGAGGCAATCTGTCTCTTTCAGACAACTTAAAACTTTTGTTGTTGTTATTTTATAGTCGTACCATCTTACCATGTCAACCCACAGGGAACAGGAAAGCTAAGTAGGTTTGATTGTTATAAACAGAATCTACACAGAATAATAGCATAGACTCAATGAAAATAGATGCATTTGTTTAGTTTATCTTACTCGTTCAGCATCAGGGTGTCTTTTTGCCTATTCTTTGTTCTCACTGACCATTGAAAAAGACGAACTAAGCAATCTGATGGTTATGGTGACTTTGCCAAAGAGGTCCCAGTTGCGATCAGGCCCAATGACTAAAGCAGCCTGCTTCTTTCTTGCCTTATGTCTTCCAAAATATTTTGATTAGCTTTTCAAAGGAGCTAACTATCAGGTGATTTCTCAGAAAACATCACTGAGTCATTGAAGGTTCACAGAAGTATGGCGGATCCAACTCTTCCCCATAGAAAATGTATTAAAAGCTGTGGAAGAGAGAGGGAGGGAGAAGAAATAAGAAAAAAAAATCACTTAGGCAGTTGGCTAGGATGGCCTCCTCGCTGCTGACTGGGACATCTCTCTTCTGTGGGTCCAGCTAGATCAGTGCATGTCCTCGGCTCCCCTCCCCTCTTTCAGACTCCATGCCTTGGCTTTGCCCTGGCTGCCGAGGGAAAGAGCATGTTGGTTCCTTGTGCAGAGCTATTATTAGCACTTTCTAATTATGTAAAATGCTTCCTCTGATGACATTTCAACAGAACCCATTACTTTAGTTTTCTTTCCTTCATAATGCTTTTATGGGCTTATAATCTTGGTGGAATTCTCAGATGCTGAGAGATGCTAAAGTTTCCTTTATTTAATCGAGGTGACTAGTGATTTGACAGTAGTGGTTGACAGGTTTATTTTATCTGTGTGGCAGTGGGAGTCTATTTTCAGTGCGTGCGCTCTGTTCCAAAGTAAAAGGACTTTACTAAGTGCTGAATAAATTGTACTTTCCTTTGATTCTAGACCTTGCTGAAATGGTTTAAAAACTCTAGTCTGGGTCATCAAATTCATCTCTCTGCTGCTTTGCAGGGTCAATAGCTTCACTCTGTACCGAGCAGAGCTGGGTGGATTGGAATGGAGGGTAGCGTAGATTAAAACTTCCGCATATATATAGATAGATGTGCATGTGTGCGCTCGCTGTCTGGGAAGGTGGCAGTGATGGAAGAGCAAGCCAAGTGGAATCTGAAGATGGATGAATCTGTTAGACTATTACCAAGACTGGCATGGACTTCAGCCAGGAACTTTAAGCAGCCTCCTTTAAGCATTTGAAATCCATAGGGGTCCATTTCCTATCTTTTTTCTCCAAGGATGATTTTTCATTTGCAGTCTCCATGATTGCTTTATTTCTACTCTTTGGGCAGAATTGTTGTGTGCTCGTAGACACAGAGGGGCTACGAGTTTGGCTCTTCTGTTTTAGAAGCAAAGCAGGGAGGGGAAAATGGAGTCATGCCTTGTACTCCCAACAGGAACAAACTTTACTTCTGCAGGATAAGAGATAACCCTTCCCCCCAAAGACAGTCCCAATAAAAAATGGAGGTGAAACATGTCCCTGTCTCTTAAAACACGGAGAGTCTGGGATGGACAGGACTGAAGATTCTAAATGTCCTCAAGCTTTAGAGTCATGGACTTTTTCTTGTCCCTTCCATTGCAAGTAAAGAATTGAGACGTGGCCAAATATGACTTCTGCAGTGATGAATGTTGTTCTGAGCACCTTCATTTTAGGAGTCCTCCAACATCTACTGCCTTTACTTAGTATCCACTGTGTACAAAGTACTTGTTAGGGTTTATGGAATATTCAGGAAGAGAGAGCATGGTATCTGTCTTCTAAGAATTTATGGTTTGATTGAGGACATACCAAAATGAAACAATGCCAACCAAACTAGATATCATATATAAGTGAGAGTTGCCTTACTTGGTAAAAGCTGTAAGTTCTGTAAATGTTTGGAAAAGATGGGAATCAGTAAAGACTAGTATTGCTAGTATCATCAGGCATGCATGGCTGTTTGGAGGATGTTGGCCTTGAGCTTTAAAGGACAAGTGGGGCATGACTAGTTGGAGGACAGAAGAAGGGCATCCCTACCCCACCCCACCCGCCAAACAAGGGAAGTGGGTAAAGAAGAAGCACAGGGGTAAGAATAGATAGAAATGAATGGAGGAAGGGACCCAGTTTTGAAAAAGTAAAAAAATGAGTTTACGTATGTAGGATGGATCCATATTATGGCAGGCCTTGAATAGGCAGAAGCATCTAGATTTGATTTAAAGCTGTGCGATGGGATTATTAATTTGCAAGCAGTCGGAGGGGGGAATTGGAAAGAGAAGAGTCTGGAATTGAGGAGGCCCCTGTGGGATCACACTGAAGGTTTTAGAAGCTTTGGATTTCTTGATACCAGGCTATGTGACTGTAGAACGTACTGCCTCCAAAGAGCAGGTTTCTAGCAAAGGTAATTTAGGAAACAACTTGGTAACAGATGGGGAAGACAGCTGGGGCCAGGACAGTGCCAGTGGAGCAGGGGTGAAGGCAATGTAAAGGAGACCTTATGGCCACTGTGGAATTGCTGTTCAGGGTTGCTGATCGTTTGGCCACAGGGTACCTCTGGCTCAGGCATCAGAGTAAATGGACAGTTAGTGCATTTCCTTCCCATGTTATTCGAAGTATTTCTGATGTTGGCTTTTGAAACCAAAACGGAGAGCCCAGGATTAGTTAGAATTGAAATAATCTAGCATTGATGATGAAGACCTGGAGTGGCTGGCTTGCTGAGCAAACAGAGAAGAGTAGAAATAGGAGGAACATTCTATAGCAAATGCAGTAGACTGAGTTAGGGACTGATTATGTCTAGAGATGCTACGAGAGCCCAGAAGGCCGAGAGGAAGCCGGCCTGGTGGGCGGGAAGCCGTGGTCTCTGCCCGTGGCTGGTCTCCTGCTTCTGCCCTGCAGTGCGGGAGGCTCCCTCACCACGCACGCCTGAGCTCTCATCTGGCCTGTTAAGTGGGAGGCTGCTGGGGTTAATGTAGTGGGGCTCCTAGCAACAGGAACAAGCAGACAATAAGCAGGCAGAGCAACCACAAAAATTAGTTCTCGTTCTGATCTTTGGCTCAAGATGAGCTACATTCTTTCAAAAAAACTAGTGAGTGCCCAGTGTATTTTATTCCCACATCTTTGGTTTCTGGAAGGAGAACTATTTGAAGCCAATGGTTTTGGTCTAGATTGTTCTGCTGAGAATGCTCTGCCCAGCATTCACCTCCCCATCCCAGTTCTAATTCATTTGTTTCCCTGTATCTTGTAGAAAACTTTATCCCTGCCCCAGGTTTTTCCTCATGTAGAGATTTTACAACCTTTTTGGAACAAATAAACAAACATCTGGAATCATGTGGTACATTTAATTAAAAAGTTTGCATTTGGCCAGAAATGGTAAAATCATGAAAAATGGCCTGTCGGTGAGCTCAAGAAGGCCAAACAATGACGTTGTTGGCTGCAAACGGATTGAAATTGAGTAAGGTGAACACCTGCTCAGTTCAGCAGGCAGTCCTCCAGCTTACCCCTCCCAGCCATGAGTATTTACGGCTCTGGTTCTTTATCCATTCTAATGAAATTTTTGGTTGGGGCTGGTTGGGGGAAAGGGCTGTTACTTTTCCAATAACCTCAGATTTGATGGGATACGTGTACTTCATAAAGGGTGCAATATTGGGGATTTTGACTTTGCACTTCCCTTGATCAGAATTCCATATGCTTCAGGTCACTGTGGGGGCCTGTTTCTGTTTCTTCAATCAGTCAGCCAACTTCCACCCCACCCCACCCCCTTTTTTTTTTTTTTGAGAGGAACCCTGCTCTGGGGGTTGTAGGAGATGGAAAAGAAGCTATGGGCTCTGCCTTCAGGAATCCTGTAGTCTAACTCAGGAAATAAGGCCCAACACACAGAAAGCAGAAGTCAAGCTACAAGGGTACAGAGGAGGGAAATTGGGTGAGTGAAGAGCAAAGTGTTGGGAGGTAGCCTTGGGTGAACTTGAGAACTGAGTTGAAGGCAAATAGGTTGGAATGAGAAAGCTAGGTTGATCAGATCCCTTGAGAGTGGCCATTGTTCCGTTCTTTCCACTCAGGCATATTAGAAAGGGCTCGACTCTACCCACTCCCTGTTTTCAGTTGTCATAAGAGCTCCTTCTCCTAGTCACCTTTTCTAAATCTAGGAGAGAGAAGAGAGAGGGAGGGAGAGAGAGAGAGAGGGAGGGAGAGAGAGGGAGAGAGGGAGGGGGAGAGAGAGAGAGGAGAGAGAGAGAGAGAGAGAGAGAGAGAGAGAGAGAGAGAGAGAGAGAGAGAAGTGGATACTTGATACACAAATGCAGTTTCAAAACAGATCCTCTCTCCCCTCTTTCTCCACTCACCTATTTCCACCCATTTATTGCTCCTAAGGACTTTGAATATAAAAAATCCTAAAGCCATCCCTGGAATGAAACCATTTGTATAGGTGACACACCTGGAGGAGCTCTCCCTGGGTAGTTTCAGGGTATGAAAGAGAACTTGGGGGGAGACCAAGTAGAGTTCTTATTTAATTTCTGGCCATAGTCCAGCAGAGCGGTGTATGAGATAATATCTTAAAGCAGGGGTTAGAAATGATGATCTGATGTTTCTGATTAGCTTCTCCTCTGTGAAGCACGTGTATGGTAAAGTAAGATATAAATTTGTTTGCATATTAAGAGAAGAATATTGAAACTATCTGGCTTTTTAGAGTATAGTGCTCTGATATGTCTTGGACTTGAGAATTTATACCCAGGATGAAGTTCTTCTAAGAAAAAGATGAAAAATTTTTCTTTTTGTTGAGAATACAATGGAAATAGCCAGGGGGTTGAACATACAGTGGGCGCCATCCAGGTTGGATCTGAGGAAAGGGTGAGTATTGTTGAAGTTGAGTGTCAATTGGCGAGCAAGACGGGGAAATCACCGCTACCCAAGGGCTTTCACGGAAGGATATGCTCATCTGTCTTTGTGAGTTGAACAGTGTAGCCTCAAGGAAGTAAAGTGAAGCAACAACTTTCAAATCCAATCAGGATTTGAAACCTAGACCCAGGGTTTTTCTATATCTGTGTTAGTTTAGCTTTTTCATAAAATAAAACCAGGGTTTCACCTTGACCCCTCCCAACGTGTGCAAGCACAGAAAGATACAAGGCTGTGCTGGAAAAACACTCCACTGTTGTCTGAGGCATTCTTAGTCCTCAACTCTTTATTATTCTTGTGCATCTGTTTCTTTAAATACTCTCTGCAGAAGCATTAGCATGAAAATAAAAGAGTACAGCAACTTGGAATTTTCCATTTGTAGCTTCCTTAGTCTGTGGGGTCAAAGTGCTATCCTCAGGGATGCTAATGCAAACTCTGTGTGCTGTTCCAGGGCAAATGTTTCCCAACTAAAAGACAAGAGGGGGTGGGGAGCCAGGAAAATAATGTAATTCTAATTCCTAAACACAGACTGCCTAGAGATTCCAATTTAAATTGCTGCTCCCCTACTCTTATTCCCACCCTCCCCCAAAGAAAAAAACTTTCCTGTGTTGTGAGGACAGACATCTGTGTAAGAGCAATAAAAACAGTCTTCTCTCTTGTGGATTAGCTCTTTATTCCTTTTTTTTTTTTTTATCTTGCTGTACTTCATCAGTTTCTTCACAATCAGGAATAGTCAAAGAGGATAACATGCAGTCCCTTTCTTTGTTTTTGATTAAAGAAACCCATATAACCATCCTCCCCCCCAAATTTTCTTCTTCCTCTTCTCGAGAGAAAGCATTTCTTGTTATGTCTTATTTTTCCCTTTTTTCATCTGCTCCTTTGGAATTTTTCTAGAACTTCATTCAATGCACAAATAACCCAAGTCTCCTGGAGAGCAGGGTAGGCAGGGCGGTAAGTGGTGGCATATCTGGGAGATGGTAACGCTCAAGGAGAACAAGGGCAGCACAAAGAACGTGTGCTAAACCTCCTTTTCCTCTTCTGACTCCCCAGAAACTGATGAATTCAAGAGCTATCTACTGAACAAACTAGGTACCAAGCACTGCTCTGAGCATTAGGTATAGAGTGCTGAGTAAAGCAGACAAAAATCTTTCCCTTCAAAGAGCTTACCTTCTACTGAAGGAATCAAGATAAAAGCAGCAGAGCGTATGATAGAGATACATACCAAGAATAAGCACTGAGATGAAGACAGAAGCAGGCAAAAGAGATGAAGGTGTGTGTGTCGGTGATTCGAGACTGGATAGCCGGAGGAGTCACCCCTGAGAAGGCGGCGTTGGAGTGACGACTTGAAGGAAGTGAGAGATGGAAACTGGAGAATCCTAAGCAGGAGGAGCAGGTACGAGGCCGCGAAGTAAGAGCATGCCTGGAATACATGAAGTAGAACTAGGAGGTCAGTACAGCTGGGGTAAGTGAGCCAGCAGGGGAGGAGTGTGGTGGGGGGGTCGTACATGAAGTCAGAACAATATGAGAAGCCAGAACTTCAGCATCTCTTAGGCCACTTACTGACCCTTAAGCAGGAAGCCATTTTAAGGCATTGACTAAAATGATAGAAATAATATGATTCTACTTTCTATAGGAGAAAGAAAAAACCAAAAATTAACTGGAAAAGAAGGTCAGGATCTATGTAGATTGTCTGCAAGATAGATAAAAGGATAAGACTGAAGAGATTCATCACAGCTTTGATGCAAGAGAGTTAAAAAATGTAGGACAAGCTTCAGGACTTTGCTAAGCACAGGGAACTACTGGCTGGCTTGATAGCAGCCAACAAGTTAGACCTCCATAGTGAGAGTCATATGGGTCAACCCATCCGTATGCCTGTCCCCATCCCTGGCAAACATCACTCAGCCGAGCTCTCTCCAAGCCAGAGCAAGTAAGGATGGACAACCGGATGTGTAAAGTAAGATGGCAAGGGTTGGTACAAATGTAATAGGCTTAATGAATGTGGTTGAACTAAATTACAAGAGCATTCCAGACTTGCTAAAAAAGAAAATGTAAAAATGCTTTTTAAAGAAATAGATAAGTAAAATAACAAAGAAACTTGAAAAAAAAATACAAGGATTAGGGAAAAACAAAACTAGATGCTAGAAACAAAACCCAGTAAAAAGAATGTTAATTTCAGACAAATAAGGTTCAAGCCGGTGATTGAAATGAAGAGGGATATTTTGTGTAATTAAGAGATTAAAATAGGAAGCTGTAAAAAACATGAACCACAACACATCTAATAACATGGCTTTGAAATACATAGAGAAAAACTTCTAGAAATACTTGACAAAGTCACAATCTCAGATGAAAACTTTAGCATATTTTCCATAGAAAATGACAGTTAACAGAACAGAAATTTCACAACATAGATGTTTTATTTAATAGAAAACAGAATGAACATTCTTTTACAAAATATATGGAACAGTCACAAAAACTATCCACAAATTGAGTCAAAGTATAACTTGCCCAGTTCAAATTAATTGATCATAACTCAGTAAAATTAGAAATTAGCTTCAAAAAGAAAACCTTCTGGAGGGGCTGGGGCAGGGTAAAGGAAAGAAAAAGGCTTATAGAATTAGAAATAAATGAAACTTGGGTTTATAAGGAAATATAAACATAAATTACTCTTTAAAAGTAAGTGGAAGTGACAGGACTATAGTACATTAAAAACTGTGGGGTGTAGCCCAAAATGTAATTAAAGGATTTTGTTTCCTTGAAAATACGAAAATGAAACAAGGAATAGAATTTTTTTTAAATGGGCTGGGTTTCCAAAGATCTTAATTAAGCAACCCCAATGACATATGAAATGACTGAATTAAACTAAAACTTAATAAAATAGAAACGATGTACAATACACTTTATCAATAGTACCAACAGATAGTTTATTTTTTTAAAGATGGACCTAGTATATCTAAGGAAAAAATAGAGGTGAACATCCAACATTAGGAATAAGAAGAGTGAAAACTCTAGAGTTTTTAATCAATAAACATGAAAATCTAAAACAGGCAATTTTAAGGCTATTGTAGTTACCAATATTGTCTCAAGAAGGAATAGAAATCTAAATAGAGAAAAAGACTATAGAAAAAACTGAAAAAATAGTCATGTTTTCCTCAAAGAGGAGAAACTTCCTGAATTTATTCCAGAAAATGAGAAACAGTGAACATTTCTCATTTCATCTAACCAGGATTCCATAACTGACCTAAACAAGATAATGAATACACATGAAAATGAAAATAAAAGAGGTCAATCTCTTTTACAAATGTGGTAAAAGTATCCTCCATGAGAAATTAACAATAAGATTTAGTAATGTAGTAATAAAAAAATACCACCTCATGTTCAATTAGGATTTATCTTAAAATTGAAAGGTTAGTTTACTATCAGAATTTATCAGTAAACTTGTCATATAGGCATATTAAAAAGAAAGAGATTATATGTGATCATATTAATAGATGCAAAAGAAAAATCTTGCGATGTTCAATAGCTACTTCTACCCACATCTCTTAGCAAATAAGGAATACTGGAATAATGGAAACTTCTCTAACTTGATTAAAATTACCTGCCAAAAACCTACAGCAACCTGCACAGAGAAGATCAAAAGGTTAAAAATATTCCCATTACAGCCCTTGAACAAGCAAGGAAGGACTAGTCCACATTGCCCTGGAGATGCTAGCCTAAGCAATAAGATGTACAATAACAACAACAAAAATCAAAAGGAACAATAAAGACTGTAGTAAATAGAACATTATTTGCAGTCAGTATCATGATTTACATCAAGGATTAGTAAACCTTTTCTACGAAGGATCGAATATGAAGCATTTTAGGCTTTGAGAGATGAAGATATCTGTTAAAACTAGTCAGCTCCACCCATATGAAATATAACATGACAGGACTGAGACCCATCATATTTGTATTAGGACAAAATGTAAATGTGCTTAATTTACAAAATGTAAATGGGCTTAGCTTCTGGTTGAATCATAAGGCAAAATCCAATTCTCTGTGTTATATAAGAGAAAAAGAAACAATTTGACTCAGAAAAGCTGAAACAAAAGCCTAGAAGAGAGATTACAGCGGGATTCCTGTCTAAATATTCTACCTGAAGGTCGAATTTAAGCAAACGAGCATCAAACGAGACAGAGAAGTCACAGAGTGGCACAGGACAATGGTTTATTAAGTTCAGAGATTCTGTGGGTCAGGAGTTCTGAGAGAGGATAGTGGGAATGACTTATATCTGCTCTTGAATAGCTGAGGCCTCAGTAGAAGACTTGAAGTCTAGGCACTACAATCATCTGAGAATTCACATAATCCTAAACTTGATGGTTGATGCTGGTTATCAACTGGGAATCTCCGTTCTTCTCCATGTGGGGTCCACGTGGTCTTCCTTTATATGCAAGTTTGGGCTTCCTCATAGCATAATGGCTGCGTTCAAAGGGCAAAAGATTCCCACGAGAGAGTAAGAGCCAGACAGAAGCCATATTGTCTTTTATTACCTGGATCTCAGAACTCACGTAGCATAACTTTAACTGCGTTCTGTTCATCAAGGTGGTCACCAAAGTCCTACTCAGGTTTAAGGGAAGGAAAAATAGGTTCTGCCTCTTGATGGGGAGTAGCAGAGTTCTAGAAGAGCATGTGAGACCAGAAATACTGCCCTGATCCTTTTTGGCAAATATAGCCTCCCATAATAATATATTGAGTTATAAATTTTAATGAATTTCAGGAAGTAGAAGAAATAAAAACTCTCAGGTCACTGGGTGATGAAACTAAAAATTGATAACAAAATCAGACTGCAAAAAGCCCTTCCATTCAGAAACTTTTTAATACTCTTAAATCTCAAGTCAAAGATAACATACAAGCTCAAATTGTAGAATAGCCAGAGAAATATGATATTGAAGTCATTACCTATCAGAACCTATGATAAAGATCTAAGGCCATTCTGAGAAGAAAACCGTATGTATATTTAAGTACATATATTAACAGCAAAAGAATGCAAAAGATAAATGAAACATCTGACTCAAAAACGCTCAGCTAAGTCAACCAAAGGAAAGCAGAGGGGATTAATTATTAAAGCTAAAAACAGATATAAATAAATTACAAAACAAAAGAGCATAATAAATAATTCAAGAGCTGATTTTTTAAAAAACAAAATCAAGGAAAATTAAAAAAATACAAATATACAAAACATAAAATGAAAAGTCACAGAAGAGAAAATTAAAAGAATCATAAGAACCAACTTTGTTGAATTTTTTGCAAATATCTAAAAATCTAGATCAAGTGGATAATTTCTTAAGAAAATGAAATTTCCCTAAACTGACTCCAGAAGAGATAGAAAGTTGAAATACTGATTTCCCTAGGCAAATAAAGTACATGAAGACTCTCATAACCCTGCACACAACTGTGAAGTCTGGGTGGTTTTACAGGGAAGTTTTACCAAACTTTAGAAGGCGATTTTTTAAGAAGATGGTTCTGTTAAATGTTTAACAACTGGGTCTGTGCAAATGATGATGAGGAGGAGGAGCATAATGATGATGAGGATAATAATAAAAAATAAAAACGCTTTGATCTATAGTTTGCCAACTTCTGTGGCATCAGTATTTCCACCATGACTGATACCAAGATACCTATATGATATCACTCATTGTGGTGTTGGGAAGAGATGTGCACAGTTGACTCTTGTGAGTTGCCACAGCTGGTTCCGGCGTACCACAGGGGTGATTCCAAAGCTATTTACACTGTTTGAAAGCATAGATAAGGAAGTACTTCCAAATTCTTTTTAGGAAGTGCATACAGTATTTGCAGAAAAATTGACAAGGATTACAGAGAAAATAACTACATACTCATCTCAGCTATGAATATAGGTACGAAAATCCTAAATAAAGTAATTCTAAATAACATCGAGCAGCATAAACACCAGAGTAAAACATCATGGCCAACTGAGATTTATTCCAAGTATGCAATGCAATTTCAATATTAAAATATTCATTTATTCAATCTTTTTAATAGATCTAAAGATGAAAGCCATAATTCCATAGATGCAGAACTTTGCCAAATTCAATAACAATTCTTGGTAAAAAGCATATAAAAATAGATGTATATGTCTTTACTGTGATAAAACACGTCCATCTCAGTCCACAAGCCAATGTCAAACTTAATGGGCAAACATAAGTATTTTTATTAATGTAAGGGCAAGATAAGTTATCTGTTACCACCACTATTATTTAGTGTTTTACTGGAAATACTAACCAATGTAATTAGACAGGAGAAAGAAACAACAGACATGAAATTGGAAAGCGTATGGCCAAATGGTCAGACTTAGAGATGATTTGATTTGACAGTTGGAAACTCAAGAGAACCAACTGAAAGACTAACAAGAGAATTCAGTGTGATGAAGTAAAGCGAAAGTTAATATACAATTAGTGGAACAAAAACCCGTTGGATAAAATAAAAAAAAACAAAAAAACCCAACAATAACCAGTCGAAGAGTATTTCGAATGAAAGACACCATTTGCAAAGCAACATAAAAGATAATAAATTGGGAATACTATAATCATACATTAACAAAAATGTATAATATCTTCATGAAGAAAACTTTAAAATACTCTAAGAGGACACAAAAGAAGGCTTGAAGTTATGGACAGACCTACCATATTATAGGAAAACTCAAGACCATAAATATGTCCATGTGTTTTTGTTGTTGGTAATAAACTGCACATTCTTACGAAACTATAAAACTACCAAAGATTTTTTTTTATTCCTTTTAAACTGGAAGAACTGAATCTGAAGTTTAATTGAGAAAATAAGCAAAAGTAATAGCTGGGATGATTCTGAAAAAGAATTATAATGGGGGTGGAAATTAGCTCTACTGGATATCAAGTACACTCTAAAGCCTCAATGATTAAAGCAACGTGGTACTGGCGCACAGATCACTAAAAAGACTGATGGAATAGAATAGGGAATTGAGAACTCAGCATCATGTGGGATTTAGTACATGATAAAGGGGTATCTCAGTCTGCTAGGGAAGAGATGGGCTGTTCAATATATGTTCTTGGGTCAAATGTGTAGCTATTTGGAAAAAAAAAAATTAAATCTGTATCTCATACCTTACACCAGGACAGATTACAAACGGATTAACATTAAATGGAAGTGAAGAAGAAACCATAAAAGTGCTTAAAGAAAACCAAGAACTCAGTTCAAAAGCTGTTATTTTAAAAAAACACATTAAAAAATTTAACCTATTAAAACATTTTTAAATATTGAAAATATATAACCTATTAATTTTTAATCTATTAAAAACCTATTGATTTTACTTTTTAAAAAAAAACTTTTTACATGGCTAGGGAAAGACTAAGCAAAATCAAAAGACAGTGAACTTAATATTTGGAAATTATATCAGAGGCAATGATAGGTTATGTATGTTTCTGATACATGAAGGGTTCACAGAAATCAGTAATAAAATGATTAGCCGCCTAGTATAAAAACAGAGCAGCAATTGTATTCCTAGAAATGATTGCATATGTAAAATGACATATATATGATGGTATTTATTTTAGAGTAGATGTGCTAGCTAATCACTGAAAATACCAAAAGAGCTATCAGTTGAGAATCATTAAATTATAGTACATCCAATCTGTAGAATATTGTGTAACTTTGTCAAAAGAATTAGGAAGCTCCTATATACTTCACATGTGAGTCTATGCAGTCTATATCATTAAGGGAATAACACAAGGCACAGAACAATAGATACAGCATACTATTACTTATGTGTAAAAGGTGGAACAATAAGAATCCATGTTTAAAAAAAACTCTAAAAGATGGATGATGGTGACTACCTATGGGTGGGGTAAACCAGGCACATAGGAAGACTAAGGTGGGAGAAAGACTGTTCACTGTACTCTTGTATTCGTTTTTAAACTTTTAACCATGATTTAAAATAAATTGGATTTTTTAAAGTCTGAAATAAAATTCATATAGCCTATAACCTAAGTTACATGTGTCCACAGGATAGTATATAGAAGGATGTTCATTGCAATGTTTTTCTTGTAGTGAGAAGAAAGCAAAGACAAACTATATGCCTATTAGGAAAGGAATGGTTAAAATATGGTAAATCACGATACTGAATGCTACATAGCAGTTTTTAAAAAGTTAAGGTAAATTTTTTAAAAAGGCAAATAAGATTTTAACATAGAATGGCTTCAGGGCATATTTTTGAGCAAAAAACATTTGCGTCTAAAACGTTTGTACACTGTGATAGAATTTATGTATTTAAAAGCACAAAATCTCTCACATGCACACACACAAGAACACCTGTGTGTACAAATGCATAGAAACAACTTTTAAAGGATGGACACAAAACCCCTGGAGTGGTTACTTTCGGGAGAACACCCAGATTGGAGTGGTGAAGAGTAAAAGAGGGTCAAAAAGACGAGCTTTTTCAGTACCTGAATTTTTATTAAAAGATGCTAATATTTTACTTAAATAATAGTATTAGTAAAAATAATAAAAGATCCAAAGAAGGCAGGGGCTTAGGGTGATTTGTACCATTGTGGAGACTTTGAAACTTTGTTTTCCCAAGGACTGTTTATTTGACAGTGTTCCTTTGCTGCTTCAAATTTAAATAATTCATTGTTTGGAATCCACAGTAGACTTTCTATACTCTGTTGCAGGATGGGATATTTCTAGGAATCGAATATTCTGGTAAATAAAGATACAGAGAAAAAAGTAAAGAGGTACCTGTATATATTGCAGGCCTCACTGATGTACTGATAGCGGGAAGGAAGACATTAGCATTAATAATAGGTGCTATTCGTTGAGTGATTTCTTTAGAGCCAGGTACTGTGCTGGTATTTTACATATGTTCGTGGTCTTGTTTAATCTTGGAAATAACTCCTGAAGCTGGATATTGTCCCCATTTTATATATGAGGAAATTGAAGCTTAGAGAGAGGTTATGTAGTTTACCCAAGGTCCCAGGGCTAAGAAGTGTCCTTCCTGAGGTTCAAAACCAGGTCTAATGCTGAGGTCTGTGTTCTTCCCTCTGTTCCACGCTGCCCCCAGTAACATACACTTAACAAGAGAACTACACTGAATGAATTTTAATTTTTCCTGATGACCCAAGAAAGTACTTCTGGCTTTTTCAGTATTTCAGGAATCCTGTTAAAAGCATCAATGATCAGAGCCCCAGTGAAGCGTGAAAACGATTGTTGATGGGAGCTATCCAGTTGAAAGAGAGCAGACTAAGACTGCCTTTACAGAATTTAGTGCTTTTATTATAGATCAGTAAAGATCTAGCAAAATCACTAGTGTGATTTTTGCATAGCCCCTTTGTTATTAATTGATCTGCATATTCGGAAGGCCTTTATCCCCTCTATACAGATTTCAAATGGTCTGTCATTATCAGCCCCTAAACCAGACCTCGTATCTCTGTTCGTAGACCTACAGACATTGTTCAGATACATGGATGCAGTTTCCCCACTACTGGAATCTCATAGCAGAAGATCTGGTCTCTGTTACCTGAATTAACACAAGCAGAATTTAGGTTTACTGCACCAGTGGCTTCATAGACAACCCCTTTGGTTATAGATTATAAATGTCATTTAGAGAAAGCACAAGATGGCTCCTGAGTGTCTAGTAAACTTCAACAACCACCTGAGAGATACCTCCGTGTGGCTGCATAAAATGGAAATAAAGAATGGCAAATAACCCATTGACTATGCACTTTCTCACCCGCTGAGAGCAAAACGCAATCCAATGCAATTTTAGTACTTACATGCCTCTGGGGAAAATAGACCCCTAAAAATCACTGAGTGCAGCACTGGAAAAATTTCTTAAATTTGTGCTATGCTTGGTGTTATAAAACCCAAGGAAGCTTAGGCTTTCTCCTTGAGTAAAATGGACTGGTAATTTTGTTTTGTTATATTATCCACCAAGCATAATGATAATGGGTCACATGCAATTTAGGAAAAAATTAACTCTAATAAGAAAAATCTCTAATAAATACTAACAGCGTCTTATTGGTATTGTCGTTGGTCTAACCCTTTTATTAACATTTGTTTTTCTACATATTAAATGATCTGTAATATGTTGAAAATGAAGAAGATAGTAAAAATTAAGAAAAACCACCTTCTTATATACATTGTATAAATGTTTACATGCCTTTTCCCTTGGGCAGGAACTAGGTGGTATGGTATATACAAGGAAATAGTACTAAGTTATAACAGGAGATTCCTATTTTTCATATGCTGAGCAAGTGAAGTTGCTCAGTGTAGGGGTAGATCCCATCAGTAACCAGGAATACTACCAATTCAATGAAAAACAGAGACTGAAGTTCAGAATTCAGCTCTAAATAAAGGATCCAGTTTTCCTCTCAAATCAAACTTACTCTGGGTCACTGAAGGAATATGGAGAAACTTAGGGACGCTCTGGTATCCAAGCAGAGGTGGAAGGGAATCCTACACAGTGTTAGCGACCCATCACGGGTAATGTGGTAGAGTGGGGTAGAGCTAAGGGAAGTAGACAGGAAGCTTTGATTAGATATGTGCTTCTCAAGCCTACGTAAGAATCTCCCAGGGAGCCTCCATCACATCAAGATGCTTCAGCACCTACCTCCAGGGCTTCCTGGTGCAGTGGGCCTGGGTTGACCCTTGGGGGTCCTTGGGGAAAAGCGAAGCTCTTTTCCCGAGTCTCCTCTGCCCTCCTCTTAAAAGATCTGCAGTTGAGGTGGAGACAACAGAAGCTCCAACAGATAAAGTTGTTCCAAGTGTTAAAGTGTTCCAAGTGCTGTGAAACTTGGGGACGCCAAGGACTGGGTCCTTTGGTGAAGGGTTGCCAAAGTCAGTGTAAGGCTTGAACAAAGGGCTGGCCATGGTTGTAGACAAGGGGATTTCACAGGACTGGTTTGGAGAAGATTGAATACTTGGGTGGTATTCACTAATTAGTCCTAAACGGTGAATAGGAGGTAAGAGCAGGAGAGGACTGTCAGGTGTTTAGCCTGAATAACTGGAGAAGGTAAAGGCATTTTAGGGGAAATGGCATTTGGGGAGGAACATACTTGAGGTGACATGTTGGACGTGAGCTTCTATGCATGGAAGTAGAGATGCTCTAAGTCATGGGTCAGTAACCTTTGACTGTACAGGCCCCCATAGTAAGTATTTTAGGCTCTGCCTACCAGGTGGTCCTCATTGTGACTACTCTGTCGTTGTAGTGTGAAAATATTCTTAGGTAACACGTAAGCAGATAAGCATGGCTAAGTTCTAATAAAAAGTTAGTTACAAAAGCAGGTGGTGGGCCGGATTTGTCCTATGGGCTCTAGCTTGCCAGTCTTGCTGTAATTAGGATAGCAGATAGAGAAATAGGCATATTCATTCATTCATTCATTCATTCATTCGTATACATCCATGTACATGGTCTCTTTCTTTTTTAAAAAAGATTTATTTATTTTAGGGAGAGACCATGTGCACGTTGGGGAAGGGGCAGAGGGAGAGAATCCCAAGCAGACTCCCTGCTGAGCACGGAGCCTGAGGTGGGGCTCGATCTCATGACCCATGACATCATGACCTGATCTGAAACCAAGAATCAGACGGTTAACAGACTGAGCCACCCGGCTGCCCCATACGT
Organism: Ailurus styani; assembly: GCA_002007465.1. Taxonomy (NCBI): domain Eukaryota; kingdom Metazoa; phylum Chordata; class Mammalia; order Carnivora; family Ailuridae; genus Ailurus; species Ailurus styani. Next base: position 517,390 of record LNAC01000754.1, read on the forward strand.
ACATCGAGTCTTTCTGTGTAGCCATAAAATCACACCTACTTAGGTCAATGCTGCCCTTCATGCTTATTTTGAACAAGTAATTTCAAACTACCTAATACTTGCCCAGTGATGATCTATAAAATATTAAACGTGGAAATTTAAATTAAAACCACTAGATACATTTTGTACTTACTGGTTCAGCAAAATTGAAAAATCTGGCAGTACCAAGTGCTGGCAAAGCTGCAGAGCAACAGAAATTCAAGAGCTGTTTTGGGGAAAGTATGAATTAGCATACCTACTGTGGAGCAAAATTTGTTATTATCTAGTGGATTGGAATATATGCAAACCCTAAAATTTAGTAATTCTCTTCCGAGGACATTAACCCAGGACAAACTTTTGAACATGTTCAGATCAATATGAACTGTATTCACACCATTATCTGTAATAGCAAAACAAAAGAAAACCAAAGAGAAAAACTGGAAACAACACAGATAGTTTATTAAATAAAGTTGAGTAACATTCAACATGGATCTGTCTACAAAATAAGGGAGAAAGAAACTCACTGAGATCATTTATATAAAGTTCAAAAATGCCAATTAAAACAGTATTTTAAAAGGGTCATTTCATAGGTGGCCAAATGAGGGAGAAAACCATGGAATGAAAAGCTCAAAAGTTCCAGGTTGCATTTATCCCACTGGTAAGTGGAGGCAAAGAAATCTAATCTGAGAGGAGAAACTGAAGAGATTTGTTTGTTTTCAAGCTTTGTGATGGGTACACAGATATTTGCAAAACTTTTGTTCTCCATGCTTTACATGTGACATTGATCCCTTTGTAACAAAGCAAGCATTGCATGATCATGAAAAGCAAGACAAAGCCAAAATCATAGTTATTTTAAAATTTAATTTAATTTATTTTCAAGATATAGTTAAGATTATTCTCCTCTAAAAAAAAATGTTAATTTTTGACTGACTGCTTATCAGACTCTGGTTTTTAGCTAGTCAGGTCCCCTTGCCCAGTGATTAAGGGCCTGCTGGCTACCAGTGTTTGGTCTGAGCAGAAGACAGTGGGGACTGGGGACAGCACAGAGGAGGGAGGAGGGCCTGGAGGCAGGCTGACTTAGCTGGTGGAGGGTCATTTGAGTTCCCCAACTTAAGAACAAGCATTGTCTTTGGCATAGGACAGAATGTGGTGGAATTCTTTCCTGTCACTCAGCAAGTGATTCCCCTGCTGTCTTTGAATATCCCAGTCATCTGGGATTACAGGGACACTGTGTTGTGGTTTTGTGGTAGAGAAGCTATTGCTACCTAATTTTCAATTTCTTGAAACTCACTTTGTAGTGTCATGATTACAAGGCTTAGAAGAAGATAAACTCTGTGTCCATTCCGAGTATAAATGGGCACTTGAGATGAAACCACCTAGTTAATTTCCCCTTGTTGCTGGAGTAGAATCTGAATCCAAACCACAGCACAACCTAGCCCCTAAATCTCTATTAAAAACCACCTTGGGTAGTCTGGCAACACTTTATTTAAAGTCAGCAGAGAATTATAAAGTCAAAAGTGAAAAATGGTACAACAAGAAAGAATCATAAAAAAATACTAGATCAGTTAAATGTAGTCAAAGGCAATTTAGTGTGTTCTGGCACCAGTCCTTATTGATGCAAAGAATGTGATGTGTCAGGGGTCGGCAAGAGCATGTAGCAAATGCAGAATGAAGGCTGCAGCTCCAAGCTTGATGCTGAAACAGCCACAGGAGGCTGTGAAGTTTGCCTCGCCATCTTGCTTTTGCACCAGGAATTTCAGGGAGATGATTCTAATTCTCTCAGTCTGGACATCGTTTTGTTTTGTTTTGCTTTGATATAGTATATTTTTAAAATTAGAATCTTTTCTTTCATGGGGATAAGATAACCTAGAGGCTGTGTAAACTGGGTCAGACCAGGAACATAAGTATCCATTACCAGTACTTCTTAGTATCCTAGTATCCTAGTCTCTTTGGGGTCACTGCACTGATCTGCTTTTTCATAGCTATATTCCAAGCCGTGATGGTTTCTGCTCATCTTCTCTAGCTGCTTTAGTTAGTATTAGCTAATCAGATTAATGCTAACCATAGATGTGACTATTACAACTACCATGTTCTAGGCACTGTGCTGTCCTGCATATGCATTATCTCACCAATTCTCCTAAAAACCTTACAGGGTAGGTCTTAGTACCATACTGACTTTACAGATGAGGACAATTAACCAACCCTCAGGGATTCAGAATGCATATGAGGTTACATCCTGAGTAGCAGAAACAGGACTCACCAAGCCTGAACTCTAAGTGGGTGCTGTGCTGAAAGGGTTGCTTCTCGGATCTCATCAGCAGTTGCAGGTGGGGACCAAGACCTCTAGAAGCATAGTTACAATATAGGGTTTTACAGGATAGCATGAAGAGCCCAAGTCTGAGTTTGAATCCTGGCTTTGTGATCTTGGGTAAATTACTTGACTATTCTGTCTACCTCTGTAAATTGGATAGAATAGCAACACCTATCTTACTAGCATTGTGAAGATCATGTGTGTTGATATAAGGGAAGTGTTTTAGAGAGTTTGTAGCTCATAGTAAATACTACATGTTACTGTTGATTCTACTTCTATTATTGTTATCATTGTTGTTACTATTATTGTTTGTGATGTACCTTTGTATCTTCTGGAGGCAGGATGCCTCACTGACAAAAGTGGTTGTAAAGGGGGAGGTGAAGGGTCAGCTATTGTGGCAGGCCACTGGGGTGGATGTTCTTAGGCAAGCCGCTCAGTGCGCTTCCAATCCTACTGGGTGTGGGGCCGTATCCACTTTGGGTGTATCCATTTGTCATGAATGAAACAGGTTTAGAAGGTCAAATGAAGAAACCAGATTCCTTGGGTACTTCCACATACAAAATGAGGTTCTGGGGTACCTGTCTTTCTTTCCAACCTACAGATTGACCTCCAGGGGAGAGGGAAGGAGATCTGTAGACTTCCTTAGGTTCTAAAAGGTCTTAGCAGAGTCTTGGTTGTAGATTCAGGAGGAATGATTGGTTTAATGTAAATGCTTGAGAGGGTCTGAAAGAGATTAGAGAAACCTATTCCAGAGGATAAAGGCAGGACAGGAGGGAACCATTAATCTCACGGACATTCAATTCCCTAAGAACTTTTTTGGGGAATGACCAGAAACAAGCCAGGCCATATGCTGTCCATTTGCAATCCTCTGAGCTGAATTTTTTTTTCTTCTTCGACAGATCGAGGCCAATGCCATTGCCTCTTTTAAGATGGTTCTTAAACTTGAAAAGGAACTGAAAGGTTGAGAAGTACATGCAGAGTCAACACAGATGATTTGATGAAAGTAGACCTGTCAAACACCAGGGCTCTCCCAGTTGTCAGAAAGAGTCCGATGACATGTTCGAAGCTTCCCAGACTGGCTTGCATTTTAGTAAATATGGACAATCAGGGAAGACATAGTTATGCTGTGGAGAGTTCTGAGATGTGGAGAGAACAAGTTAATTGTTCAGCCTCAACTGAGACCTTTCACTCAAGTCATTAATCACAGTGCACAGCCTACGCTGCTCTCCGGCTCCAGATGAAGGCTCGTTCCAGGTGCTGGCCATTTGCGTTTCCCTCCAACTGGGCTGATTTATGAACCCAGAGATGTTTCCTGGTTTTTCCAAATTCTTTCCCATTACTTTGTAATAAAGGGGACATGTGATTTCTGGTTTTTTGCAGATCCTCAGTTTTAACATCCCTAATACCAAAGATTTTTTCAATTAGCTTGTGGCCTGCTTTCTGTGATCTGGAGGGTAGAAATGCTGTTCTGTGTTTTGAGTATCAAAGTTAAGACTCTCTTATTTCTTTCCCCTTTGGCCAGAGTTGATGATGCAAAAGTGCTGCGAGAGTCTTGGTGCCCACATTTAACATCTCAATGCAAGCTGAGGCTTAGGACACCTTAGTGACAGCAGCTCACCACAGGTGTTTGTGATCCCCATCCCACTCCAACGCAGACGGTTCAGGGCATAATATCAGGAGACCTTCCACGTTCGGGCCGGGTCTCCGGTGACACTGTAAGCCAATATTGAAGACTTCACAAGAGAATGTGAGTGTCAGAGAAGGACATTTGTAATATTGAGGCCGAACTGGGTGCTGCTGAGTGTTACCTGTTTGAAAGGTAAGCCTGATCTGAGCTGATAAGGGGCAACGGATCCCTTGGGAGTTTTCACAAGTGGCAGAAATGCGTTACAGAAAATAATTGGAAATTGATATTTGACATGTCTCTTGGCTACTTTTTACTCCTGTTAACACCAAAGGGTTTGTCCAGGAGTCGCTAGTGACTAATACATGAAATCCTGCAATCCATTGCTGAAATGCAATCTCTTCTTTGTTGAACGTTAGCAGCTGCTTTCTGATCCTCTGCTTCCTAACTAGCCCTTCAAGTGTACAGACCCATGGGCTTAATTTGGGTGAAATGAGTGGTGAATACAGCCTTTTGATAATTCCCTGAAACAAAGTCATCTCTGGCAGTGGAATGCTGTCCTTAAAATGCAACTCAATTTAGCAGATATTGTTTGGAGCCTGCTATGGGCTCTGCATTGTGTTGTGTGCTGTGGGACGTACAAAATAAATATCCAACCTGGCCTTTGCCCTTGAAGAACTTACAGGCTCTTAGGGAGGATGATGTGTTTATGAAACACATTTTACATGGCAAGATAAGATACCAGGTATGTGCCAAAGTGAGTGGAACCTGGAATAAGTATAACACGGAGTCAGAAAAAAGAGAGTAAGGTGAACTGGAGCTGTCAGGGAAGCTTTATGGATGAGGTGGGACAAAGACACCAATATCTCAAACCCAGAACTACACCTTAAAGAAATTGCAAGGAGCATAGTATCAGATTACTTAAAGATTACGGAGTCCCCTTGAGGTGAAAGTAAATTTGTTTAATATGAGAATGGATTAATTTCATTCAATAAATATTTATTGAGTACATCTATATGCCAACAACTGTATCCAGTGAGGAAAGGGAAGAATAATCCATACAGAAAACATGTCTGGTATTCTCAGGTGCTACCCTCTCTCTCTCTCTCTCTCTCTTTTTTTAAAGATTTTATTTATTTATTTGACAGAGAGCACAAGTAGGCAGAGAGGCAAGCAGAGGGAGAGGGGGAAGCAGGCTCCTCACTGAGCAGAGAGCCTGATGTGGGGCTCGATCCCAGGACCCTGAGATCGTGACCTGAGCCAAAGGCAGAGGCTTAAACCACTGAGCCACCCAGGCACCCCAATGTGCTACCCTCTCTTAACATAGATATTTAGAGTTATTTTCTGGTCTGTGTGATTCTAAAACCTGTGATTTTTACCGCTTACCATTCTGTCTCTCAAACGTTGTGCTTGCTGTAGCAGTACCTATCCTAAAATTGGAACAGTACAGAGAAGAATAGCACGGCTCCTCTGAAAGGGTGGGTTGCAAATTCACGAAGTGTTCTATATTAAGAAAAAAAATGACCGTATTGAGGGTGCCTTTGTGTTAAGAACTGAGTCTAATTTTTTGTGTAATGGAGGAATGACATGTCCAACCTTTAACTCATATGCAGTATAAACAGTTGAATGAGTGCTCGTGGTAAAAGGAAGACACTGAGATAGCACCGAATGTCTCAAATTATTAGGTTAGGAAATATTGGGAAAGCATTTGAAAAGTGTGCACCTGGCCCAAACTCAGGACCGTAAGCAGAGCCCAAGCTCTCTGAAGATCAGGTTTTTCTTAGAATTTCCATTATTACCCTTGATAGCTACTGTGGAAACCCAGTTAGAAGGGTCTTCCATCGTTAGTTTGAGACAGTCCTGCACTGGGCTCTTTGGCATTTGTGAAGTTTGAAATTGGCACCACCCAGATTTACTGGTTAAGTCATGAAAAATTCTATCTCTATTCTTCCTTGCAAACTGGGGAAATCAATTTTTTGTTCACCTCTTTAAGGTACAGGTATAGCCAGGCAATTGCAAATTGTTCTAGAGAGAAAAGAAGTCAGGATGATAATGGTGGTGGCATTGGTGGTCATCACAGACATGGTAGTCATTATTCTAAATATCCACATAACTTTTAAGTAATAGAACCACAGAACACTAGTAAACCCTGGAAAGAATCTAAGATATCAAGCACTGAAGGGCAGAGGTGTCAGAGTTTATTTAGCTAAGCAATACCAGAAGAGGACTAGAAAATCCCCCTTTCTAGCTAGCAATCATTCTCATACCACAATGAGACCCATGCTTGGTAACCCCTGCATATCTGCCACCCATGTGACTGCTTTTTGAGCATAATTTAGGTATCAAATTTAAATGGAATTCTGAGAACACTTTTTTTTTTTTTTAGTCTGGAGGGAGTAGTAGAAGGAAAAGCTACAAGAAATTTGAAATCACTCTTGATTCCTGTCATTTTCCTTAGTATTTAATCACGTTCTTCAGTTGAAAGGTTCATCTTGGCCTCCATGGGTAGACACATGTGTTCCCTCGTTCATCTGCATGCATGTGTATATATTGATATGCATTCCTCTTCATCATCTGTAGGCATTTTACAAATAATGGCTTGTGTGTGTGTTTTATCATCTTACTTTTTAAATGAACATGACAACTTCAAAATTTTTTTGCAGAAATAGCCCTTCAATGGTAAAGAAATTCCAGCATGTAGGCTAGGGTCATCTTTGGGTTATAAAATTCCACAGAGGAGTTGGCATGGGAAGAGTATAGGCACTGTTGCTTTAGAATTTTTGTCTTTCCATCTGGGGGCAGACAAGCAGAGTTGGTAACAAAAGAAAAAAGTTGAATTAGTGGAGAACTACTATAGCAAAGGGTCAAATAAGAAAGAAAGGTAGAACGAGGTTAAAAGTGCATGCAACAAAATTAGGAGGATGTAGATAGAGGCAAGAGGAGCTGTGGATACACTCCGCCCTCTCCCAAACTCCATCTCCTCTTGAGGTCATTAATGGGCTGGGGGTGGGGTTGAGAATATAAAAGGCGTTTGGACTTTTGGGTTGAACCTTACGTTGTTGATGAAGTAGTTTGGGAATCTTTCTTCTTGAAAAGATACTTGGGGGATTTTCTATAGCAAAGGAGATAAGAGTAGAGGTCAGAAGAAAGGAGACAGACCATTTAGAACCTAATCCAGCTTCTGGTTTTAAGGGGGAGATAGCACTACCAGGTTTCCATAAAGCAGGAGGCAAGTCAGCAGGATCAAAATCTGGCCCAGGTTCCATGTGTCAAGCTGTGTGTCTGTAGGTGCGTCCTCCCAGTGGCGCATCTTTTTCTAATTTTATTCAGAGCACTGTCCAGAATAGCATAGTCCCTGGATATGGGAATTTTTGGTTTTCCTATAGGTTGTCCAGTTTTATTCATGTACGTAGGAAAGGAAGCAGAGCATTAGAGGTGAAATTCCTGAGAAAACCGTTCTTTACTGTACTTTTTCTTAAGTAGCTGAGCATAGACAGTAAGAAAACTGGTGGCTCATGTAGCAGACCAGCTGCAGAGATCACCCTCTCTAGTGGGCAGGGCTAGTTTAAAAGGGAAATGATCAACGGGGTCTTCGATTTCACACTTTTAAGGATGGGTCCACAAACCCAGGGTGTAGACACCCAAATTTCCAGATTTTCTTACCTCTAATTTCCTTTGGGAATGTTATGAGCAAGCCTAGCTTTAGTGGTTCCTCTTTCCTTATCCATAAACTCCCTGTCATAATTATTGTGCAGGTCCTTGTCATTGGTGCTATAGTTCCAGGAGGAGATGAGGCCTCTGGAAGAACCTAATGACTTTGAATAGCTTAGAGGTCATTGTGAAAGCAGGGAAAGCAAGCACAATTGTACTAACTGAAGTGTGTACAAAGCCTACTTGACAACAGCTAGGGGACCTTGAAAAATCAGAGACCGCCATCACATATGGAGAGGTCTTCCCATCTTCACCTCAGTGGCTGTTTCTTCTTATTGAAGAATGAAAACAGTAAATGGCCTAAAGCAAGCTAAAAGCAAATCCCTTGACTTTATTCATTTCATGACTACAATACTTGGTGGTAATATTAGTAAAGGCCCTGGCAGTCCTCATAGGAGAAATGCCAGAAATGAGGCAACTGACTGTTCATTCACCTGCTTTAAGTTCTTTCAGAAATAACATGATTTATAAAAGAATGCAGAATCATAATTGTCAGCCAAGATGTCATTTTAACTTTAGGATGTCCAGAAACAAAGGGATATTATATCCTTTGTTCTTGGAGCACCACAGATGCCAAATTATGCACAGGGTTCCCTCTTGGCATTGAGTTCTTTGGAGCCTAGAGGCAACCAGTGATTTCAGAAAGATGTTGCCTCTGGTGGTGTCCTCACCTGAATATCTCCCTGGAGCTAGGGGAGGGAGCATGGCCCTCCTAGCTTCTCTGCATTCTGATAGATCAGGAAACAGCAAGAGGGATGGCAGTCTTAGAAATGGCCAGTGGCTTGAGGGAAACTATCCTCAGCCTCACTCTGAGGCGCTTGACAAGAGTACCATTAATGTACTGGAGAAATAATTCATTACGTTTGGTTTTGTCTGTACATCAACATATGCCAACAGATGCTCAGTTCAAAACATGAATAGTTGATTAATATAATATTAGGCATCTGGTACAGAGAGCAGTGGAATTTGGGGGGCTGAGGAAGACTCAAATGTCATCCATTCTAACCACAGCTGTCTGAATGCGCATAGTAGGCATTGAAAATATTTGTTGATTAGATTTCCTTTGATTTGAACAACTTGGTTGCTTGGTTTTGAGCCCAGATGTTTGGCATCGAGCCAGAGTTGTGTGCTCTGCATACTGTCATCAGCCTCACCACCACAGAGGTGGTTGGCTGGGGGCAGCATTCTTCCCATCCCCATGGTGAGGTCCCTTCTCTCTTCTCTCTCAGAGCATGCATACTGGCTATAGACCACAGAACAGACCGCAGGTGGCCCATGGAGCTGTTCCCCACACCCCCATTTTCCCCAGTGTCCTTGTGGTTGTATCTTATGACAGGAAACATTGGCGTCTCTGCAAACAGACCACAGCAGTGCTGGTGACGGGTACTTGAGCAGACATTTATTCATCCATTCCATTGGTCATTGCAGAAGTGTTGCGTTAAAGGCCTGTTAGTTCACAGTACTTGACCTGCAACCTGAGGAGGAAACATGAGAAAACCATGGGAAGGGAAGAAGACTAAAATATGGGTGGGGCGTTATTTACTTATTAATTCCTAGAGAACAATGGCAAAACAAGGTAGTTATAGGAAAGGACACCTCCTGATTGCATTAGTGCCGGGGGCATGCACAACGGAGGGGAAGGGACACTACGTGGTAGAGCAGATACACCATCCACAGGTCTGCATTTCAGATCTGCTTCATGACTCCAGTGCATGGCTTTAAGGTCAGACCTCAGTTCCCCACTCTGTAAAATAAAGTGCATGTCCCAGGATATTATTCTTCAGTACTGTCCTTCTGTGACATTTTGATCAGGAATTATGAAATCCTCATTTCCGCATAATACCCCTCAAATATCTAGAATTTTTTTACTTATAGATAATCAAGTAGACCCCTAATATTCTAAGGAAGCTAGGCATGAGAAGTAGTGAAAGAAGGTTCTGGGAATATTCTAATATTCTGGGAAGAAGACAATAGGCTTTGAAGTTCTGTGAAACCCATTCTCAATAAAAATACAAAGATTTGTTATGGTTGGGAGTGGAGCTCTCATTCAAAGTGAAATAGTGGCAAGTTTTATCTTTCTTCTTGAAGCACGTTCTTGGCTCAGTTATTGGTTCATACAGTGTTGGTAGGACAACTTGGTGCCTAGGTCTGAGATCGTCTCGGCTGCCAGTGGGAAAAGTCGTCTCTCTTCAGCCCATCTAAGAAATCGAGGCTGTATATTTGTGGGTGGTTGAGAGACTAGAGCTCGGGTGACTAATCTGTAGCTGAGCCCCACAAATAGTAGAGCTGGCACTCACAATCCCATTTGACTGAAGTAGACTCACTGTGCAGGCGGTTTCTCACCTCTTCAGACCAAGGTAGATCAAGTGGGTTAAGGCAAAACTCAGAAGTCACTAGAAACCTCTCACTTCTGCGTGGTAATTTATAGCTTTCTGAAAGGTTCGTAACACTGATTAAGCAAGTGGTTCAATCCCCACAGTAATCCTGTGAGGTCATATTAGATCCCTGTATTATAATAATCCTGTAAAGTTGGGGTTATATCCCTACGTGACAGATGGAGAGTTGAGGTCTAAGTATGCTGAGGGGGTTTTAGCTGTTTCTCACAGGGCATTTTTAATGGATGCTGGAAGAGCCCCCAGCCTGAAGGTCCATGGTACTCTGCAGTTTAACTTCATCTATAGGTTAAAGCATTCCTGACTCTGGGTACTCCTTTTTAAAATGTAGATACTCCTGGGAATGAAATCACATCAAGCTTGCTATCCCTTAAGTATTTGCCTGAATGATACTGTAACAAACATTTTCATCTGACCTAGTTGAGTGTTTAATGCTAACATGTTAAAATGAAGATGAAATGAAGCGGGGTTGGGATAGATTTGGGGTGGGGAAGTGTGGAGTCACCATCCTGGTGGGAGTGTAATCATGAGGACCTCAAGACTCCATTTCTGAAAGAGGGGGTCCCTGAGCAGGGAACAGTATGCAGGGCATGCAGCAAGGAAGACGACGAAAACAAAATAACTGTTCATATTTCTAGCTTGGTTGGACTACCTGTGTTGGACCCACCCCTGGTGAATGGGGCAGGATTGTGATGGATGGGGTCAAATCTATTTGCTGTTATCTGCCAAGTACCTGTCTTTGGGCGTTGGTCCATTTCCTATGTTCTCTTATTCTGCTAACTACTTAAGGCAGAAAAATCATTCCCCTATTTGACTCCAATATATGCCCGTTGAAACTGAAATCCTCATACTGAGCAAATGTACCAAAGAACACTCTATAAACTTAATGAGGGAGATGAAGAGATATGTGCCAGAAACCTAGAAAATTTAACACTGATGAGGTTATGACTATTATATGTTTAGTTAAATTGTTGACACTGACAGGACATGGCTGAGGAAATCTACCGTCCGTTTTCTCCTTGTATCAGTGATAATGGTTCCTTGGTGTGCTCTTCTCAGTTAACAAAAATATTCCTGAAAGTTAAATGCAGGGAGAAGAAGTGACATAAGAAATACTTTTATTATCTCTGCTCTTCTGGGAGTTCCCTCCCGGAACATTATTTAAAACAGGACTTCTCCTGACTGGCAAATGAGTTTGGAGGGAAGGACTCAGGGGTTTGGAAGTGAAAGTGGATTGTCCTGAGACTTGCAGCATCTCTGAACTCCTGGGCTTGTACATTTGCCCCGGCAAACCCATCTAGCACAAAGCTGTTCTGGCCTTCCAGAAACACCTCTTCTCTGTTTCACATTTTCCCTTCTCTTAAAAACGGACCAAGGTTCTCCTTTGCCTTGTGAATAAAATTTCAATTCCATTAAGTGCCATTTAAGACATAAATGTGATCATGAGTTTTGTAAGCTGAAAAGTACTATATAAATATTAGCTATTTGGAGAAGAATCACAGGGTGGTGGAAAGGATATTGAATTTGGAGTCAGAACACCTCGGTTTGAGTCTTGGGCTTGTTGGGTGACCTTGGAAAGGTCACTTAAACTCTCTGAACCTCAGTTCCTTCATGTATAAAACAAGATTATTGTAATAATTAAAGTAATTGAAAGTGACATAGTAATTAGCAAAGAGTAGACACTCAATACCTGTTAATGAAGACAAAGGCAATTTAGTCTAGTGCTTAAGAACACTGGCTATAGGGACACAAGTCACTTATCATCCTGTGTCTCTTATTCCCTACTTATAAAATGGGGATGAGATGTAAGAGTCAAATGAGTTAATACATTTCAGGAACTTTCAGCAGATCCTGGCCTATATCATCCTTCTGTAAATATTAAGGCTCCTATTGCTGCTGTTGTCGCTTTTATGATTCAAGGACCTGTCCTGGTTTATCTTTTGAGTTTTATTTGGTTGTCCATCTTACCACTAAAAAGAGATCCTCAACCAGGTCATGACATCCTTAAGTTGAGGACTGATTCTTACTTACCTATAACTTCTCTAGGCTTTACCCACTACCTGCAAAATAATTGTTTTTATTATTTAAAAATGTACAAATACATGCTTGCTACCTCTATTTAGCTTTATACTGAAGGTTTTTTGCCAGTACAGTGAGACAAGAATAAAAAGAAAGACAGAAAAGGCAAAAAAAGACTGGAAAGGAAGAATAAAAGCTGTCTTTATTCATAGATGAAATGATCATCTACATAGAAAATACTGTGGAACTTATGAAAAGCTACTAGAACTAATAAGTGAATTTAGCATGTTGCAGGATATAAGAGCAATATACACATCCATTTTTTTTGAAGTTCCTTATCCTCAGCATAGCCAGTATAGCAGAGACCAGTTTAATGGGAGCATAGGATGAAGTGGTAAATAAAACTGGAAAGACAGGTTCAAACTCAGTTTGACTTGATAACATGGAATGCTCTTCCTTACTCTGTCTGTCCCTCCCACTTTTTCTGTCTTTGTCTTTCCTGTTTTCCTTCCCTCCTTTTTTCATTTGTTCTTTATCCTCCCCCCTTTTCTTATTAGTTTATTGGCATAAACAACTTTTATCCATGAAGAAACTTAGAGTTCTGTTTCTTAAAAACGAGGTTTTTTATACATTGGGTGAAGTAAACAAAATAACTATAGCTTTGTTGCTTTGAGCTCACAGGGAACATTGCGTGGAAGGAATTGCCAAAGACAGGGAGTGTAATATCAGCACACAGATTCTGGAACTCAGGGTACCTGGATTCACGTTCTGACCTTCTCTTCGCTAGCTCTCTGACTTGGGAAGGTCACTTCACCTTTTTGAGGCTCAGTGTGCTTTGTCTTAAAAAAGGAATAATGTTAACATGACCTTTATAGGGTTATGGATAGTTCAATTCAACAACACTTTTTCAGTTCCTGGGAGCTGGATCGGGACACGTAGATGAAGAATGCTTCTCCTCAAGGAACGTTTAGGGAAAATGGGAGTGGAAATAACTCCAGTGGCATAATATACGCACAAAGTTCTGGCTTAAACTACTGGATTTCACAGATCTTAGCCTTGGTCCAACACGTCATCTATGAGATGTTAAATATTTGATTGATGAAGTATTGAAGATTATTTAGAAACACGGGAAAAAACCCAGTATTCTGGGGCTTGTGAAGAGTGGGAAATGAAGCCAAGAATGTACCTATAATTTAGGGTAAAGGGCAATAATGAGGTCTCATAAAAATAAATAACCATGATGTTAAATAGACTGCAAATCATTTGCACCTTGAGGCTTTTCTTAGATTTTGTGCCAGTGGGGGGAAAATGGAAGGAAAAAAAAAAGTGATAATTGGCCTTGTGCTTTATGCCAAAGGAGTTGCTTGTACACAAGATTTTGTTTTAGTGTAATCAAAGAGCCTCCCTCCCCCCCCACACACATACTACCACCAAAAATTATTTAAGGGAAGAAAAACAAAAAATCCATCCAGCTATAAAGAGCAACCTGGATTTGGAAAAAGCCTTTAATCTACTCTGCCTGGGGTCATATTGTTTTATGCTGCTCTTGACTTTATTTCAAAGCTGATGTTGCTATCTAAAAAAACCTAACAGCTATAATTATTTCAGTTTTATCCACTGAGAAGTTATTTCCAGTCATGTAAGAGAAATGGATTCTGGTGTTTGTAAGTGACCTCTTATCCTGTTCTTTAAAGAAAATAGCATATATGTTGGAAAAAGCACTGAGCAAGAAGTCTGGATGACAAAAGTTCTTAAAGTTAGAGCTGCCAGCACATGAGCTTTTAGACTTTAGCTAAGTCAAGTCCCAGATTTGATCCTCAGTTTTTCCCTCTGTAAAATGGGAACAGTCATACCTATCCAACTGTCTCACAGGTTTGGGAAAATCAGCTGAGATGCTGGACTTGGAAGTGCCATAAAAATGCAAGGCAATGCTTGTCTTTCTCGTCCTTGCAGTAGGTCTCTGGGTCACCAAAGGACAGGATTTGCCTCAGGTACTTCACAGGAAGCCAGTGGTACTTCTAATAAAATGTTAGTTGAGTGTTTCATGATAGGGTGTAACACAAATTTAGTTTTTCCTCATAACTGCCTTTCTAAATTCTCTCAGGAGGACTAGATATTCTTCTTCTGAATAAAATTTCAGTGGGTGCCCAGAGCTTGCTACTCACTCTTTAATAATAATAAGTCCTCTGAACTTGAGGGGTAGGGGGGGAAAAATAATGAAACAAGATGTGATCGGGAAGGAGACAAACCATAAGAGACTCCTAATCTCATGAAACAAACTGAGGGTTACTGGGGGGTGGGAGGGTAGGGATAGGGTGGATGGGTTATGGACATTGGGGAGGGTTTGTACTATATTGAGTGCTATGAAAGGTGTAAGCCTGATGATTCACAGACCTGTACCCCTGGGACAAAAAATAATAATAATAATAATAATAATAATAATACATCCTCTGGTTACCTGAGTCTCCAAACAAGTCTTGGTTCAGTTGTGAATACGAAAAGTCTTGGNATAATAATAATAATAATAATAATAATAATAATAATAATAATACATCCTCTGGTTACCTGAGTCTCCAAACAAGTCTTGGTTCAGTTGTGAATACGAAAAGTCTTGGGTAAGAATGTAAACTCTGAAATTCATCCATAGGTAATGCATCTTCTGTGCGTGGGTAGCTTCTTCCTGTATTCTTTCATCTTCTCCCCATTCCCACATGCCAGGTGAGTTCGGTGGGGAGACGGGAGAGAAGTGGGAGGCAGGATCAAACTTGGTTGGCTGGTGCCCATATGCTGGCTTGCCCTTCAGGTGGTAGATGTTTAGGTTGGCCCTTCTCCTTACATCCTGTTTCATGAACAGCTGGGGTCTTCTTGGTTGCAGTTTTCTTGATGATAAATCCATCTTCGGAAGCTGTGTGATTCCTTCTTCACACCCTGGGCAACTGGGGACTTTTCTTTGCTGAGGTCTCCTTACCTCCAACAGTGCAGGATCTAAGACTGTCCTAAGGTGCTTTGTCTTACACTTGGCCCTCATTTCTTCCATGGAGATGTGGGTCTTTGACTTTCTAGTAGTGAGGTGGAATTAGATCCTCAAATCAGGTCTCCTTTTTTGAGCCACCTAGCAGGCAGCTTCAGCCACTTGTTAGAGTTCACTTGTTCAAGTTTTCATCAGAACATCAGAAATGAGTTCCCTCTGACCCTGAAAGTTCAGGGGGCACATACCAGGCTACCTCTGTGAGCCATTGAACTCCCTGGCATTTGCCTGACATGAGGGAAGTACACTTAACCTTTTTCCATGTGGGTAAAGCATTGCTGGCAAACCTAAAAGTTTCAAAAAATTCTTTAAAGAAATTCTTGCTTTCTTGGGGCGCCTGGATGGCTCAGTTGATTAAGCATCTGGCTCTTGATTTCAGGTCAGGTCATGATCTCAGGGTCCTGGGATCGAGCTCCATGTCTGGTTCCTTGCTCATCCAGGAGTTTGCTCAAGGATTCTTTCCCTTCCCCCCCACTTTCTCTCTCTCTCTCTCTCTCTAACATAAATAAATCTTAAAAAATCCCCACTCCTCAACTCCAAACTTTTCTCATAGCCTAGCCAGTATCTTTTTGAGAATACAGAGAGATGTGTTCAGCTAGGGTTTGCAAATCCAGTACTCAGACACCTTCTGTGACAAGTCCTGTTTGGGTAATCCAGTACCTCATCTTGCTGTATAGGTCTAACTGGTTCCTATTGTCTTGGGACTTCAACTGAATTTAAAACAGAATCTTTATTTTAACTTATTGTTATATTTATATCAATATATCCTAAACTGTAGTTTGTGGAACATGGCTTCAGAGAAGTGTTTTCAAAATCTTAATGTGCTCATTACACACGAGCCTGTTAAAAAATATGTGGGGGCACCTGTGGCTCAGTTGGTTAATCATCTGACTCTTGATTTCAGCTCAGGTTATGATCTCCGGGTTGTGAGATCCAGCCCCACATTGGGCTTCATGCTGGACGCGGAGCCTGCTTAAGATTCTCTCCCTCTCCCTCTGCCCTCCCCCCAATTCCTCCCCCCCAAAAATAAATAAAATCTTTAAAAATATGTGGAAACTATAATAAGAAATACTGTTTGATGCTTTTCAAGCCCAGTGTGCCTCAAATATATTTAACTATATAATGTTTTAGCATAGTGTCTCTGAATTTTGGAAAGTACTGCTCCAGATATGTTACAGCATTTTTGATGAATGAGCAGGAATAGTCCCTGGTGATGCTTCCATTGAGTTTAGCTAAATATGTTCATACATTCTTCTAAAGTTTCTCCAAATAAAAAGTTTAATTCCTTACTAATAGAAATGGACTCATTTTCAGATGAATATTTGTTTTGGAAACAACCAATCAGCATTGGCTATATGGGCATGGGGAGGGGGGAAGAGTCACTAATAGCCTACTTATAATAAATAATAAAAAATAAGACAGTTAAACCCATTATAACAGGGGTTTATTAATGTCTTGATATTTGCTTTAGACTTTGAGAGCTTAGCTTTGATGATGTATAAAAGTACAGGGACTTATTCTCATCTGCACCAGGTTTTGTTCCTTCTGTATTTTTTAAAGTCGTGATCATCAGTTGTATTGGTTTGAGCCATCCTGAATGTCTCCACCTTTGTGTAGGTCCAACTGGACAGTTCTCAGACATCTTTTTCTGCACATAGCCCATTTTCAAATATGGATCATGATTTCCCAGGTAGCTTATTCTCTGTATTGTTTCATCATGTCTTGATAAAATAATTGGCTTTATGGTTCTTTTCTGTTTCAAACTTTGTAAGAATTTATGCTGAATAATGTTTGAGTCCTGCTAGCATGAACAACTGTCCTGGTTTTAGAACTGAGAGTCCCATATCCCAGAATCTCCATCCCTGGGATACAGAAAATCTTATTTTTTGGTGATAGATGCCAAAGGTTCAGGAAAAGTATAAAACCCATATGGCAGCCCAAATATAGATGCAGAAAGCAATGCTGTTTGTAGTGCCAAATAGATAAAGCATAGATTATTTATCTTCCTTATTTGCTGTCACTGTGTTTCCCTCATCTATTGCCAACCATGATTTGAAGTTCACACTAAAGAATCAACCATTGTTGTTTCACACCAACTGATGCAACTTGAGTGTATGCCTTAAGTACGTTGTAATTATGAGTATTCACGGTCCATCTATCTTTGACTCTGTTTGTTGATTAATTGTTGTGCTTTGTATCACCACTGCACCAGTTTAAGTTTTGACATTGTGAGTATTGTGACTGTATTTTCTAAGAGTTCAGATAATGAAATGAGGGTGATTATAATACCAATGCCAGCATGACTTAGAAACCTCAGAAAAAGAAGGTTAAATGACTGTTAAATAATGACAGATGGAAGAACTCATACAACTAAGTTGGGGAAATCAATAACCAAAGCAGAGCATGTTGCCAAACATGTAGAAAATTGGACATGGTGGAGAAGGAGATGTGAAAACACATAGTGAGACTAAATCACACCATTTTAGAACGAGACACACAAGAACATCTAAATTAGTCAGAAGCTTTTTTGTCTTCCGAGAAGATAACAGTGCTTAATTGAAAATAGTCTCTGCTGAATTATCTTGGGTATACCACCCAAACCAGTAGCATTGTCTTACTGCCCCCTTGAGCTCTCTCGGACGCCGATTTGAGTCACCGTGCCTGATTTATGAATCTGAGTTAAAGTGTCCTGGGGAGTGATATTGGGTGATGGACGTGTTGCCTTCTTACAGAATAGAGCTGATGTTGTCGTATCTGACCAACAGTCATGCTTCACTTAACATGTCAAGTGATTCCTTGAGCCACAGCAACAAGGTAATGTTCCTTCAAAGTCTTCAGTATTTGGACTTGAAAACTGGAGTTTCAGAGCATCTTCTTGACTTGTGAAGATTTTACTGAAACTGCAGAAACCATAAAACAGAGGACTGTTGATGTGCTAGATACCCTATCCAAGCTAGACTTGGCTTATTTACCTGCATAGGAGTGGACAGTGTAGGACTGGTAACACCATTCAGTGTTCAAATTTCTTACCACACAAATAAAACAGATTCACCTGCTGAATATCCTACAACACGGCTAAAAGGGGGTGTGATTTACTTACCTGTGATATGGAAACTTGCAACATGAAGTTTTCAGTCACTTGTAGCTTCCTCAAAACAGAAGCACAGGAGCTTTTTGACTTGACAGAGATGGAAGGAATGAACCTTTCTAGGGATGTGCCTACGAAATGGCTATCAGTATTGAGGGCCTAGGACACTGGCCTGCTCGAAATCTTGCCTTCCAGGAGTGGAATAAGAAGAATGTACTTCACTAATTGGGAGTGAGAATGGAGGACAGTATTACAGTAAAACAGAAATTTATTTTCTGTTTCTCCCACACTCTTTTGATGACCTATGAAGAGGCCACAAGGGGCCTAGGAAAGAATTATACCTGAGTTATTTAAGTTCTATGTAGGATATGACAAAAACTCATACACAAAGGGAAAAGAAAGACTCATTTTTTAGAAATAAACCTACTTCTAAATGAACGAAAAAATGTCACCAGAGGACAGCCAAGTCAAATGGGGCTTTCTCAATTAACTTATTTACTAAAACTATAATTGCTCTGAACCCAACTTTCATTTTACAAGGGGAGGAGACTTTTGAATTCGCAAGTTTGAATTACCTCAGTACTTTAAAATCATTTTCCCCAAGGAAAAAAAGTTGAACTTAGGACATCCAGTATGCTTCATAATGTTATGAAAACGATTAGCAGGTTGGGCATGGAGCGTTTCTGTGATGAATTTATGTGGGCAGCAGAGCTCATTGACAGACTTGTGTCCCATCAAAATAGGCACGTAGATACAAAGTGGAGGAACAGTTTCTGGAGAGCTGGAAACTGATTCCAGTCTAAAACCCTGCTCCTGCTATTAAGGAAGCACCGGAGTGTTCCATGCTGAAATGCTTGTATTGATAGGCTGTTTAGCTTGGTGTCACCACATTGGATTGACACCAGAGCAGTGTAATGTGAACTTAACAGGAGCATAGCCAGTCCAGAGAAGCATTACTGGAAAAGGAAACAGGAGTAAAAATACCCGACTATAGTATGGGGGAGAAAGAAATGTGTGTTTTTTTTTTACTAAATATACATAATATCTGTTTCTATTGTATTTTCATTCCCCCTTTAAAAAGTCTCATATTTATGTACTTTAAGAATATATGATAGTATAGCCTACAAAAGTTAAATACCCAATAAAAAGTTTTAGAAGAGTTAAAATAAATTTGTATCAGAGGACAGAAACAAAAAATAATGTTATTTTTTTCACACGTGTATTACTTGTGTAGTCAGTCCTGCTAATAATTACAAGTAATTGCCACTGTTAACTAATTCTACTTTTTGTCTTACATAATAGGATTTATGCAACTGGAAAGTATATACTATAGAATAATAAAGAGTTTCAAATAAAACCCATTTTCACATTTTTATGTTAAAGTAGTTATATAGGCATATAATCGTTTATTATGTATTATTTTTTGGAGGAGGGGGTCCTGGTACGGGTGCACCCTGGGTCACCTTTCTGAAAAGCTGGTTATCCAACTTGCCACCAGTGTGCTTTTCCTGAGCCTGTCCTGGTTTAAGGCAGAAAAGCAAATCTGATTCTGATTAATTGCTCTTACACAGTACAAGTAACCCTGCACATTGGCTTCTGACTATAAAGGAAATTTTCTTGCCAGAGACTCTCAAACTATTTTATGTCCTTTAGGAACTTTTTTTTTTTTTTGCCATTTTAAAATGTCATTTATTTGAGATTGGTTGTCTTCATTGTTCTGCTTATGCTAATCGAAAAGGAAATATATTAAGTTTTCAGTTCTCTAATGAGAACCCAAAGTAGAATTGACAATTGTCCATATTTATCTATAAGATAATGTGCATCATCTGCCTGCAACTTCTTTTAAAATTGACTGAGTAGTTGGAAAATGAAAGTTTTCTTTTCATCATTGTGCCCCTCGGTCACCGTTTCTCAGTAGCTGGTAAGGATTCTCTGTTCCCCTTCTTAGTGTTCCAAGCCATCATGATGTGTCCCATCCTTACCATCTGCCCCTTCTTGCAGGGAAGACCCATACTCTGCTTTCCCAACCTCACATCCACGTCACTGTGCTTAGGACAGAATATCCCCTTTCTCTCACTCTTTGGATCCTGTCTTACTCCGACCTGTATTCATGGTCTCATGAAAACCCCCTTTACTTTACAAAACTTTATCTGGACCATTTTCCAGCTATGTACTTTGATGTCCCACTTGCCTTCTTACTCAGCTATCCTCCTGTAGGATTCTGTAACATTTCACATACTTGCTCCTCAGATGCATTAGGAGATAGATTTCTTGCCTTGTTCTTCCCTCGTGTCCCCAAGACCTAGACCTTAGTGCAGATCTAGGGAGATCGTAATGGTTCAAGAAAGATGATTAATTGGTTTTATATAAGTGGTGCTGCATGCAAAATATGATGTGGGAGTAGTCAAGTAATAATATCTTTATGTAGGGAAACACTGTCCGTAATATTTAACAGGAGGTGAAAGTACAAGGCCTTGTTGAGGTGGAGAAATAGGGGAGGGCAGAAAAAATAATCATAACGTTGACTCTTGGGCTCAGGTGTTAGTTGATAAAGTAGGCTTACTACTCCTGGGTTGGAACTCCGGACTATGTAAAATACACACATGCACATACACACAGGATGGGGGCTTGGCCTTGACATATATTTTTACTTGAATGGCAGTACTTTTTAGAAGCCTGGTCTAAAGTTGGGAAAATAGCCATTCCATGTCTAGTTGAGTTATGAGTTGAGAACAAATTTCACAACAAACCTCAATGATTTTCCACCGACCCCACCAACCCAAAGACAATTTCTAATCACTTGGTTGCCATCGTATTGCAAAAGAAGCAGAACACAGACATGCTGTCTGTTTCGCTTGAATTTATAAAAGCCCGCTGAAAGGGAATGTAGAAAGTAAACGACCCATGCTAAAGCATCGTGAATGAAGGGAGAGGCGCTGTGGTTAGCTGGGTTTCTCGATCCCTCAGATGCTCAAAGCCAAGAGAAAATTCATCTTCTTCCACTGAGACATAAACTAAACTCTTTTGGTCATTAATCTGCAAAGTTGATGCCTGCCATGGTAATTCATCAAACATTTTTGTGGAGCGAGTCTGGAGGGGCCTCTGGGGCATCCGCCTTTGAAATTCAAAGCACTGTTTTGTCCCCCGAGGGAGGAAGGAGTGACTTTCTCCCCTCATTGCACATCTGGAAGGGAAGTTTCTGCTTCGGCCCTTCCCTAGGCTGAGTCAGGACCTGAAAGGAGCAGCCATCCTTATGAATCACGGGCTCGTGCTAGGAGACTCCGAATACTCTTCCCTGGGCTGTCCTGTACCGAGAAAGAAGAGAAATACAGCAGCAGAGGCACTGTTTATAAGGACCTTGTTTCCTATATTACAGTTCTCACCACAGGAAAAGGACGATTACTGTTTGCAGTGATTTTTATAGGGGTGGGAGTCACCGCATTAACCATTGTGGAAAACAAGTAGAATCCTCAGGCTGCAACTCTCTGTTGTCTGTAGATAAATCAGGAAATGGTTCTGGAAACTTGAGGTCTGATCTGAGTTTACAACCATGTCTCCAGGCTCAGAGACAAACATACAGTCTGATGAGAATGGGCATTTCCTACAGAGAGCGTGACCTGTGAGTGCTGGGCTCTCTTTTGCCCCTCCGGTAACTGCGCCTCCTAATGCATGGTCCTTAGCTGGGGACTTGGGACCTTCCAGTCCTCTTGTGAATTGGCCCTGCCCTCCAGCCCTCATGCCTGGCTCCTGTCCTTCTGTCCCTAGCTCTGCAACACACTTGAGACACAGCGGCCACCTTTGTTTCCCTTAAGCTATGACACCCATGTCTTTTCCACATAGGGCTGTTCACCCTGACCAAGAAGTCTCCACCCTAAAATCTTTGTGGGCTAGGCTTCTTTTATTCACTGAAGTTTCTGCTCGACTGTCAACTCCTCAGAGAGGTTTTCTCAGACCCTCAGTTTAAAGAAGCTGAACCCACCCACCAGCCACTTTCCATCATTTCTCAGTGTGTCACTTTCCTTGTAACACTTGATGTCTGAGTTAATTTCTTTCTCTCTTTTCCTTTGCTTTCTTTTTCCTTTTTTCTTCCATTCTCCACCCCCCACCATTTCTCCCTCCATACCTCTCTCCCTTTTTCTTCTCTTTCTTCCCACCCACCTCTACCTCCGTTACATTGTTAACCCCCAAAGAGAGAAGGTCTCAGCCATATCTATGGTAGATGTTCAGTCATTCTTACGGAATTGAATGGTTTCTTTGTGTTTCAGGTATTTGGCCGAGGGTAGCATGACACTTATAGTAAAATTTTTGTTACTTTTTCTATTTTAAAAACATGCTTGAATTAATGTTTTTTAGGTATAATTTAGTCTTACACATTTATCTATTGATCAACTATTCATTCATTTCTTCAACTGATGTTTAACTATCTCCTGCATGAGATACCTTAGCAGGATATTACAGATGTCACAGAAGTTTCAGCCATTCAAATGATACCACTAAATGGAGAAAAACATGTTTGAAAACATATTTTCATATTTTATGTCAAGTGTTCTATCCAGACCAGTCCAACTTCTCATTTTCTTTTACTAACCAAAGTTATTCCGTACTACTCCAACCAGGCATCCCCCCGTAAAGTATCCCACAGGTGCGACTTACCTTCCTTCATACTGTTACTTCATTTTAGAACTCTCTTCCCTCTGCTGTTTCCTTCTGAACATTCTGGGCATCCTTCGAGGCCAGTTCAGGGCTTTCCTCCACATTAAGAGCTCCATAATCCCTTGGCTTGGATTGCTCCCTTGAGCTCTTCCATTTAGCTTATGGATTCTAGACTCTTTAAGTCTGGGAATTTTCTACTGATGGTGATTTTGTTTGGATTTATATTTGTTTTATATATGTAAATGTTGAGAACCCAAATGGATTCTAACTTCTTTGAGAAAATGAACACCTTTCATAGTCTTCCAGGTCTCTGCCATTATCATAGGTGGTGTGAGGAACATAGTAACAGTCAATAAATTCTTACTGATTGATTGGTGTCGAAATTGGGTTGTCATTTCCAGACGGGGTGCTGAATGAGAGCAGGTCTGGTAAAAGACTCTTCAACATTCAGCCTCCCTGTAGATCAAGTACAGGCAAAGCTTACGGTGAAAGGTGGTGAAAGGCAAAATTCCAATAGCAAGAGTATTATTAATCTACTTAAGCCATTAAGTGTTGTCCAGTATTAGATTGGACCGGAAATCCTGGTTTTCAACTCTTTCCTATTTGAATGCCCAAGAGGCTGTCAGCGAGTAAGAGGAAATGCGGAATTGGCTTTCAGTGGCTAGAGGAGAGGAGCTTAAATTTCTAGATTTATGGCTCTGCTTTACCTGAAACTTTTATTCTGCTTTTACTTTTATGTAGCAATCGGGTGTACTGTATTTCAGTTGGTACTTCTTAAACAGTCTAAGGGAGCTCTAAAAATAAGTACCAACCAATTTATACAATAACATTCATAGTGGTCTTTATTGAATGCCTCATCACACGAGTGTATTCTAGAAGTCCCCCAAAGGGATGATACTTTCAGAAGGGACCTTAGAATGAAGGAGATAGAATTTATAGTGTGAATGGTCTGCCTATAATCTCTGAGCTCAATTATTCTAGCTCTTCAGATTCTAGTAGTAGAGTGAGGAAGGAAGAGTAGAAGGTAGCAGCCTTGTGTCCTGATTCTACTTGACTAACATGCCATCTGGGAAGGTATATTGCTTCTTCTCTTTGGCCTAAATTTGATGTATCTCAAATAAAAGAATGGGTGAAACTAAATATCCTCAAAAACACCTATTACCTATAAGTTGCTATGTTTCAACTACTATTGAGACTATAAAAATGAACTTAGATATCTAAAGATAACTTAAGCCAAGAAGAAATTTATCCTCACTGACACTAAACGTGTCCTACATTTCTAGGAAGGCCTCATAGTCTTCTTACCAATGAGTTTCCTGATCTCATTCATATCCTATCTGACCTTCATTGACTGATGTGAATATTCTCTCCTTTGACTCTTTATAGGACTCATATGCTTCTCTGTTCATTTACCTTTTATTAAAATTATCATTTAATGTAGATGCATTTTATTTTACTGTGTTGACTTTAAACCGTTATTGGGTGGGAACTATGCCTCATGATTCTTTTTTTTTTTTTTTTAAGATTTTATTTGTTTATTTGACACAGAGAGAGGGATTACAAGTAGGCAGAGAGGCAGGCAGAGAGAGAGGAGAGAGGAGGAAGCAGGCTCCCTGCCAAGCAGAGAGCCCAATGTGGGCCTCGATCCCAGGACCCTGGGATCATGACCTGAGCCGAAGGCAGCGGCTTTAACCCTAGCCACCCAGGCGCCCTGCCTCATGATTCTTAATATCGCCAGAGTACCTATAGTAAGTGCTCAATAAATATTTGCTGCTAATGATACACCTTAGCTGATTCATCTTATCTCTGGTGAATTTTACTCCAGTAAGTATGCAACAAAATGACTTAAAGAAGGCAACGAAAATCTGGAGTGACTTTGGACAGTTGATTAGAACTCTAAAATGGGGAAATTCTTCCAGTTAGCTCAGTAGCATGAATATTATTTTGAATGATTTTATCAATTCACTCTATTATTAAAAGAAGCGTTAATCTCTACATTTAATAAGGTTAAGATCTCCTTAAGAATAGAGAAGACATGTTACTCTTCTTTATGTCCTCACCCTTAGCTAGGTCACAAACTGAATGCTCAGTAAATATTTATTAAAACCAAAAAAAAAAAAAACCATAAGCAAATTATCTTTAGCACCAAAGCTAGGAATTCTGTTAAAGAAAATATTTAGACCCCGTATCCCCAAACTTGCAAGTTGCTAATGCTGCTGACCCATTTAAAGGTGATACTTACTAATGGGTCCATCTCATATCCTGGGAAGATGGTTAGGCTAAATAAAACGTGATAATAGAGATATATAAAGTTGATGTCTTTGCAATGGCTACCCTAGGAGTAGGATATAGAAGATGGGATTAGGAGATAAAATATAATTTCTTTTCAGTTTTATTTGGCAGCCTTGATCTTGGAGGAATGACATGTTCTTAACACTTGTAAGATGACAGGGTGGCTTAATTATTATAATCTCACATACCATATTTGAGATTTGGCATAGACTGTGAATAGGGCAGATATCCTAATCTGGAAAATGTTAAAATAATATCAAACTTCCATAAAATAGATCAGTGATAGATTTTATAACATTAAAAATGTGTAAAAATTCTGTATCTATAACATTATAAGCAAAATTTAGACAAACTAAATGATAATATGTAGCTTTTGCAGGTTCTTCCAAAAAAATACAGTAGAAAGAAAAATGGATTAAAGAGGTGACTAGGCAAGATTAGAAATGTAAGTGAACATAGAAAGTTCAAACTTACTAGAAATGAAATATTTGTTAATAAAAGAATTTGGAATTAAAAAATAGTATACTTATTTAATGTAAGAATATGATGGCACTTTTTTTTCTAGAATTAACTTACTCTGATATTTCTGGGAGGCAATGCCATTTTTATTATCAGTGTGAAAATATAGTCTTTGGTTCAATGATTCAATTTTTAGGAATCTATTCAGAAGATACAAAGTTTCAGCCAAACATTTATATAAAAAGCTAAAAATAATTTTAAAGATATTATTGTATAGAGTAGTTTTATGTTCACAGCAGAATTTAGAGCAAGGTACAGAGATTTTCCGTATATTCATGCCCTCGTAGTCTTCCCCCATTATCAGCATCCCCTACCTGAATGATACATTTGTTATAATTGATGAACCTATATTGACACCTCATAATCACTCAAAGTCCATAATTTACATTACCATTCAGTCTTGATTTTGTACGTTCCTTGGGTTTGGACATGTGTGTAATGACATGCATCCATTGTGATAGTATGGAAAAGAGTATTTTCACTGCTATAAAAATCTTCTGTGCTCTGCATATTCATACTTCCCTCTACCCCTGGCAATCACTGATCTTTTACTATCTCCATAGTTTTTGCCTTTCCCAGATGTCCTATAGAATCATACAGTATGTGACTTCTCACACTGGTTTATTTCTCTTAATAACATGCATTAAAGTTTCCTTCATGTCTGTTCATGGCTTGATAGCTTATTCCTTTTTAGCAATGAATAAATAGTTCATTGTCTGAATATACCACAGTTTATCCATTTACCTACTGAGGGATATCTTGGTTGCTCCTATCCTGTTCCATTGTTCTATTTGTCCATGCTTTGACCAATACCACACTGTCTTAATGACTGTAGTTTTGTAATAAGTCTTGAAGTCAGATAATGTCTGTCCTCTAACTTTGTTGTTCTCTTTCTGTATTGTGTTGGCTACTCTGGGTCTTTTGCCTCTCCATTGAAAGTTTAGAATCATTTTGTCAACATCCACAAAATAACTTGCAGGGATTTTGATTGGGTTTGCATTGAATCTGTAGATCAGTTTGGGAAGAACTGATATCTTGACAATGTCGAGTGTTCCTATCCGTGAACATGGACTAGCTCTCCATTTATTTAGCTTTCCTTTAATTCAGTTCATTGAAGTTTTGTGGTTTTCCTCATATAGACCTTTTGCATATTTTGTAAAATTTATACCAAAGTATTTAATTTTTAGAGTGTTAATATACATGGCATTGTGTTTTTAATTTCAAATTCCATTTGTTCACTATTGATGTATAGGAGGGAAATCGACTTTTGTTTATTAACCTTGTATCCTAGAACCTTGCTATAATTGCTTATTAGTTCCAAGAGGGCTCTAATGTTTATTCTTTCAGATTTTATACATAGATTGTCAGAGCATCTACAAACAAAGACAATTTTATATCTTTCTACTCTATACATTTTATTTCCTTTTCTTGCCTTTTGAATAAGTAAGGACTTCCAGTATAATGTTGAAAAGGAGTGGTGAGAGAGGACATTATTGTCTTGTACTTGATCGTAGTGGGTAAGTGTTTCTCACTACTAAATATATTAAGTAATTCTTCATAGCATTGTTTATATTAAGGGAAATGGAAAACACTAAATATCTAACGAGATGAAAGTGTGGTGTATTCAAATGATAGACTATTATCACTTCTTGGCCTTTTGGCTAAGATCAAGTGTAGTATCTGTTCTTATCAGTTTAATATCTGGTACATCCTCTATCCGAGGACAATATATTAAATGGATTTTTGGAGCAGGGAGATGGAATAGGATCTTGCTCCATCCACTCCACGCATCGACCTGGTATTGCAGATGATAGACTATTATTCAATCAGCAAAAATAAGTTTCTAAAGAATAACATGAATGTTATACATATAATATAGGTGTAAAAAAGTAGAAAAGATATGTAGAATATCTCAATTTAAAAAACATACTGAAGAATTGGGGGAAATGGACTAAAATATCAGTGGTGCTTCTCATTGGGTATAAGGCAGACTCTGAGTGATTTTTATGGCCAAACATTGTTCTGTCCTCTTGTTTGTGTAACTATTAGTCTGGCTATATGTTGGAGTCCTGGAGATCTAGTTGGCTTGAAGGAGTTTATTAGTTCTTTCAACAAAAAATTTAGTGTGTATATATATATATATATCTGGTACTATGCTAGACAGTGAAACATGAAGCTTAGACTCTAATGAGGGCTATAGGTAGGTCAATAGACATTTATGGTATGAGTGTTATTGTATTAAGTGCTATGATAATATAATGATGAAAATAATGGTGATAATAATGACGACAGAAACCACGTATAGTATATAGCTGTTCTACTTTTTATTCTGCCATAACAGATTACACTAAAATTTAAGTGACTAAAATAGCCATTTTATTATGTTCATGGATTCTGTGATTCAGATACCGAGACAGGATAAGGGGATGGTTTTCTCTGCCCCACAGTGTCTGTAGCTTTAGCTGGGAAGACTTGAAGGTTGAGGATGAATTGAGTAGAGATTAGAATTATCTTAAGGCTAATCCTCATACAGTAATATACCTGGGCCTGGGCTGGGAGGACTGTTTTCTGACTAAAGGCCCTACAGACTTCTTGTACTTGGCTTCTTCATAAAATCACAGTTCCAGGATAGTTGGACTTACATGGTATTCAGGGCTTCAAGTCCAAGTTGACTGTTATTCCAGTCAGCAAAGCAGAAGCTTACTTGGAAGTGTTTCTGATGTAACCTTGGAAGTTAGGCATATTCTTTTGGTTATTGGTGAGTCACATGCCCACCCAGATTCAAGGTGAGGGAACATAGACCCTCCTGCTTGGTGGGAGGAGTGTTAAGGTCACATTGCTGAAAATCAAAGAGGTTGGAGATATTGTTTGAGACTATAATATGTGCTAGACGCTTTTCAGCTGGCTGTCCATTGGTTAACTCATTTAATCCCCATGACAGTCCGTGAGATGCAGTGGATTATTATCCTTGTTTTTAAAGAAGAAACTAGAGTCAGAGAAAAAAGGAACTTGCTTAAAGTTACATAGTAAGTGGCAAAGGTGGGCTTCAAATTTAGGGAGTCCAGCTTCAGGGTCCATCAGTTAAGGCAATCAGGTTGCTACGGGAATATGCAAGACATCTAACTAACTCTTATTCGGGGTAGGAAAGAAGGAACAGGTCCAGAAAATCTTCCTGGGTGAAGTGATATCTAAACTACTGAAGAATTAATAGAAAGAAAAGAAAGAAATTACACAATTCAGCATACCACACACACACACACACACACACACACACACACACACACACACACACACACACACACACACACATCCAATTAAAAATGGGAAAAAGACATAAAAAGACATTTCTCCAAAGAAGACCTACATACAGTTGGCCAGCAGATGCATAAAAAAATGCTCCACATCATTCATCTTCAGAGAAGTGCAGGTCAGAACTACAATGAGATATCCCCTCACACCTGTCAGAATGGCTAGAAACAAACAACACATGTTGGCTAGGATGTGGAGAAAAAGGAGGTCTTGTGCATTATTGGTGGGAATGCAAACTGGTGGAGCCACCCCTGTGGCTATTGCAGCGTTACATACGATAGCCAAGTTATAGAAGCAGCCCAAGTGTCCATCAATAGATGAATGGATAAAGAAGATGTGGGGTGTGTGTGTATGTGTATATACATGTGTGTGTGATGTATGTATAGATAGATACAGATAGCATGGAATATTATTCAGCCGTAGAAAAGAATGGAATCTTGCCATTTGCAACAACATGAATGGAGCTAAAGAGTATTATGTTAAGCAAAATAAGTCAGTCACAGAAAGATAAATACCATATGATTTTACTCATATGTGGAATTTAAGAAACAAATGAGAAAAGGAATAAAAAGTGAGACAAACCAAGAAACAGATTCTTAATTATAGAGAAAAAACTGATGGTTACGGGGCGGGGTGGGGGGGCAGTGCGGGGTAGGTGAAATAGGTGAGTGAAAGGTGATAAGGAGTGCACTTACCGTGATGAGCACTAAGTAATGTAGAGAATTGTATAGTACACCTGAAACTAATATAACCCTGTATGTTAACTATATTGGAATTAAAATAAACTTAATAACTCTAGTTGGAGACTTGAAGGATGACTAAAATGTACTTAGCTGGCTGTAGGATGGATGGCTGGGATAGGAAGAGCAAATAGCATCCTACGAAGTCCCCAGGCAAGGGAGCACAGCACATTCAGGCAACATCAAAGAGCTGCCCAGCCCTGGAATTTAGAGCTTAGATGGTAAATTTCAAGTGATGAAGCTGGAGAAATGAGCAGGGGTCAAATCGTAAGGGCCTGGGAAATCCAATAATGTGCTAAAGAGTTTGGTTGCCATACTGAGGGATCTCTTAATGATATGACTCTTTTTTCCCCAGTAGTTAGCCATATATTTATTTTGGATTTATGGTTTTTATTGTGGTAAAATATACAGAACACAAAATTTACCGTTTTAATCACTTTGAAGTGTACAGTTCAGTGGCATTAAGTATATTCACACTGTTCCATAACCATGACCACCATCCATCTCCAGAACTTTTTTCATCTCGCAGAACTGAGACTCTGAACCCATTAAGCAATAACTCCCCGTACTCTCCTTCCCCCAGCCCTGGAAACCACTATTCTATTATCTGTCTTTATGAATTTGACCATTCTAGATACATCATATAAATAGAATCATACAATATTTCTCGTGTTGTGACTTAGCATAATGTCTTCAAGGATCATCCATGTTATAGCCTGTGTCAGAACTTCCTTCCTTTTTAAGGTTGAGTATTATTCCATTGTATGCATATAGCATATTTTGTTTATCCATTTATCCAGTGATGGATATATGGGTTGCTTCCACCTTTTGGCCATTGTGAATAATGCTGCTATGAGGGGTGCCTGGGTGCTTAATTGATTAAGCAGCTGCCTTCAGCTTGGTACTGGGATCAGCCCCCACATTGGGCTCCCTGCTCAGAGGGGAGCCTGCTTCTCCCTCTCCCTCTGCCTGCCACTCCCCCTGCTTATGCTCTCTCTCTCTGTCAAATAAATAAGTAAAATCTTTAAAAAAAAATAATGCTGCAGTGAACATGGGTGTAAAATATCTCTTTGAGAGCCTGGGTTTTTTTGCTTGTTTGTTTTTTAGTTTTTTGGTTTTTAAGAGGGCTCTGTGCTGGAACTCATGACCCTGAGATCAAGACCTGAGCTGAGATCAAGAGTCAGATGCTTAACTGACTGAGCCACCCAGGTGCCCTGAGACCCTGTTTTTGATTCTTTTATATATGGACTTAGAATTTAATTTGTTGAACCATATGGTAATTCTATTTTTAATTTTTTGAGGAACCAGTATACTCTTTTCCAAAGCAGCTGCGCAATTTTACAGTTTGACCAGCAATGTGCAAGTGTTCCAGTTTTTTTCATCTTCACTCATGCTTGTTATTTTATTTTTACATTATTTTTAAATAATCTATATATCCAAAAGGTTGTGAAACGGTATCTCACTGTGGTTTTGATTTGCATTTTCCTAATTATTAGCAATATTGAGCATATGCTGATTGGTCACTTGTCTCTCTTCTTTGGAGTAATGTCTATCAGTTAAGTCTCTAGAATGAGTCCTCTGGGAATAAGTAGAAGGGTGGGAGGAGAGCAAGAATGGAGGCAGGAAGACCAGGTAGGAAGTTGTACAAATCCAGTCAAGAGATGATAAGGTTTCAAAAAAAATAAAAAGATGATAAGGCTTCAGTAACACAACCAGTGTACTGGTATGAGGGTGGTGGTGATGGTGAGAACCAGAAAGTAGAATTGAAAGGATTTAGTGACTGGATTTCCGATGAAATAGAACAAAAAGATAAGGATTCTCCAGGTTGAATGAATGATGGCACCACGGCTGGTATTCAGCCAGAATGTACTCTTACAGCCACCCTGCTTTTTAAAATATTGACATACTTTTCTGATGAGCTCCCTCCAGATCCCAGAATGCCCCTTGATTGCTCCTCCCAGCATCGCCCAGACTTTCCCCTGGAACTTCCAAATTACCAGTCTGCCTCACAATTCCCTAACTAAGAGTTAATGCTGAGAAAAGTTGGGGAGGGGTAGTGCTCTAGGAGCCAACTACAGCTCGGTGGCCAGTGTCCATTCTGATTGGTCAGGCCCCTGATTAGGCCTTTTGCATGTTACCCCTTGGGAGCAGTGCCATTCACTGACATGTGTACCAGTATGGAAAAGATTTTCGGGGCATGTGGGAGGGCTTCACCAGAGGTGATGAGCTCCATTTTAGAGCCTGTTTGTGTATTTAAGCAGAGATAGTATTCTTGGCTCTAGAAAAAGAGCTTTAGGAGTTTTCAACTTATGATGGTCATAGAATCCAAGAAGTTACCATCCCAAGGAAGCACTCTCTATCTATAGTGACTTCATTCTTTGATAAAGTTATCCACAATTTTGCAACTATGAAGAGGAATAAACCCCCTGATCAATACTCCATAAAGGTCATCTGTGCTGGAGATGCACTTTGGCAGAATGTCATAACATTCCCAGAAATTTAGGAAACCAGGGATCTGGGAAGAAACATTCTCCTTTTTCTACAGCAACATAAAGATTGTCCCAGAGTAGGTGGTTTGTTCATTCACTTCTGGAGTGCCATTAGCTGCAGATGAAGAGACTGGGTTCACTATGACCATTTGGCACCCTCTCCGTGATGAGCAGCCTACAGTTGTACTGGAAGCTGATGAGACTTTGATTTTTTTTTTTTCTTTTCTGGGAGATCAGAACGGATGTCAATGTTGCTGCCTGCAGGATAAGTAAAGATATCCCACTATGTATTTTATTGGCAATCCCGATAGCATTTTCTCCATTGGTGGTTTATGTGTAATAGAGACCAAACAGCAATTTTCTGACCTGCCAAGATCCATTATGTCTGGTAAATATAGTTTATGCTTGACAGAATCCACACTTAGGGTGGAAAGCCATGCAAATTAAACTAAGGCTTAGGCTAATTTTTGGTAGTGAAAATTATTCTCCCTTGGTGACCTTATTCAGAATAGAATAAAACAACCAGAAAGCTATTCATGCAGTCCAGTCTTCTTTCTTTAATCAAAATAATAAAAGCCTTTGGATTGGCCCAGTTCCTCATTCTCATCACCCATGTCTTTCATGGAGCCCAATCATTTATGCTCATAACTTTTTCATGTTAATAGATTGGAGGTCAGGTAATAAAATATTTTCTTTTGGTCTACTTTGAGATCTATGCAAATCTTATCTCGGTGGATTTATAGAGACTCCACAACCACAGAGTCTTGGTACTTTGGCACAAATAATATTTTAACAATTCTTCTCTACTATCTGGGTTATTAAAATGTAGTCTTAGCTCAAATGGTGTCTCATTGTTCACAGTCTGAGTAGTTGTATTTACAGAGCTGAAAAAGTAGTAAGGCCAGACTCGGGTAATATTGATAAGTTAGAAACAATCTCAACTTCTCAACTGTTTAGTATATTTTACTGTCCTTTCTGCTGATGACTTGTATTAATATATTTAGTTTATATAGCTAAGTTTTCAATATTATCTTGATAATCCCATCTTCATTTGCGGTGGAACAGAAAAGGTAGCAGGTAGCATCAACTACCCCATTTTGTGGCTGGGGAATTGGAAGGCCTATTAGGTCAAGGTAACAGACTTGTCCCAGATGATGGCTCTCAAGTTTTGTGAAATAGAAATGCACACAGGCCATATCCTCCTCGAAATTGTCATTTATAGCCTAACACAGCCAGAATTAATAGGGTGTTACTAAATGTGATGCAATAGCAAGAGAGTAATCATTGTATTTTAATTTGAAAAGGTATTCACAGAAAGAGAACTTTGAGAAATGGCATTTATAGATGTAGATACCAGAAGAAGAAGGTATAGCCCAGTGGGAGGTTCCAATTCATTTTCTGAGAATCTTTGCTTTTTGAGAGCAGGAGGAAGTCAGGTGAATTGACCAGAAGAATCCAGATATCTTATATCACTTTCATCTTTCCACAAATACTAAGATTCTCCAGTTTTTCACTGGCAGTTACATTTTGTCAACTAGTAAAACAAATTCTTCAAAGATGAAAATTGATCTTGTGAAGGTTTTTCATAGGCGTCGTATTGGAGAAGAATGTATTCCTTGTCTGAGAATTAAGAATCTTTTTTTAGTTTCTTCACCTTGAAGTTAGACTATAGTCAGTTATAGCTTCTTAGTTGAAAACCTTGTATTTCTCAAAGTTAGCTCACCCAGCTTTGTGGTGGAGAGCTGATTCCATGAAAGAAGCTGGCCTTTTGACCAAGCATGGATTGGGGAAAGGGTGGGGGAGCATGTGTGATGATTCACAAGAAACTACAAGGAGGCTCACTGCTGCCATCACCACCAGGACTACTACCATTACTGCTCCAACTCCTCTACTACTGTTATTATTAATTTTAGGAAGGGAAGTTATCACTGCCAGCCTTAATTTGCTTTATTTTTATATTTTAGTGATTGGTTGGGTGAGAGCATGCCCAGGCATGCACTGTAATCACTGAAAAAGGCATAAAGACCTATTCTCCACAAGAGATTTTTCCCATTGTCCTTTCCCAAGACGTGTTGGTCATTACCCACATAGCATGCAAAATAAAATCAAACAATGATAGGTATGTGATTCATCTCTTTTATGCCTTCTTTTGAGCTTAATTCCCAGAACTGGAGCAAACTTAAGAGAGGTGGGTTTTTGAGTTCCAGACATGCTTTTTCTAAACCCTCCACTTAGAGCTAGCCCATCCCCCTGACCTTGAAAAGGTGAATAGATCCACATCACGGAGATTAAATAAGGCACTGCAGAGAAATCACTACAGGAGGAGCAAGTAAGTGCAATCTCCTCTGGTGTGAAGTGCGACCAACCTGAATGAATCAGACCATATTTCTAGTCCATGATCAGCTCCAAATTTACAGAGCTCCTGCTCAATTATGCCACCCCACTGTATCCTTGGCTGGCTCTCATAATTGCCTCATTATTGCTGCTTTTTTATATAATATGCATCTTTGGATTCATAGCCCAACTATCTCAGCTGGAACTTCCCCTGTAGTTGGTTTTTTTTTTTTTCTTTAGCAGACAATTGTAGTCATTTCCCCTCTGCCTATTCAACATCGGTGATCAGGATAGGAATGAAATACAGACTTGGCTCATCAGAGGGCAGCTTTGGCTTCTCTTATATGCCACAAATGTCTTCACCTCATAACACGGACAGTAGTCGCTGATGAGTACATTTGAGTTTATTCCCGAAAGTGGGAAGTGTATTGCCTCCATACCATGTAAATTAAGGCCGTTTATGGTTTTTTGTTTATCTCTTCTTTTGCTTTCCTTTTCTCTAGCGTGTGTTCAGATCAGATGCCATTATTATTTTGCCTTAATTCTAGCTAGATTGTCAAATTCTTTGAAAATTCAGTATGGTGCCTGGCAGTCAATGATTATTTATCACATGAACAAGTGAGTGTTTTCCGACACTTAGAGGCAATCAGAAAATAATCATATTCCTAAAACAGTGTGAAAACACGATGTTTAAAAGAATTGGTGGAACTAATATATAAACCACATGACTGTAAGAGCATCATAAAAGAGTAGCACCAACAGTATTTTATTTTTTTATTTTTGGCGGGGAGGTTGCCTGATACAAAAAAATACTTTGTTAAAAGAGGAGATTAGAACCCAGTTGGTAGAGTGGGGTTGATGAGTCAGTTGAAAATCTTAGTATCCTCTCACGTGCTGTGCTTTTGCCCGTGGAACTCGTGAGCATTTCTGGCTGACGACAATGGCTGGAAGTTGTCAAGTGTGTAGGGCTTGAGGAAGAGGGCAATTCTATTGCTCTTGGTGGGAAATCACTGGACAGTAATATGGCTATAGAGGTACAACACACTAGCATTGCTAAGTACATGGTTTTTGAGTATTTTTTACTCAGTCTTTTCGGGCAAATGTAAGTCCAACTTGCCTTGCTTTAAGTAAGGATTAGATGAGGAAAAAGAAACAGCCTAGGTTTCCTTTCCCAGATGATTAGAACCAAACCAGAAATAATGCAGGGTGGAGAAAGGATGGGGGCGGGGGGGCGCAGAAGTCAGGACGTCATTATTCTTTGTCTCTTCTTTTCCCTGGAGGAAATACTGGCACCCAAATATTCAACAGTAGGAAGACATTTGGAAAGCAGCCTAGTCGAAGGATCTGGAGTGATTAGGAGCTATACATCAGATAGGAGAGGGAGAGACCATGTGGTGGGGGAAGAAAGTGAGGATGCAGTTCTTTCAGCTGTGGCTGCTCAAATCCTTTCTCTTATCCCACAGAGTAAGGAACCCCATTCTGCCCTTTTCTACTCCCCCCCCAATGAACCTTCTAGAATGTCAGCTGAAATGCCTTGCTCTTTTCTAAACACTTGTGAACTAGCGAGAAGTCAGTGACCTGGAGGGGATTCAGGTCGAAGTTAGAAAAATGATAAAAAGAGCTGGGGATGCCGGTGGCCCAGTGGGGGTTTCCTCTCTGCACCTCGAGAACTGACTTATGAGAAGACAGTCAAATGGCTAGATATGTGTTGTTTGGCCCAGGGCAGACAAGGAGGTATGGACTAACTTGTCTCCAGTTGAGTTGCCAACAGCCAATAAATTATTGTGTCTTTTCCCCTCCAAATGGACTGTCAGTATATAGTTTTTAAAAGTTTTATTGAAAATAGTTACCTCAAATTTATTTGCCCTCATTTCCCAGATTGTCTGAGTAATTGCGGACTCTTGCTGGCTGCAGGCCCCATGAGCTTTAAAGCACCCCGCCCCGCTCCACACAACTCAGCTGCGCCCAGGGAGATGGTCTCTGGAGACAGAGTGAGTCCTCGCCCTCTTCCCTGCCTTGTCTTGAGATCCAGAGAGTGAGATTGAAACCTTTTCCACTGGAAACATGTCACCTTCCATGCCTATTTCTGACTCCCCTTTTGGATATATGAGCAAAACCATTGTATTCAACCACGTGTCAAGAGGCAGATGGGAAATGTGTCTTTCCTATTACTCACCAGAAAGGGACCCTGGCAGCCCTGGAAGGATTTGGTCAGGCTGTTGCAGTCAACCAGACCAGAGTGGAGGAGACTGTGCTTTACTCACTCGTCACACGGTCCCAGGCAGCTCCCCAAGAGACCTTGAGCCGACAAGGCCCTGTTTTTATTGGCCACCCCTCTGTTAGTCTGAGATCCTTCATGCTGAGCTTCAGAGCCAGTGAGGGATGTGGAGCTGTGTGTCGGGAGAGGGAAGGGGGGCAGGGGCCTAACATTCGGAGACTTTAGTACCTTGCCCTTGACACTCTGTATCCATGTTTAATTAATTTCCTATCTTTGTGGGGGGGGGGAAGAGATGAAATAAATAAGGCCAACTGAGCACTCCATAATTTGTTTCTGAAGTTTGGCTGGACATAAAAGTCTACCTTCCCAAGCCACACAACATAATTTATTTTCTGATTCCCTCTCGGCATCAGGTCCAGGCTAACCTTGAGTTTAGAGGCTGTGCCTTCACTTCCTGGTGCTGGTGGTCACAGTGTGTCCTTTCTTGGCAGTGGCGGTGAGCCCAGCAAAACAGACCTCTGAAGGGGAGTGGATTAATCATTCTGAAGGCATGCTTGCCCCAACGGTTCCCCCGCAGGATGGCTGAGAACCAGAGAGACAAGACTGTTGTAGCCTACGAGTGGCAGAGGGAGAGGTCTGAAGACAAAAAAGAAGAAAAGGGAGGGGGGGGGCGGAGAATGAGGCTTGTAAATTGTACATGCTGGAGTTTTCACTAAACTGAAAAGTATTACAAAAAAATATATCACCACTTCCATAGTAGAAACTGTGATGAGTCCAACCTTTTTATTACAATCAGGTTTTCCCTAAATATATTATGCCCTGCAGGTCAAAATGATTTACTTCTCTATTTTGGGACATCTGAGTTCTATTCTACTGTTGCCAGTATGTTTTCAGCTGTGCCAAAACTGAGCAGGTCTGCGGTTCCTTTGTAACATCAAAACGGAGACATTTATCATTGAGATTTATCATGGGACAGCCTGCCAGATGGTTTGGGTATTTTAAAGGTGAACTGTTTGGGCCTTGATTAGCTCATGTGGACTTCTAGCTAAAGACAACTCTATCAGCTGCTCTGCGGAAAGACACTGGCTTCCCCTCCACCCGACCCCCTCCCTCTGTTCTTCTAGTAATGCAGAAAATATTAATGTAATGGCAGATGTGGTGTAGATTGTCATTTCAGGAAGAAAACCAAGCCATAACCAATTCCACTGATTGCATTCTAATTATAATGTGACCTCCTGTTGCTTTGCATAGAGGCGGTATTCATTTCAGTACTCCACTGTAAAACTTGCCTAGTCAACGACCCTCAAAGGGGCAATTGTAAGATTTAAGCTTGGATTTTTTTGCTCATACCAAGGACCTTTATTCTGCCAAGTCTCTGCTGATTGGGCCAGAAAGAATGCATTTGATTATATAGACTAAACTTATTGGGAACAGAGCCTTTGTGCTTTGAAATGCTTTTCATTCAAATTACATTCAGACATTCAATCAACATTGATTATGATATGGATTGGCAATGGGGAATGCCTTGGGTTTTTGGTCTGACTTGAAAGTTTGCTCAGCTCCTCTTTAGATAACTGCAACTGGGAAGCCAGCTGAGTTTCCTTAACCTTAAACTTGAGTCTCCCATAGGAGGAAGGTTTCTCCAGGGAGGCCACGGTTTTCTTATTCCCATCTGATTCAGTATTCCATGATCTTTTCTTTTCTTGAAGATTCTGGGTTGTAGGGACTTCCAAATTTAATTAATCTCTAAGAGCCATGGAGTATGCATATACATTTGCATTTGTTTTAAATAAAGTAAGTTTTTGATTTTGCACTTGAAAGGCTGGGAGAATCCATCTTAGACTCAGATTCTAGGTCAAGAATTTGGTATCATGGATGGAATCAAGAACTGGGTGAGGATTTGGAAAGCTCCATGTGACTTAGGGCCTACCTACATTCTTGTCAGCAGAATGAAATAAAAATAGTAAGTGGTCCTGATGTTCAATTTCATAATATAGGTGATTTGAAAATACTAAGAAGCAATATAAAATTCTTATTCTTCTATTGAAAAGTCAATATTTATATGTAAGTTTGTTGGGAGCCTTTGCCCGCAGGTAGACCTGTATCTCTAGAAAAATCCTGGCAAGACCCATGTTCCAATCAGTTAGCTCTTGGCAGACCTCACTGACACATCCTCAAGTTTTGGTTTTGACTTGCAGGTTCTCTTCCCACCCTTTCAGATGCCAGCCTGGAGTTGATAATTCCCATATGAGGGAACAAGGGCTTCCTCATTACAAGCTTATAAAATAGCTTGAAATAGCTCCATTCTCTTTATCCAATTGCATGCTATCAGGTGCTACCTGTATTCAGGTGACTCTCACATACAGATTTTCAGCTTTAATAGCTTTCCTGAATATTACCATTTCCAACTATATGGTCACCTTGGATGGTATCCTAGATCTCAAGGACAGTGTGTTCTCTTCTTTCCATCAAGACAGCAGCAACTGGTCTCTCCTCCCCTGTTTGCTCTCTCTTAACTACTGCTCTAATTCTAGTTCCCTTGGGATCTTCTTAGTGCCTGTCTCTTAGCGCTCAGACAGAACTCATTGGCAAATCCTGTGTGCTGTTAATTCTGCCACTGAGAATACCCTTCAAAGTACCTGTTCTCCCTATAATTACTTCTTTGTCTTTGAGTCTAATTTATTTTCCTTCTGGCCTATGTCATAGCCTCCTTGATGGTTTCTTTATTTTTGGTCTCTCCACCAGTCCTTTTTGCCCTACTCCAGTATGACAGGCAACTTCTAAGATGGCACTCATGATACCTGTTTCACGGTATTCGCACCCTTGTGAAATTCTCTCCCCTTGTGTGTGGGCAGGGACCGTTGACTTATTTGTAACACATAGATGATAGAAAAGTTGATGGATGTCACTTCCATGACTTGGCTGCATGAGATCACGACTTCTACCTTCCTAGAGACTGACTTCTTATCTACCTTGATGAGATGCCACATGGCAAGCAACTGGGGGTGATCTATGGCCTTCAAGGATGAGCTGGGGTCCTACATTCACAAGAAACCGAAACCTGCCAACAACCCTGTGAGCTTGGATGTTTCCCCAGTCAAGCCTTAGATGAAATCCCGGCCCTGGCCAGTAACTTGACAGCAGCTTTGCGAGATACCTGAAGCAGAAAGGGGGACCCAGTTAAGCTATATCCAGACTCTTGACCCACACGAACTGTGGTACAATAAATATGTGTGTTGTAAGCTGCCAAGTTTATGGTACACAATAATAACTAATGTATTATCATGGCCAGATAACTACATGACAGAGGCAATCATTTTTTCCAAACTACTAAGTGGCTCTAAGATTATCTGTATTTGGTCTTGAACCACCTACCTAAGCTGATTTCTGGCTGTCCTTCCTAAGCACCATCAACTCTATACCGTACCTGATTCTGACTTTCCTCCCTTTACCCTTTGCTGACATCGTTGCCATTTCCTGGGTTCATTTGATGACTAAATCCCCTATTTTTTACGGGCCCACTTAAAAGCCACCTCTTTCATAAGACCTTTCGTGATCCTTGCACTTATATAGATTTCTGAGCTGCCATTGTTCTGTACCTGAGGGCACAGTTCCTTTTCTGGCTCATGGAGGGGTTGAGGGCATTGTCTGAGCCTAGAATGGGATTGCAGATTTTATGAAGAAGGAGACCACTCCTGATTCATCTTTGCATGTCCTCAGAGCTCTTAGTAGAATTCCTTTTAAATGGTACGCTATCGACGAAGCGTTTGTGAAAAGCTAGCTGGACTTCTCACAAGATAGACAAAGTAGAAGTCATTTGTGGAATTAGTTTATTTACTTGCCTATTCTTCCATTAATTCTTTCATTCCCTGCCACATGCTAAGCTTTGTCCTAGAGACTGGAAACAAGACTGGACTGAGGTCCACTGTGATTAGAAGGGGGACCTGTGCTTAGGGGTTAATGATCTGTGGTTGTCATTTTGAGATTCTTAATAATTTTATATTTGGATCTGTATTTTGTGAGTGAAGTCCAGTAGGACAGCAGGGTATGTGCTGAAGGCTCGTTGAACCCTTTTGTTCCTCCCTACCTTTAGATTCTCAACCATACTTTCCCCTTACCCTTTGACCTAGCAGGGGTCTGGGCACAAACACAGGGGCAATCGGGGTTGCATGCCAGGTCATAGGGTTTGGGTGGGGCTCTGCGCACCTGTGAGGGTCTGTCCTTGCCCCATAGTTGGAACATGGTATTAAATAGCAAATAAAACACTGTGACTGGTTGAGAGAGAGACCACAGAAGAAGAGAAAGAACTTTCTTCCTGGTTGTTGAACAAGGAGCCCACATTTTTATTTGTATTGGACCCTGTAAGTTATGTGGCTGGCCCTCTCGGGGAGTTTAGTGAAAAAACAGATGGGCAGGGGTCCATTTCCAGCAGGGGCGACAACCAGCCGTGGGCAACAAGCAAGATGACTGCAGAGTGCCATTGGTGCTCTGACAAGAGCAAAGTAAGGTGATATGCGGGGAGGTACCTAAATGTGGTATGGGGAGCATTTTTTACCTTAAAGAAGGTGATAAGGGAAACTTCTCTGAGAAGGTGACTTCGATCTGACATCTGAAGAAGGACAAGGGTAGGCCCATGAGGACTATGGGGCAGTTCCCAGGCAGAGGAAGGTACTAGGTCAAAATCTTTGGGAATGGAGCAAGTTTGGAATGGTCAAGGACAAAAACCGATGTAGGAGGAGCCTCATAACTACAGGGGAAGGGAGACTTGGGGTGAGGTGACAAAGGTAGGACACAGACCCTTCAATGCCTCTCTGGCC
The DNA here is from genome assembly GCA_002007465.1 of Ailurus styani. Taxonomy (NCBI): domain Eukaryota; kingdom Metazoa; phylum Chordata; class Mammalia; order Carnivora; family Ailuridae; genus Ailurus; species Ailurus styani. The sequence goes on from LNAC01000754.1 coordinate 558,953, forward strand.
ACAGCAAAGGGGACAGGTTGCCGTTGAGCCTGCCGCATCTGAGGGACTGTATTTTCTCACCTTAGAATCCCTAAGGGGAGGTTTTCCGGAAATGGGCCATCCCTGCAGTTTTTACCTCAGTTTTATTCCTTCTTTGGCATCAACATAGCTACTTCATGTTCTTTAAAGTGGAGATAATGTGCACTAAGTATGTGACTTAGAAAGGATGGAAATAATCGTGTGTGGGCCAAGGACTTTGGAGTTCCGAGAGGAACTCTGTAAATGGAACTCTTTGGTTTTCCTTCCCCACAGATCCTCAAGGACTATCAGATTTGGTCCAAAGTCACGAGCTTGTGGCCCCACATCTGGGACCAGAAGCATTTTATTTGCTCTGCATGTTGCTCTTAAATAAACTGGGCTGTACCTTCAAGGGCTCGGTGACCCTCAGACAGCTCTGTCCTCATTTGTCCTGTTGTCTCCTTCCTGTCCTTCTTCCCTTCATGCCTGGACCCATTTTCCCCCCTAGTGTTTCTCCTTAAAAAATGATACTTCATAGTACAGTGCAGACCTAGAAATGTTGGTGTGTGGCGGGAACATGGTACCAAAGGTGCAGAAGAGTCAGAGTCCCTGAAGTATTTCCTCCTCAACCTCTTTGCCAGCCTCTTATCTTCACCGGTTTTGGAAATCAGAGGTGGGGAAGGGCAGGTAAAAGAGCCTCGAGGGGCAAGAGCGGTAGTGCTGTGCCCCTAGCCCCCCCTGTGTGCTGTCCCCGGTGGACGGGCTGCAGGTAGACCATGATTCAGGAGGCGCTGTAAGGCCAGGGGTGCATCCCTTGCTCTCTGCCTAGAGGCTGTTGTTCCTTTAAAGATGTGGTGCTTTGCCTGAGAAGGAAATTAAGTAATTTTGTTATTTTTTCCTTATTAATGCTAAAATTATTAATCTTCAAAGATAAGTACTGTTCAGTACATAATGAGTTAGAGTTGTTGATAATTATAATTTTGAAGAGTTCGAGCTTGCTGTCAGCCAAGTAATTAAAGGGGTGGGTCCTGGGTTCTATTTTGTTCCTGATGTATGTGCTTCTGGTAAGCACTCTTCTACTCATGTCAAAAATGCCTTCGTTCTAGGCCTGTGCTGCAGTGAAGGGGTTAATTAAATCATGTGAAGTAGTTCACAGCTTGCGAAGAGCTCTCCTGTCCTAATTTTGGCCCTGGCCTTCAGCCTTTTCCCTGCGACGTTCCCATGGTTGGGGAAGAGCTGGGCACCCTGATAGGCCCCCAGGCTCCACTGATGGAGAGCCCCAGGGGATCTGGGTCACGCTGAGCCCCAGGCTCCACTGATGGAGAGCCCCAGGCTCCACTGATGGAATGCTCCAGGGGATCTGGGTCACGCTGAGCCCCAGGCTCCACTGATGGAATGCTCCAGGGGATCTGGGTCACGCTGAGCCCAGGGCAGAGGCCCCATGCCTTTTTCTCTTCTGCAACTGCCCTGTCACCCAACTGCCCGTGAGCCACCATTTTTTAAAAACTTCTTGCATATACTAGCATCAGACTAAAACAATTGAACAAAAAGAAAAGAGGAAGAGAAAATGGAAAACTAATGATTCAAGAAATCACATAGCACAAGATAATTCTATTTTGAAATCACAGCAGTGGCACCCAGAGGCGGACGCTCCCCAAATTACTAGTGAAAACCCTTTGATGTATCCAGTTGTAAGAAAGCCCAGGGCACTTTTTTATTATTATTATGAGTGCCTCACATTCCCTGAAAGAAGCATTTAGCAGCTATTTTTAAATGTCTGTGTGAGAGCAAACTAAAAAAGAAAATAAAAGATCCCTAAAAATCTCCAATCCTAAATGTTTTTATTTGATTGCCGGCTTTGACTTAGAAAAAAAGCCAAGTTTTCACAATGGCATTGGAGGCCCCCTGCCTCCTCTCCAACCTCATCCTGCCCCTTCCCCTCGCTGCCTCCGCCATGGCCACACTAGCTCCTGCTGTGCAGGAGCCCCCAGGGAACAGGCTCCCTGCTCTGCCAGTGTTCCTGCTGTCTTCCTGCCTCGGTCTCTTCCTTGGAGATCTGACTGGCGTACTCCTTACCTCCTTTCAGGGGTTTATGGCAAAGTCTTCTTCTCACAGTGACCCTCTGTAGCCATGCCCTATAAAACCATAACTTTCTACTTGGGACACGGTAAAAAGAACGTTGCAGGTGTGATTAAGGGTCTTGAGACAGATGATTCTCGATTATCCACGTGGGCCCAATGTGGTCACAAAGGTCCTCTTATAAAAGGGACGCAGCAGGATTACAAACAGCGAAATAAACGTTGGATACTATGCTTTGAAGATGGAGGGAAGAGCCCACAAGCCAAGAAATGCAGGCAGCTTCTAGAAGCTGGAGAAGGCAAGGCAACGATTCTCCCCTGGAGCCTCCAGAAGGAGCCGGTCCTGCTGACACCTTCAATTGAGCCCGGTCAGAGCCATTTTGGACTTATTATCTTTAGAACTGAAGGTAATAAATCCTTGTTGCTTTAAGCTTCTGACTTGGTGGTAATTTGTAAGGACAACAGTGGGAAACAGGGCCCAGATCCACATGAACTGAAAAAGGATGACAAGCTCCAACGCCTGCCGTCCGCAAAGCTTCTAGTATGTTCTTCAGTTCTCTTTATGGCTCGGAGACAGGGGAAGCCTTGTAGTAAAGGCATCCCCCTCTCAGTTGGTCCTCAAGGACAGCTTGTGTTACTCAGGGGATAGAAGGTGCACTGTGTGTTGGGGTGGTGTGGTACTCGGGTGTGTTACCTGATAGTTCAGGTGAGGGTGAAGGAGACGGCGAGTTGCAGTTACCCCTGCCAGAAACAGTGGGAGGCTGCTTCTACGTCCATTTCAAAAGCCTGGACTTGTCAGTATTTGAAGCCAAGTGGATAATTCTCTTCAGCTTAAGGATGTGATTGGCTGGTGGGTTTTGAAGACAGTGTCTTTTACGGTCATTCAGAAGAGTGAACTTCAGAAGTCAGAGTTCCCAGCTGATGAGAAGGGTTTAGAATTGTATCTGGGAACAACGGGATCCAAACAGTGCAGGAAGAGCAAAAGGGAAGGTCACACAGTGGCCTGTTCCTATTCATTCATTCATCCGGTTAGCCCAGATTTAATTTAGAGGAATTAAAACATTAAAACAATTATTCCTATAGACTCCCCAGCTTCCTGTGCTGCTCTTCTCCCGCCCTTGTCTCTGACTTGGCCTTTCCTCTCTCTCACTTCCCTGACCCTCCACCTCCTGAAATGGCTTGTGTTTGCAGGAAATAACCTTGGCATTTGTTTACCAGTGATGACAATTTAATTAGGCAGTCAGAAAATCCAAAAGAACTCTCCACCCCAAGTGATTTTTTATTTAACTGACCAGTGCGTAAAAGCCTCTGAACCCCCAAACAAGAGAAACAACTGAGAGAGCTGGTGGCCTCATTTGCATCTGCATATGTTACTTATTTAAAAACTAGAGAGTGCCGAATGAATGGGTTTGGGAAATATGGATGCCATTCTGGAAAGGGGCACTGTGCTAGTTCACACACCCTGCAGTATTAACTTGACATGAGGGAAGGGAACATACTGGTATTTACATTATGAGGCTCTCTTTTACTGCATGTTGTGTGAGGGAAAGAGGGTGAAGGTTTAAGTGGCATCTTCCCTCCATCCCACCATGACCTGCAAGCCCTTAACATATCAAAGGAAGCGAGATGTGAAAACGGATTTTGATGAACTTTTCCATCTTCTTGTATTTTGAGTGTCTGGCACAGATACATTGAGATGGGGACTCATTTAGGTTCTATTTAAAAAATATGAATGAGATGGATAGCCAGTTAGAGATGGTTGTGGAACGTCTTACATTCTAAAGAGAAGTATTCCAGCCTCTTATGGTCTGTTGGTTGTATAGATTATTTTTTCCCCATTGAGAGGTTAGAGGTGATCACAATGGTTTTTCTCCTGCTGTGTCTCTGTGGTTGTCATGGGAGTGGTGCATGCTAAGACATCTGTCCGCCATTGATCCATGAGGTTGATCCAGGTCGGACTGTCAGGTGCCCTTTCCACCATCATGACCCTAAGTTTGTCCCTTCTAAAAGAGCTACGTACTTGGTTCAAGAGGGGTCTTCCCTGGGGTCGATTTGTGAAACAAAAGGTGAAACCATTATTATGGGATCAGTTAGAACCTGCTCAAGGGTCCCTGGTGATTCTTTGATTCTACCTACTTTTAAGGTACAAAATCTTTAAAGTTTAAAAGGCTCAGAAAAACTAAAGGAACTTTTTAAGATTTTAGTTTCAGTCCACTCACTCGCCCTTCCCCTTTACCATCAACTGTCCATGTACCCTTTGACCATTCTTTCTACCTCAAAACAGCTATGCAGTGCATGTAAATAAAAGTCAGCCCATGCCTCAGAAAGCTCATCGGCTGATCAGAAGAGCAGAGTGCAGGGCTGTGGAGCAGGTACCACTGTAGAGATGTGGCAGCGAAGGACGCGTGGAAGAGAGAGAGTTCAGCCTGTTCCGGGCTCCACCGTGGAGCTGTGGAGACAGACAGGAGAAGATCCTTGGAGTTGCTGGTGTGTCCTGGTGAAGAATAGTTATTTGCCATGTGCTGAAGATGTGGGAAGACTCAGTTTTGTCCTAGTCCTTTCTTTTAAACTTATAATCACTATTTCCCCATTCAATCTCTCGTTCAGTCAACATTTTTTTTTAAGATTTTATGTATTTATTTATTTGACACAGAGAGAGAGGGAGAGAGAGAGACACTGAGAGGGAACACAAGCAGGGGAAGTTGGAGAGGGAGAAGCAGGCTTCCCACCAAGCAGGGAGCCTGATGCAGGGCTCCATCCCAAGACCCTGGGATCATGACCTGAGCCGAAGGCAGACACATGACTGAGCCCCCCCGGTGCCCCAATGTTCAGTCAACATTTTAGAGCTCTGGATGCCCAGAGGAATGAGACCTACACCTTCTACACAGAGGGAGCTTGACAGAACAAGGTGTGAATGAGTGTGCTGGAAGTTATTATTAGATCTAGGTTTTATCCAACACAAGAATAATTCACAAACACTCCTTAACTTTGAGATGTGGTTAACTATAACCAACCTTCTTCATTATCTTATGTAAACTGACAACAGTGCTGTAAAAGAGATTTTGTTGTTTTTCTCATTTTTCGTAGATGAGTACAAAGAAAGCGTAGGAGATATGCAAAATCCCACAGGTAGAAGGTGACCAAGTGAGAGTCAAAGCCATCTCTCTATCTTCATATCCTGGATTGTTTCTACAGAGTCACTCTGGCTCGCTTATAAATAGATGAACTCAATAAATGACTTCATAATTGGCCAGAGCAATCTCTCCAATTAATGACACTCATGTGATTTCCTGCAAGGAGACCTATATTTGTTTCGAATTAGAATACGATACTCAGGGCATTCCTACTAAGAAGGGCAATATGTTAATTATAGAGTTGTATACAATCAGAGCTGAACTATATATATAGGACTTGTTCAATCACCCTCTACCACATTACAAATGATCAGGAAAACGGTTTCAAAATCATGGTAAGAATGCAGGTTTCCCTACTTCTACCCGTGTTAGCTCGACTAACACACTGATCGCTTTTTAAAAATTTTTCTTGTATTTTATTTTACTGTAGTAAGAACACTTAGCATGAAATCAGCCCGGTTAAAATTTTTATGTGTATAATGCAGTATTATTAGCTATAGCACGATGTTGTACAGCAAATCTCTAGAACGTTTTCGACTTATTTAACTGAAACTTCTTGTTGATCGGCACCTCCTCGTTGCTGCTTTATTTTGCCCCAGACCTGTAAGGATCATAATCCCAAGAGAGCAGGGTATGGAGCATTTGGGTTTGAGGAGAGTCTGGGCTTGAGAAAGGTTTGGAGCATGGAATGAAATTTTTCATTCTGTGGTCATTCAAATGTTGGGATGAGAACATGGGTACAGAACCACCGTAATCTCTGCAATCAACAGGTAGTTGCACACCATGACACCATTGGATACTAGCTGCATTTGGTGGAGACTTGGTAGAACTAAGGACAGGGCCTTTAAATGGCAACCCAGCTGTTTAAAATACTTGCCTTCGGCCAGTTCCACTTTCAAGTCATAATTCTGACCACTGGGAAGTTTATTTAGAGGCATACTTCTCATTGATTGTGTTCCAGACATCTGCAAGGAAATGTTCTATGATGTGGGACTAGAAATAGAACCTATTCCTATTAGCAGTTACCTGAAAGAGAGACTTAGACCTTCAGACAACAGGGCAGAGACTGCCTGTACATATTGACGTAATTTGACTAAGTAAGAGCTAGGATGTTTGCACATCTCTCTGGCCAGTGTCTTGCCTTCTCCTTAAAGCCATCTCTTAAGTTCGGCTGTCTTGTTTCCCCCTTTGTTTTCATACTAGGTTCTTCTTTCTCTCCCAGGGTCCGAGGATTCCCATTGCCTTGTTCAGTTCTACTCACCATCTCTACTGCTGGATGTCCACCTCCTCCCTCACTCCCTTTAAGAAGTCATTCCCCTCTCTACCACAACCCTCTACTGGTTTCAGCCTCCCCTAGTTGAGCAGTTACACTGTAGACATGAACCGATACCTCCAGAACCCTGTGTTGATTGTCCCCTCTTTTGGTGCTCAGCATTTAGGATCTGGTAGGGGTTTAGGAATATATTAGAAATTGAATAAATGTTGGAAGCAAACAAGAAAGAATATTTGTATCTGGTTACTGCCATCTAGAGACTCCAAGGAGATCCCATACTCACAGTATAGTCTTATTCAGTGTGCAACACTGTCCAGGTGGTTTTTAGGTAAACATTTGCATACATATGCAGGAGGATGAACATTTACCCCCTTCTCCATAGTGGTGAGATTATAAGTATCTTTGATTTTTGTTTCCTTCAAACTTTCTGGTGGTTTTATATTTTTCTGCAATGAGAATATTGTATTTTATATTTATAAATTATTAACATTTTTAAATTTTTAGTTCAAAAAATGTTTATTTTACAAAATTTAGAAAATTAATAGTATTGGAAGAAGAATTACCAATACTTTAACACCCCAAAACAATGCACTGTTAACATGTTAACTTTATTTACTTCTAGTCTTTTTTTTTCTTGGTGCGTCCATTTTTGGTATGTAGTTAAGATCATGTTACAAATGTACATTTTTATTTTGCTTTTTCAGTAAACGTTAATACACATGTTTTGGGTTCTATAATATCCATCAGTTTTACTTCTATTGACTGCATACTAGATCATCTACTTGAATATTAATACCATTGCATAGGTGGATTTAGCATATCCCAATATAAAACAGTAGTACTAAAATGAACATTTATTAAGTGCTCACTATGTGTTGGGCATAGTGTAAGGAGTAAACTGGCAAACAAATGAACTTCTGTCATTACAGAGGGTAGAGTCCGGAGAAAGTTTGCATTAACAACTTAATGTGGTAAGAGCTTTATAGACTCATGAGAGCATTTGAAGGAACATAGAATCTAGTTTGAGGCCAAGATTAGGGAGTTTTCTTGAGCAGATGACCCTGAAGCTGAGACCTGAGAAATGCATCATACCTAATCAGGGAGAAATGTGGGAAGAACATTAGAGGTATAGGGAACAACATGTATGATGGTTCAGAGGACAGGCACGTGGTCTGTTGAAGGAAGTTGGCCAGAGAATGTTGTGGGGGTGAATAGAGAGAGAGAGAGAGAGAGAAAAAGCAGACAGGTAAGGGAGCCGGTGGCAGAGGTGAGTAGGGGTAAGATCATCAAGAATGTTGTATGCCAATTTAAGGAGTGGAGAATTTGTCTTAAATACTTATAAAAATTAGAGTTTTGAACTGAGGAGCTAAACGATCAGATTGGCTTATTAAAAAGATCATTCTGGTTTCAGTCCACAGGCAGAGACAGGGAGACCATTTAGGCATTGGAGCAAGTAATTCATATAAGGGGTATTGGTCACTTCCCTGGTTTTGCCTTTTTCATAATCATAATAACCCTGAGATTAAATTTTCATGCATAGCACGATCTTGCTGTACTTGTTACTATCTCATTAGAAAAGAGTGAAAGGAAAATGCTAACTGATCGTAGTAGTACAGCATGTCAGGACCACTTTAAGGCTGAGGTTGTTCTCAGTCCTACCTACCAAGTCATTTCAGTAGCATCTGGTAGAGCTAGGTGAGGTTTACTTCCTTGAGGATGGCTCTCCACAGTCTATGTGGTTCATACTAGATTTCATTTTGATTTACTCATCCCCCAAAGCTACATCATTTGCCAGAAACTCAACTGCTACACCAAACCCAGTGCTACAGCTGTGTGAGTGATTTTTTTGAAAAAAAAAAAATCCAACATAATTAGGATGATTACATACATTTTACAGCTATGTTTCATGGACTTACTGGATTGAAAGTGTTTGCCCAAGGTCAACTACATCATTTCCCTAAAGGAGCATTCCAGTCTGCTTCAGATAAATCCTTGGCTATTTTTAAAGTGCTTCAGGATATAAGATTCCACTTTCCTGGCCAAAATTCTATTTATGGTTGTGAAGACCATTGTGGGATCTCAAAGCACATTCATTATAATGTTGCTGATCATCCTTTTCCAGGACTAAAGAATGGAAGCAGAGAGAAGTAAAATGTGAGGGTATCAGAGGCGGGCAATAGAGCCACACCCCTGGCAGAGTACATGGTCCCCAGAACTCAGCACCAGGCCCTGTTGGGACCGGGCCACTTTGGAGGCATAGCACATGTAGCCAGGCCAGAGCTCTGCCAGAATGCAAGAATGGAGACAGTGATGGAAAGCAGATGGAGGCTTTGGCCTTAGCTCAGTCAGAAGACCCACTGAGAGACTAGAGAATGTTTGCAAAATCTTAGAGCACCCTTGGGGTGCCTCCTGGTACATTTACAAGTTGATGGCCTCTGTTTGCCAATGGCTTAGCTTGGTTTTGATGAGACCAAATGACTCTTTGAGTTTCTCTTGAAATTTTGAACATTTCTCCAATTTTGTTTGGCTTACCAGCTGGAGGCTCAAGAACTAAAAATCTGACATGAGAGCATGAGAAAAATAAGTGAGAATCTTGCTTTATTTTGGAGTAGTGGTTGAGTGAGATGCTTATGGCTGTCTAGCTTATGATTTGCTCCCCAAATTGTATAATCCTTGGCTTGACACAAATCTTGGGGTATCATTTTATCATTCTGCTTCTAGGAGGAAATTTTCCTTTTCCCCTGAAATGTGTGGCAGAAAGATGCTGGTCTCTGCTGGTATGAGGGTTCAGGAAGGAAGGCTCACACCCTATTTGTTTTCTTGCTCATGGTTATAGGGTTAACCAGTCAGCCTGCGTGCCATGGATTTTGGAACATATCCAGTTTGAACTGGTTGTGATGTTGAGGAAGACTTCATGAAGGGCTTGACACTTGATCTGGATTCTGAAGGATTAAGAGCTTTTTGAACACCTCAGAATCTCTGGAATAATGCTAACCTAAGAAAAGTTCCTTTCATGGCTTACCATCATATGCTCTTAGTGGAATACCATCAAGAGATAGATTTATTTTCTAGAAGAGAGAGAATAATACTGGAATTCTTGGAGCAAGGTTATAATGAGAGGCCTTGAAAAGGAGCTTAAACGATATGAGGAGCAGAGAGAATGGAAAAAATTTATTCCTCTGTGTTCCCTTCTTGTATGAAGAGAGGTAACCTTGAGAAAACTGGCTGATATGTGGTTCTTCTGGTTGCCCCACCAATGGGCCCCTTAATTTCCTCACTTACGTTCCCCTGCCGATGGTGTGAGAAAAGGCTTTGGAGGTCCTTGCTGAGCCACCACTAGCCTATATAGGAAATGGAGAGCATATGTCTGGGATGGGAAATTTTCCAGAATATAATTTCTAGCATGTTTTCCAGTATGGAAAAGTAGCTAGAAGAGGAGTTTGACTATTTGTTTTAGAGATTTTAGGATAGTAAAGTGTAGGCTGACGTTGCAATTCATGTAGCAGAGGGGAGACACTCATACAGAGAAGTGTGTAGTGTCTGTAAGCTTTCAGTCCTTTGCCGTGGGTCTGAAGGAATCCAACAAGACATGTGTCATCTACCACCTTTCTTTACCTAAATCTAGGACTATTCCCTTCCAGGAGCCTGTGGGAGGGGAAATGCAAGGGCTCTGTGTGTCTCTGCCTTTATGGTAACCTTATTTTTTTTGCTGTAGGGAACAATTGTGCATGTCTCCAACAGACTGGTCTGGGGACCTCCTGATTTTCCAAAGCTGACTGATTGGTGCTCCTTCCTGGGCTTCCCAAGGTTCCATTTGAGTTTTAGAGCCAAGATTTGACATAAAGACAGTCAAGAATCTGCCCCTTCTTTCTCATGCACTGTTTGAGACCTGCCACAGGGACATTCGTCCAGAAGAGATTTTGTTCCATTTTGGGAAGGAGAAGTACGGCTGAGTGCTCCTAGTTATTGAGAAGTAGCTTGGTATCGAGGACAGAATCTAGATTGGGAATAAGGAGTTTTAGATTCTAATTCCTGGGTTCTATGTGATTTAGGATATATTCTGTCCTGTACATTCTGGGCTTCAGGTTTTTTGTTTTTTGGGTTTTTTTTTTTTTAATAAAATGAGGGGATTGGACTAGATGCTATCTAATCCCTATTTCCATGATAACGTTCTCTAATCTTCTTTGATTGGCGTGTGTATGTACGTGTGTGAGTGTGAGGAAGTTTTTTTGAGAAAGATTAAGGATAATATCCCATGCACATTATTGTCACCATATGTGCCTGCATTCCTGACACAACTACAGGCCCCACCCCTTACCATATGCTTCCCACACTTTGTCCTTTATTGCACAGCGAAGCTCAGCGCACCACATGTTCCCATGTGCCCAAGATGCGCTGACACAGGCTGACTCTGTCTTGTCCTACAGGGTGCTTCTTGGGAATCCTAAATCCAGCTGCAACTCCCACACTAGCCTGGTTCTGAGGAGGGGGACAAACAAAAGTGGGTTTCTAATCAGCCCATACACATTCTGTGAAATGGCTTCTGAGAGGGCTTTGTGAGGCTGCTGTTCTCTGTATCACATCGTATCAAGCCTAGACTTGGGTGTCATGACATCGTGGGGTAGCCCCTCTAAACCAGGTCAGCGAGAGGCACGCCAACTACTTTTGACCATCCGAATGGTGCCATGACCGGAGGATGAAGCATTAAACTAATATGGTGGAACTCTAGAAGGCAGAGTAGGGTGGAAGCTTCAGAAAGGGGAGATTTATGGCTCTCTGAAGATAATTCCACAAATGACCTTTGCTCTGGAGTGGAATAGACTACCCCCATGAAATCACGCTTTCCCTGTCCCCCGTGGAGTCCTCATGGATACGTATCATGTTTCTCAGAGATCTTAAATGAGTAATACACTTGGTTCAAGTCTCAGCTCTACCGCTTATGTGTGGCCTCAGGCAAGTCATTTAACTTCTGAGTTTTCTTGCCCTAATCTTTAGAAGATAATATTGCCTGCCATGTTGCCTCTTTCACGGGGTAGTTGTGGGATTCATAAATGATCATGTTTGTGAAATTGTAAAAAATGAATTCTTAGTCATGATCATTATTTGTAGGGAGTCAGAGACCCCTGAGAGGATATGTTCCCCGGAACCTTTCACCAAAAAGCTAAAGTAAAAACATACCTGCGTATACATATAGATGATTTTGATGTACAACTTCAAGGGGTCCACCTAGGAGAACCATGTGTCAGAGTTTTAACTGTCCCTGAAATAGAAATCAAAGAATCTTAATAATGCTTCTGCCTCCATGGCGGAAACCACCTGTTTCTCCTATTCTGCCATCATCTCCCCAGGGCTCAGATGCACACCCCATTGGCTTATCGTTAGGGAATGATTGAGGAAATGGACAGGTATATAAATGTGTGTGTACACATGTGTATGTGTTGTGTGTGTGTGTTGTAGGTGTGTGTGTTTGTATTATTCATTCATTCATTTCTATGTTTAGTAGTTACACTGCAGCGATTAAACACTATGTGTGATGGGAAGTAGCAAAGAGTATCTCCTGGCTCCTAAGTGTTTCACTCACTAATGAGCTAGCCGGCGGTCATCCTACTGTTGTGTATTCTGCCTGCCTGACTCCCTTCCAGGAGTTAATTTTGGTAACGTGTCATATTTTTCTCTGGCTCAGTGGATTAGCTGGGAAAATAGAGATTGCATCAACTGTTTGATCTCCCTGGATACTGTCTGGGAGCCCTGTCTATTTCAATCACAGCCTAGGTCACACCTGCTTGACACACATTTTTTAAACTAATTCCTCTCTAGATTCTTTGTGATCAGGAGCAAGGTAAAATGGTGAAATTGCTCTTTCATATCTATTTTAAATAGCGTGTCCTTCAGGTGTTCCTTATCCTTCTAGTGTAAAGCGAAAGACCTCTAAGCACAGTGCTCAATTCTTTGCATTTACTTGGAAATGAATTTATTTATAAATATACTTCTAAAGTGAACTATGGCATACTCACAGAAAATGAACAAATCATAGTTAATGACTGTATAAATTATCACAAGTTATCATTATCTACGTTAAAAAATATAATATTACTGCTCCGTGCCTGTCTGCCCCCCGAAAAAACCCTCTTATGCCCTATCCTGGTCATTAGTCCTATTCCTCCTGAATGATAGCCAACATTCAAATCTAACACCATAGAAAACTTTTGCTTGCTTTTGAATTTTATATAAGTGTAAGCATATAGTGTATATTGTTTTCTTTTCATTTTTGTTCTTCAATATTATGCCACCTTCCATACTATAAGAGTCCAGTGTATCAGTATTATCCTTTGTGGTTAGTGCTTTTGGAATCTTAGTTCAGCAACTTTGAGACCTGTAACTTATTTCAACAACTACTCAAAGATTATGAATATGTATTTCTAATGTTATCCTTTAAAAGTCTTATATTTTACCTTCATATTTAGAGCTATAATCTGATATTTATTTCATCTATCATGTTAGGTAAGGGGTTAAGAATTAATTTTTTCATGAGGATATCTGAAAAAACTTTTTATTCCTCACTGCTTTAGTCATAAATCAATTGTCTATATATGTCTGAGTTTGTTCCTAGACTTTCTTTTCTGTTTCATTTGTATATTGTCTCTTCTGGGTCAATGCCAGTCTCTTAGTTACTACTGGGTTATAATAAGGCCTAATAGCTAGTGATGAAGTAAGCTTATATTGGCTATACTTGGCCCTTTACATCTTCTCCATAGAAATTTTAGAGTCCTTTTATCTGTTTTAATAATAGCAACAACAGTGAAAAATAAGATGGGGATTTTGATTGGGATTACTTTGAAGCTGCAGGCCAATTTGTGGAGAAGTGACTTGTTTATGATATGCTGTCTTCCATTCCATGACCGTGGGGGTATGCTTCCATTTATTTAGGTCTTACTTAGTTTATCTCAGTAATGTTCTGGTGTGTGTGTGTGTGTGTGTGTGTGTGTGTGTGTGTGTGTGTGTGTGTGTGTGTGTGTGCGTGTGCGCGCGTGTGTAGAGGTCTTACACACATTTTAGTGGATTTATTCCCAGGTATGTAATTTTTAAAAACCTTATTCACTTTTGATTTTCATTGTATTTTACTTTTTGGTGCTAGTACCAAGAGATAAAAATAATTTTCATATACTGAAGGCCAGCAGCCTTTCTAAATTTACTTACTAATTTTAAGAATTTACAAGTCTTTTTATATTCTCTATATAAAAAGTATATCTCCTGTAAATAATTATTTAGTCCTTTGCAATCCTTGGCAATTATGAATAAAGCATCTACAAACATCTGTGTGAAGTTTTTACGTGGACATAGATTTCAGCTCATTTGAATAAACAAGGATTGTATGGTAAGAGTATGTTTAATTTTGTAAAAGACACCAATTTGTCTTCTAAAGTGGCTGGACCATTTTGTATTCCTGCTGGCAGTGAAAGAGTTTCTGTTGTTCCATATCCTTGTCAGCATTTGGTGTTGTCAGTATTCTGGATTTTAGCCGTTCTAATAGGTATGTAGCAGTATTGCATCATTGTTTTAATTTACAATTTCCTGATGATCTATGATATTGAACACATTTTATATGCTTATTTACCATTTGTATATCTTCTATTGTGAAGTGTCTGGTTCTTTTGCCCACTTTTTAATAGAGTTGCTCATTTTCTTGTTGTTAAGTTGTAAGGAGTCTGAATATTTTTGATAGCAATCCTTTATCTGATACGTCTTTTTTTTTTTTTTTTTAAGATTTTATTTTTATTTATTTGACACAGAGAGAAAGATTACAAGCAGGCAGAGNTCTTCTATTGTGAAGTGTCTGGTTCTTTTGCCCACTTTTTAATAGAGTTGCTCATTTTCTTGTTGTTAAGTTGTAAGGAGTCTGAATATTTTTGATAGCAATCCTTTATCTGATACGTCTTTTGCAGATATTTTCTCTCAGTCTGTGTTTGTCTTCTTACTCCCTGGATGAATTACACTGGTTTTAAACATTAAAACAACTTGGATTCCTGTGATTTACCCAGTTTGATTGTGTTATATTAATACACGCACACACAGTGTGTATACACACATGTATACACNCGTCTTGCAGATATTTTCTCTCAGTCTGTGTTTGTCTTCTTACTCCCTGGATGAATTACACTGGTTTTAAACATTAAAACAACTTGGATTCCTGTGATTTACCCAGTTTGATTGTGTTATATTAATACACGCACACACAGTGTGTATACACACATGTATACACACAATTTGTTAATAGTTTGTTTATGAGGGCGCCTGGGTGGCTCAGTCGTTAAGTGTCTGCCTTCAGCTCGGGTCATGATCCCAGGGTCCTGGGGTCGAGCCCCACATAAGCCTGCTTCTCCCTCTCCCACTCCCCCTGCTGGTGTTCCCTCTCTCTCTGTGTTTTTCTCTGTCAAATAAATAAATAAAAATCTTTAAAAAAAGTTTGTTTATGAATTTTAAACCTTTGTTTAATGGGAAAGATTGTCCTACAACTTTTATTTCTTATAATGCTCTTGTCAAATGTTAATATCAAATTTTCTTAGCCTCAAAAAGAAGTTGGGAAATCCTCTCCCCCTTTTATTTAAATTCTCTGGAAGACCTCATTTAACATCAGTGTTATTTCTTTAAGTATTTGGAAAAATTCTTGACTGAAACCATCTAAACCTGGAGTTTTCTTTGGGAGAAAGCTTCTAATTATAGACTCAATTTCTTTAAAATACAGGGCTATTCTATTTGTTTATTATATCTGTTTTGGTAAGCTGAGTTTTTCAAAGATTTTTTAAATTGGATTTAAATGTCAAATTTATTTGCATAAAATTATCCGTAGTTCCCTCTTACCTATTTTTTCCTAAGCACTGTATCAATGTCCCTCTTTTCATTCCTGATATTGTAATTTGGAACTTTATCATTTTTCTCTTGAGCAGTTTCCCCTCTACCTTACCCCAGAATTGTTCATTTTATAAATCCTCTCAAAAAACGAATTTGGCTTTGTTGATTAATTTAGTGTATATTTCATTTATCATATTATTTTGCTCTTTTCTGCTTACTATTTTCTTCATTCCAGCTTCTTAGGTTTTATTTACTTTTCTTTATTTTCTTAAGATGGATAATTTAATCAATGCTTTTTAATCATTCCTCCTTTCTTTTTTCTTTTTCTTCCTTTTTTTTTTTTGGGGGGTTGGCAAGGGCAGCTTTTTTTTACTTTAATTTTATTTTTTCAGTGTTCTAAGATTCNTTCTTCCTTTTTTTGGGGGGGGGGTTGGCAAGGGCAGCTTTTTTTTACTTTAATTTTATTTTTTCAGTGTTCTAAGATTCATTGTCTATGCACCACACCCAGTCCATTGTATGTGATCCATACAGTACGTGCCTTCCTTAATACCCACCGCTAGTCATTCTTTTCTAATACACATGTTCCTCTAAGCTACCCTTTGCCTATAGCCTACAAATTTTTTGTGTCTTATTTTCATAGTCATTCAGTTCAAGATCTTTTTAAATTTCCATCGTGACTTTCTTTTTACCCTTCAGTTATTTCAAGCGCTTTGGTTAATTTCTAAGCACTTAGATATTTCTCAGTTACCTTTTGTAAATAATTTCTAGGTAATTCTGCTATGGGTAGAAAATAAATTGTGCATAATTTCATTCTTTTCAAATTTGTTGACACTTGCTTTATAGCCTGGCCTATGTTTAATTTGAGTGAATGTTTTGTTGTTCAGTGTCTGCAGTTTTTATGTGCAATATTCTTCATTTGCTTATTTGAGGGCGTGTGTGTATCATCAAGTTTCTTAATCATACTGTTCAAATTGTAGCTATAACTTCTGATTTTTGTCATCTGCTACTTTCACTTACTGGGAGGCTTGTTGAAACTTCCCATTATGATTGTGAATTTCTCCTTTTTACCTCCTTCAGTTCTATTTGTATATATTATATATGTACATATATATATATACACACACACACACACATGTCTTATAGGTCTTGGGGAACAAAATTATATTTAAGGTATGTGAAGGATAAGAAGCATTAAATATGTACATATTGTATATATAATATATAATTATATAATAAAATATAAATTTATATATAAATATATATGTAATTTCAGAATTTTTACATCTTCCTGAAAAGCTCCTTTATCATTATAAAACTTTCCCTTTTTATTTTTAGTAATGCTCTGTGCTAATGTCTAATTTACTTGATATTTGTATACATACCCTCTTACAGTAAGTACTTTTAAGTACTTCTTCCATTCCTTCTTTCATTCTCAAATTCTGAATTTTTATATTTAATGTTTCTTATGAGCTGAACATTATATTTTTAATCCATTGTGAAGTCTTTTAAGTGAAGTATATAGGGTGTTTAACATTTAAAATAGTGACCTCTTAATGTACATGTAATAAAGGTTCCTTCTGACCCATCCTCTCTTTTCTTAATCATCTCTTCTGTTGTATCTAATCTTTTCTTAAATATATCAATTAAATCCTAGGTTTAAAGTATTTTATGTTTCAGCCTTGAATTTTCATCTGATTCCATTTTATAGTTTTCAGTTCTTTGCTAAATTTCTCTATTTTGTCTGCTAACATCTTTAAAATATACGTGATTAATACGTTCAAGTCCATGGCTAATAATTCCAATATCTGGATGTCTGATAACTCTGTATCCTTTATTTATTCTTCTGGAATTTTTTGACATTTGATCTTGTCTTTTGGTATGCCACATGATATTTCATAGAGTACCTGACACTGAGTGCAAAAATTATGGAGGTAATTTGAGGCTCTGAATAGTGTTATTTCCCTCCAGAGAGGATTTATTTTGTTTCTGGGAGGCAGTTAGGGTGGGGAAAAATCACCTCAATCCAGTTCATGATGGGATGAATGGGAACCTGGGACTTTGAGAGGTCAGATCTATTTCCACTCACCTCTCCCCCTGAGATATAATTCTTCAGAGCCCCAGTTAAGAGTCTGGAATGTCTACTTGGGCCTCTTATACTTGGCATACCTTAAATCTAGTTTTGTTCCCTAAGACCTGTAAGACTATTTGAAGTTTGGTTTAGCTTCTCAGCCTCTTCATTGCAGCCTAAGAATTGAAAAGTGCCTCAAGGGAAAAAGTGGCCCTGGTTTTAGGGACATGCCTTTGTCCTTTGATTCTATTTCCTTTCTCTCCAGGATCTTATCCTTCATTTTCTCACTGGCTCAGTAGCTCTCTAAGGGCTTCAAAAAAGATTCCTGTGCATGTTTTTCTCAGCATTACTAGTTTTTCTCAGTCAGAATGTTAATCTACAACCAGCTAGTCTTCCTCACTCATCAAATTATTTATTCACACTTTACAGACCTTGAATTCAGGCTAAATGATTAAGCTAAATCATCAAGCTCGCGTGCGCGCGCGCACACACACACACACACACACACACACACAACTTAGCGTCGCCACATTCTCTCCTCAGTCTGTCTAATCATAAAGCTAAGTCTCTTTCTACTCAAGCTCCTCTTTCAAGTCTATCTCTTGGGTGGTTGCCAAAGAAATCCTGATAACAAAGTATTAATTCTTAAGGCGAGAGTCTTCATAAGGAATGCCTGCATTTTCTTAATAGAGCTGTTCTGAAGGCTAGCAGCCTTTGACGGAAATACCCAGGGTGGAAGAATGGAGGTGACAAGGGTGTTCTTGTTTGCTTGGCGCTCAGTAATGCCAGAGGGCATCTACCCGCACCACAGCCGCCTTTGTCTGTGGGTCTCTCCCCTCCGTCTGAAACTCTTGCTCTTCCCAGTGCATTTATATTGTTTCCCCCACATATGAAAAGGGGCTTGTTCTCCTAAACCTCTGCGAAAGAACAGAAGAACTTAACCATCCATCAGTGCGGCCCAATAGATGGGCAAATTCAAAGCCTTTTCAGAAAATGACAACCCATTTTATCTAATAATGACAAATGGGCAAAAAGAGGTAATTTTTTTCTATGTCCTGCTATAAACCAAATACAAAAAAAACCCACAAAAAACAAAACAAAAAAAAACTCCATGAAGATGGGGAATTTAAAAAATGTAAAATTGATCCATTTTGTTAGCTGCTTGACCTGGAAAAATTCATTTAACTTCTCTTAGCCTTGATGTTTTTACCCACAAAATGGGAATGACAATAATATTCACTTCATAAGGATGTTGGGAGGAGTATATGAAATAATACATGTGATTATTCATTGAGTAATTTTTCTGTATTCCAGGAAGAGTTTGAAATAAAATGACTGTTTAAATATTAATGATATGAAATTCTTTTTAAAGTGAAAGATACTGTTGAAAACTTTTGCTATTTTGTGGAAGATGGTAGTCTTCCTTTTTACTTAAATCAAAATCTCATGCCCTAACTTGACTAGAGTGGTTGTTCCCACTGCTCCAGTGTTGGCTTTTCTTAAACTGTGTATCCTAATCAACTGAAGGGGTATTGCTGGAAACCAACTACTAGAAATCACTTTCCCAGATATAAAATATGAGGCCACAAGGGGTGAAGGAGTGTGCTTAAGACCAGTCGACTGGGGGCCTCTTGCCTTTAGGCTAGGCGGGAGAATGTTACAGAGTATTCCCTGATTCCAGAAAAGGAAGAATTAGTGTCTTCTCCAGACTGTGGTCTCTAACCCTCTGGATGATGGTGAGGACAGATATGTGGTGTAGACAACCAGATAGGTTTCTTTGTGATCTCAGATCCTGGCCCACCTTCTACATGGAGTTGTCTTCTGGTCTTTAATAACTCCCTCCTACCTTACATTACTTTCTACCAGTACAGCCTCCTTTTGTGTTTTTTGAGACAGGACCAATGACTCTGGGTGGACAAGGACTTTCTGATGAAAGTATTTTTGAAATCGAAAATACAAACAGCTGTGCTATTTCAGTCTGATCTGGTAACACCACAAATAATAGTTATGTCTGACATTCCTAGGGGGTTTTGCTCTTCACGGTCCATATTTATTTACACCATTGACCTACAAAACAGTTTCAAACACGTTAAGACTGAAACAGTAGCAGTAACTGCCATTTACCAAGTATATTTTCATTTCCATATCAATCCTTTGAAGTGGACAATTTATTAGCCATTTTAAAGAAGGGCAGTTGAGGCTCAGAAGGCAAAGAATTGGCTCAAGCTCATGAAACCAATAAATTAGGTGGTCAGATTTTCACGGCATTTGGTTTATTAGGCAACACCATAGTCTTTTCACAGTACCTTACTCTCTCTCCCAAATACTTTCTCCTACATGTAAAGAGAAATTTTCCTTTGGCTAAGGAGCTACGGGATGTATTATGGGTGGTTGAGTCAGGAGTAGATATTTAACCTCTTAAAACTTAGCCCAATTCTCTTTCTACCAACCGTATAATTTTACCTCACTTAGTATCTCAACTTTTGGAAATGGGTGCACGGTGAGCATCCCTATTGCAAAAATGCATTTGAGATGCTGGAGGTGGAAATGCATTGCATGAGACCATCTAATCCCAAACAGTCAATCTAAAATTCTAGTGTCAAAAGAGTTACCACTTCTATTCATGGATCCACCATCAAATTTACTTAATGTAAATATCATGTTATACACAATTTCCAATGCAGAATAATAATGTCACCATTATTTTTGAGCCCTTGGTGTCAGAAATTGAGGAATTTGAGTTATGAGAGTATTAATAAGAGAATTTGGACAACCTCAATTTTTTGTTCTACTCTGTGCTTCTTATGTTGGAACCAAAGTACTCCTATTACACGACTAAGGCAGTTTCTGGAGCTTAGAAGACTTTAGTGATTTCTTCTCCTTCATTGAATTAGTTCTTTGCTGAGGGAGAGATAATCTAGGAACCAGCTTATGTTGGATTGTTGTGATACTTTTAATGGTTCTTTACTCCTCTTTGTAAGCTCCTAAATCCCTCTGAAAGTTGAACATGTGTCCAGGGCTGAAGCTCACATGCTTATTCCAAATCCATCTGTGGAGGTTGACTTGATGTTGACTTCATGATGATTCATCAGAGACCCATCTACCCTGGTTTTCCATCTGGGTCCATGTTAACTGTGGAAGGCTGGAAGACCCAGAGACTTGGCCCAGATTTCTCTCCCTGGTGCTCCTTTCTTTCAAAATTGCCACTAGGGCTCCTAACTCTGGCCTCTCAACATGAGATACACCTGGGGTGAATGGGGATGACAAATAGGCCAAGGATATAAAGAAGAGAAAGAGTGACTAGCTGTGTGTCTCAGCAGTACATGAAGCTTCTAGCATGAGTCTGATGGCAAACACTTAAATAACCTGATATGTTTGAACAAAGAAACCACACTCAGAAGCACTAAGTCTTAGCATGGTAAGCCTCTGCCACAGAGACCAAGAGAAAGAAAGGGACAAGGATCTGAGAGGGGTTAATTGAGGGTGAGGGGAACCTTTACTCTGTTATCAAATTGACCCATTTGTATCCCTTTACCTTTCTCCCTTGAGTCATTCTCATTCCACTTGCCGGGAAATGGACCGAAACTTGGTGTTAGATGGGGAGTAAGCAAGACAATTGCACACACTCTCTCTCTACATGGGCATGCCACCTCCCTTCCCTGAAATCTGGGGACTCCATAAACTAGTTCTCTCATTGTCTGTGACAACCAAAAAGTAAAAACGTGGGGAGTTAAAAAAAAAAAAAAAAGTTACAGCTTCCAAGCCAAAGTTGCATTATTTTTTAAAAAAACCATGATGTCATGGACTTACCTCACCTTTAGTGCAGCCAAGCGAATAATGTGTACTGAGCTTTCTATCATGTACCATTATAATTAGCTCTGTCAGGTCTTAGCCCTGCAACCCTCATGCAGATAATATGATAATATGTCTTCATAACCAAGTGACCTTACATGCACAATATTTCTCCCGTTATGAAGATTGCATGTCAATAAAGTAATTGAGTCTCCGAGGCTGCAGCGAGGGAAGATTTAGATGATTGGACGTGCAGAGCAGTGATGTATGACCGTTATTATTCCTCTTGTCAGGGAGGCGCCTACAAGCGAGGATGGCCAGAAGATGACAGGGATGACGGGTTGCGTTTCATTAAAAAAAATATTGCTGTTAATCACCACTCTATTCTTTTCAAAGTCACTGAGGAAAGAAACTCTTTTTTCATTTTAGCTTGTGATGAACATGCAAAATGGGAGCACATCAGAAGGTTTCCAGTCTCAGCCCCTCAGACTGTCTTTCTTCTGTTGCGAATGGGGCTAAATTCAGACCGTAATGAATAGATGGGCCTTGGGCGCGTGGTCGGGAGCCACCCGATCTCCCCGTGGTAGGGCTCCTTGGTTTCCACGTGCAGACGGAGCGCCTGCTGGGATGGAAGTACACTTCCTCCCCTCTTGGCATGGAGGGAAGCATGCTCACGGGCTCCATAAAAAGAAAGCAAATGTGAGAGAACCAAATCGGAGACAACTATTTTTACTTGAATTAATTTGTTTGGACAGTTTTAACACTTGGAACACTTATATTTCCATACTTTATAAAAGCAAACATGCTGTTTCTCTAGCTATAAATTTATCTTATGATATCATAACAGCTGGAAACTTGTAGCCTGGTAGGATTTTGTTTCATATTTAAACAGCTTGAGAAATATGTTGGAAACAAGGTATATTTTTTCCCTATCTCTGTATTTGTGTTTCACTATCTCCTCTTGTTTTTGGCTATCCTAAGAGTGTTGGCACTATCACTTGGAGGGTATCAAGGCTTCAGGATTTCTACTAGTTAGGCATTGTTAATTTCTGCTCCCTTGCAAGCATCTTTCCTATAAATGCTGAGAACATGCTATAAATGCTGAGAAACTTCTTCCACGGGTGTTAGAGAATCTTTCCAAGGGGAAGGAAAGCTAATAGCAAAAGCATCTTTTGTTGGCGAAGGGGCTTCTGAAGTCTTTAAATCTTCCTTCATAAGTAATTGACTAAGATCTAACAGCCTTGAAGGAAAAGAAGCTGATGGTATCACTTTTTAGTCATAGTATTAGCCTTATGATTTATGGTGTAAAATTAGCCACTGCATCCTCTCATTACGGGTGTTGAGTGATTTCTCCAGGCCAGCCAGAGAGACTAGTATGGAAGTGAGAGCTGGGTTTGTGGGTCTCGTTGAACCCTGCCGTTTCCTCCCAAAGATCCGTGGTGAATGCTTCTGGGGAAGGGGATGTTATTTTTCTTTCATTTTCTCAACTCTCTAAAAGAAAAGACCAAACATAAATAAATAACTTGAAGAAGCTTGAATGTTCAGAGGAAGTGTTAACCCACAGATGACCCAAAGTAGCAGTATAGAATATAGTTTCAGACGGGGCGGTAAGTGATTCCAACCTCCTAATCGTCCCACAACCTCCCCCCCACCCCCCACAGTCTCCCCGAGAATCCAAGGCCAAAGCCTTCTGATGGTTTTTCCATTGAGTAGTATCTGGCCTAGACATTATGTTCATTTCCCAATTTGGACAGGTTTTCCCTAATAAATTCAAAGCCCCCTAATAGATTTCAGGGGCACTAGGAAGACTGATGATTTCAGGTTGATAGTCCCTGTTCATATGCTGACAGTGAAATTTTATAAGTGAAACTTCATCCCTTTAGTTCAAGGCTTTGGTTGCTGGTAAAAACAAAACAAAAAACAAAACATAGCTTTCCTTGGGAGAACAGATTTACCTGTGATCAGTTATTTACATCTGGGTGAGAAAAAAAGAAAAATAGCTGAATATTTTCTGAATACTGTTAAGAGAGTAAGCATCATAATAACCAAGTGTCTTGGGAGAGTAAATTTACACATATAAGGCGAGATAATAGGGAAAGGACATAGATGCAAAAAAGGCCTAGAACTGGGAGCTTTATGCCATTGAGAAACATTTCTGTTGACTTTAGAGTTTGCTTGAGCCCTACCAGAGCTTAAATCTCTCCTCTGTCCTCATCCATGGTCTCTCCTGGATGGCGGTAGCATTAGAAGCTCAGACTTCATAGCCAGCCTGCATGAGTTCAAGTCCCAGTTCTTCCACTTACCACCTCTGGCACTTTGGAAGGGTGCTTAATGTTCTGTGGCTCAGTTTTCTCATTTTTAAGCAGGCAGAGCAATAGTACCTTCCTTTAGGGCAGTTGTAAATGTAACATTCTTGAAATGATACATAGCAAAGTGTTGTAAATATGATCTCTTACTGTTATCATCCCCAGTTAATGACTGGTGATGGTTAATTGACAGAACAGTGGCCAGAAAAGAATTGCCCAAGATGGGGGGGAGAGTCTTCATCATCGTTTCTAGGACACTTGAAGAAAATGGAAATTGCTTGACTCAAGGAAAATGACATTTAGTCACTGGCTAAGTGTTCCCTTAACCCTCCCTCTGCTGCCTGCCCATCTTGGGTCCTTTACCTTGTGTGGATGGAATCGAAACTGGTCTCTGAACCAGAAGTATTTTATTAATTTAATTATTGTGTGAAATGACATTATATTTAATCCTTGCCAAAGTATAAACTTTATTTTGGGGGGAAAATGTGTCCTTGTAGTGATGGTCATGATGATGATAAAAGACAATAGATCCTAATCTGTCAAATATGTGAGGAGCAATTTCCAGTGTATAATTTCCTTTTGTAGAACGTGAGTCTAGGCTGATTGTTTTCAAACTTCCTCCCCATTCCTCTCTATTTTAAGTCCAATATGTGTACGAATCCAGCTGAGCTATCCAGACTGCAGCAGGGGAGGGCCCGGGGCCCTGCTCATGTTCTCCCTTCCCCTGTTCCGTCTCTACACAGACTCTCAGCAAGCTCTGGGGCCGCTGATGACAAAGAGAAAGCATAGAACGCGAAAAAGAAGATAATTCTAACAGGTCACAAATCCCCATGCCCTCCCCGTGCCTTCCCGGTCACTCCTGCCTTTCCCAGAACAACATTTGGGCCAGAAGGGAGCTGCGAAATGACCCGCCTTGTGGTTTTCACACTGTGCTATGTGGAGCTGGGCTGGCACCCCTTAGAGATGTGTCAGTGGCTGCAGAGGGTCATGCACGTGGCCCAGCAGGGTTGAGCCACCAAGCCCAGGCCTGGCATCATCCATCTCAATTTCGCCTTCCTTTATTTTATATACTGGGGTCTAATGGAAAAGATCATTGTACTGAAATTTGTACTGCTACCATACCAACAGCAAAAGGTTTTAAGATCAGTGGGCTAGTCAGTCTTGTTCATTGTATAGATGAGGGCGAGGCGAGGCCTGTCCTTGGCCCACGGTTACTACTAGTCAGTCACAGACTGTGTCCTTAACCTTGCTCTTTGGAATCCTAGCCATTTCCAGTGGTAGGGGCTTCCGGGAGCTGAAGGCCTCACCTTGACCCTCCCCTCTCCATGCCTTAGATGGTGTCCTGAATGATCGTAACACAAACACGTGGTTGCTCTGGCAGTTCAGCGTCTGTGTCCGCTACCACGGCGGCAGCTCTGAACGCGGTCACTGAGGCCCAGGAGGAAGGAACAAGAAGATGAATGAGGTGCTAGGGAAATAGAAGTGGGAGGCAAGGGGCAGAAGTTGAGCCACATTAAACTCAAAAGTGCAGGTGAAGAACACGCATGATTTTGCCCTTGGACTTCAGGCCCTTGGCCATCAAAGGAAGATGGAGATCTCCCAACTCGATGGAGCTCTGACATGAGGGATCGGACCATTCTGTCAGTGGGGTCTGGACTCCTGCTAACAGACATCCGTGTTGACGGGCACCCCTGCCTGGAGCTGCCAGCCGAACAGCTTGGATCCCTTGTTCTTTATTTCCATCCTCTCTCCCTGTTTTCTGTCACTGTGTCATGTCAAATCATTGTCAGGTGGCAGACGCTGCACCCCCCAAGTACAAAGGGATCAGGTTTCAGGACACAGGCTGAAATGAAAATAATAATGGGAGCCAGAACTAGGCGCAGACCACTTATCAGGCAAGGAAACGGCTAATAAGTGTGGTTAGAGGTTTCCATGGGGGAGGCCC
The DNA here is from genome assembly GCA_002007465.1 of Ailurus styani. Lineage (NCBI taxonomy): Eukaryota > Metazoa > Chordata > Mammalia > Carnivora > Ailuridae > Ailurus > Ailurus styani. The sequence goes on from LNAC01000754.1 coordinate 584,396, forward strand.
TGGAGTACATCTCGTGGACAGGCAGGTGTAGCACAGCCTGTCCCGGGCTCCAGTTACAGACAGGCTGGTGCGATTAGTATTGATGTCTGTCACTTTGAGGCTGCCGAGCTGTAGATTCTGTGAAAGACCAAAGGCTCTGGTTATCTGGTAATCAACACTGCTCTCAAGAACAGCGCTGGGGAAATTGGGGAGACAGAAATAGCCTTTCCTGAGGAGTGACCAAGGCCATGGATCATGTTGCTGGCTTGTGTTTTCCTTGGGCTCAGCCCTGAGACTGCTCCAGCCCATTGTCTACTTTCACCACCAGGTAGCCACCCTCTTGTCATCGAATCGAATTCTCCCTCCCTCAGAGCAAGCCATCCCAAACGCCCTGTCCCGTGCCAAACACAGATGAACCTCGCCCTTCTTGTGGGACACAATAGGAAATAGAATGTTTTGTGTATTGAGGCAGAAACTCAATCCTTTACCTGTGAAAAAGTCCCAAATCCAAACGCATGGTTGATGCATAAGCCTATTCTTAATCCCACTCTACCTCACCTATGCTAAAGACATTTTAAGTCCCTTTAAAAACATAAAAATTAAAATCCAAAAGAATTAGTAACAGAAGAATAAAAAACATAATTGATTTCCTTACATAATTCATTTTCTTGGTGACTGTTGCCTTCTGAGCTCCTTTTCTCTTTCCTCATTCCAGAAATTTAATATCTTATTTCTCCAAAGCATCAGTGTCCTGATTATAGTGAAGTTTGAACAGACAGGCCCCTCTTGCTCTCTAAAAAAGACAGAACTCCTGGGCTTTGTTACAGTTCTAATCTCACTCTCTCCCCACCTAAGCCTTCTCTTGGCTCCATTTTTTTCTCCTCTGTCTTTGTCTTCCCCAACCCCCCAACAAAAACCAGAAAAAGAAGAAACATGATTGGTTTTCTTCTATTTTATTTAAGGTACAAATAGAAATTGCATTTGCACAGAATATTTCACGAGGTACATATCACCACTTTGTCAGCCCATCAGTCCATCCATCCATCCAGATTTAATAAATTCTACTGGACACTCCTCATCAGTCAGACTCTGGCTAGATGTTGAGGAAACAGCAATGAGTAAGATGAAATCTCATCTTCAAAGAGCTTTCCAGTAGAAGAGACAACTAATACTTGGTACTAAGTGATCTAGATGAATGCATTCTGTGTGTGCGCATGTGTGTGCGTACGCATACACAAGTGCATGCCCAGGCCTGTGCGTGCGTGCACACACACACGCGCACACACACACGCGCGCACAGAGGGAAGCACAACTGCTACCCAATGTGAAGTGTCTGCTTGACCTTGGGTGTTTCATTCATTTGTGAATTAATTAGCAAATCTTTATTGCCTGCTAACAGCCAGGCATTGTGTTAACGTTGAGTTTATAAAGAAAAATAAGATGTAGACCCTTTTTTGCTCTTACTCTTTTCATGGGAAGCAGGCTGGAATGGGGCCACCCAGGGTTTCTGCCCATGGACTGCCCTACTCTCGTCCTCCATTTGATAGTATGCATGAATTAAGAATCATTTATGATCCATACATTTGTTCCCAGTTCTCAAGGAAAGGAAGGTCTCATCAAATCGTCACTTGCGAAGGAATTTGGGGACGACCTGACGTGAGCCCCTCTTTGTACAAATGAGAACCTGAGGTTCTGGTGGAGGTGAAGTGTTTTTTCTGGGTCACGCGGGAAGGCAGTAGAAGAGTTATAACAAGGCCTTGGTTTTTCTTCCAAATGTTTCCCAAGTGTGGGGTGCCAGTCACCCAGCATCCTGGCCCTGTCTTTTTTGAGGGCGCGGAAGCTGCGCCAATGCACTCGGCCGCAAGAGGATGATTCAGCGGCCTGAGACTCTTCTCGGAGCCAAAGGGACAGACTGCCCGCAGGGAAGGTGCCAAAAGGCAGCCCAAGACCCTGAGCCAGGAGCAGTTAGGCAGGTGGTGCACTTCGCCTTCCTGCTCTTCAGAAAGGCTCAGACAAGTAAAAATTCAGAGACCGAATGCCTGGGTCAGCAGCTGATTTCATTTTCAACGTCACACTTCCTTTGGGGAGGTTCTGCAACATCACCCCAGCTTTTCTTGTCTTTGGTGAATACTCTTCACACAAATGATCAGAGTGCTGTCTTCCTCGAGGGGTCGGCCCGTGGATCATCAGTTCACCGGCCACTCCAGTTCTCAGAAGCTGGTTCTCCTAAAGCAAAATTTAGGAATGAAGATTTCTCTCATGGATCCTTCTTATGCTCACCTTGCTGGCAAAGACAGTGGGGAAAAAAACAAACAAAACCCGACTGAACTGATCATGAAAAGAAAAATTTTACTCCAGAGGACTTGTTAGACCTTGGGAGAAAGCAGGTAGACGAAGCAAGCGCTTTGACTACTGGGATGCTGCTCATTTTTCTTTTACTTGGATCCCATCGCCGGCCTCAGAAATAAGAGCAGCGAATACTAGGCCTTAGTTGTACTGAAAGTTCCTAACAGTTCTGTATGCCGAGAGGAGCTTAGAAAGGACCGGGTCCCTCCCTTGGTGGTTGCACATGAGCTCACAGTCTCCAACGTTCTCTCTGTCGAAGCGAGTGAGCCGGTGGGCGCACTGTTAGAGGCAGTGACGTGGAGCCATAGCTGCTGCAGGCCACAGAGGAGCAGTACTGAACACTTGGTTTAAGTGAAAAACAAGCCTGTGACGGGGAGGCTCCCTTGCTGTTGGACTGCGAATGTTGCACCTGAGAAAGGGGAAGCCCGCCGTGTGGCTCCTCCGACAACGTGGTGACTTGGCGTTTGGCCAAGTGCAGAAGTGCCCACTGCGGGGCCGACTCCTAACCCCACTACTTCCCTTCTCTCTGTGTCCTGGAGGCACCCTCGTGCACCCGGGGGGTGAGCGGTGTGCTTCCATCTTGGCTTCTTGCAGTGTGAGCTGCTGAGTGCCAGCGACAGGTGCCAGCTCAGGAGCGGGCACCGTGGGGCCTTGCAGAGTGTGTGTTCACGGAAGGGAAATCTACCTCCTGCGCTCCTGGTGCCCAGGCAGACGCTCAGTTTCCAGGAATAAACAGGGACGTGTCTGAATCCGCCTTGGATATTTACTCACTTTATCTTTGGCCATGGAATGTTGACAAATATTCAATATGGTTGAGTGACCTTCTGTAGGTCAGAGCAGACTCCATTCTGATTGAGTTTAGGAAACTCATAAATCTGGCCAGGCCTTCGATGTGTCAGGCGAACGGTGCTTTGTGAGCCGACACTATAGCCAGAACCGGAGCCCGTGCGGGCCCGTGTTCTCTCTCTGCATTCCTGAGCTGGCCTGTCTCCCACCCCCAGGACCCCGCTCCTCAAACTGGTGTTCACTGGTTTGTGGACACATTTTCTCCTTTTTATGGACAGAGCTTTTGGGTCAAGCCCTGTGGGAGGCAGACCCAATGGTGTTTTAATTCTAGCCACAGCCTGATTACCTTGAACTTTCGCGATCTAAATAAATAAACAAACCAGGACAAGTGAGAACAGCTGAAAGTGCGAGAAGGAATCTCAGTTTCAAATGTTGGACTGAGAGACGGGTCCAGACTCCGCTGGTTGCGTTCTTTCGCTTTAACAGCCCAGCCAACCCGATAACCAAGTATCCTTGTGCAGCTGTTTTTCTGTAAGTTGTAGAATTTTAGAGCAACAAAGGGAATTGGAGATTATCTTCACAGATGCGGAAGCTGATGTCCCAAGAAATTATGTGATTTTTCCAAGGTTAAAGAAATACTGGTTGCCAGAGCCGAGATAAAAGGAAAGCTTCTTCTGACAACTTAGTTGTTCTTTTCTCTTTTTGGTGGGTTTCACAGCCTCCCCCTCCTACCTCCCCCCTCCCAGGATATGTTTATTGTAGACCTGCTCTGCTTAGAGTTCTGGGGCAGTTTTTCTGGGTTCAGGCATCTGAGTAGATCATGATCCATGAACTCAAGCGATGAACACCTGGTGAAGAAGACAGATGTGCCAACAGGTTAACTATAAAACCAGACGAGAAGATGAGAAGATAACATATAGAATCTGGTGACATTAGCACCAAGTCTCTTTGTGACAGAAAGTGTGTGTGTAGAGGAAGCAGCATCAACCTTTCGAGAAGGAGTCGCAGAGAAAGCAGAATGGGGTGCATTGCCTCCTTTCCTTACCGACTTTAGGATGCTTTCTGGTAGGCCACACCTCTGGACTGAGTCCCCCTTCTCCACCAAAGTCAAGGAAGAGGATTATCCTTAATGCTTCCTCTAGAGCAACCCTCTGCTGAGGGCTTTACCTGCTTACTGTCTTTTACCCTCACTACAACCACGGGGCGGATTCTGTCGCTAATTTCCACAAGAGGAAGCTGAAGATCAGAAAAGTTAAGTGATTCGTCCAAAGTCACCCAACTAGTCCGAGGCAGTGATCTCTTCACTTTGCTGGTGCAAAACGGTGATGTCCTTGTGATCATCTCTTTGCAAAGACATGATCAAAATGCAAAATCACAGTGTGATCACAGCTCCCAGGCAGGCCTGGAGCTGCTCTGTGCTGCCTTCATGTTAGAACCAAGAATTTGCTTTCTAGGAGGAGACCAGGTACGTCGTGGGGCAGGGCCAGGGTAGGGCTTTCAAAGCAGTGCCACATCAAATGGGGCCCCAGCAGGCTTAGAGGACCTTTGTCAGAGGCTCTTCGCACATTTTATGCTTGGTTGAGCTTTATGACCCAAAAGAATCCATTATTTGTTTTATTTATTGCGGACCTGAAACATCAGGCTTTGCCTTTTCTTCGAACTTAAAATGCTTATTGCATGACAGAATTATTTCTCATTTTTCTTTTTCTTTCAGAGCCTTGGAATCCTGTTAGGAAATTTCTAGTACAAGCCTTTGGGGGAGATACCAGTCCTCAGGTTAGGCATCTGGGGGAGACAGACGAGGCCTTATTGCAGCACGGGGGGTGGGGAGACTACCTGGCCAAGTATCATTTCAGGTTGTGGCAGAAAGAGATTAGCTCCAATTTATCGCCGCTCACATTTTCCTCTTTTCCCCCCGTTTTCTGAGTGCCATGGAAATGATATTTGCGAATCCCAGGGGCCTCTCACAGTGGTGTCAGTTTAGAGATCTTCCCAGATACATCTAAATGTGGACATAAAATGTAATGGGAAGAAATTGAAAAAATATCTGTTTCTTGATTCTTTATTACTGTGGAGTTAAGAAAGCTATTTCTCATGCTGTTTCACAAATTTGAATCCGAATGTATATGTTAATTTGTATTCAGATGGCTTTTGGATGATTCCAGCACGGAGATATTTTTTTATAAAGTTTGTCAATTTTCTGGCAATTCATAGATATTCAGAAAATGTATATGTACACACTTGCCTTATGTACATATACAGTATTGTCACAATTGAGCCTAACCAACTATGATGGAGAGTTAAAATCAGTACATACAAAATGAGTACTTTGTATTTGAACTCAGTTTTTTACTTTAACAATATAAACATGAGTAAAATTAATTTGTGGCTGCTTCCTGCATTAATATTTTGCCTAAATTAAATTTGAGTATGACAAAGACAAACACACAGATTTTTCTCCTGGACGAATACACTCTCTGTGACAGAAAAGCACACAGGTAGATTTCAGGCTCTAGAAGAAATGACTGCAAGGCTCAAAGAGAACGATTTTAATTTCATGGAAAATTTTGCGAGGCAGGAATGCTCACAGAGAGCTATGTGTGCTATTTAAATGTGTGACATTAGCTTAGTTCCTAATATTGCTAGTAATTTTACTAATTAGCTTCCCTTACATAGATTTGCCTGAGCTGTGGTTGACTGGGTTTGGGGTGCATCGCTGTTAGTGCATAATCTCTTCTTCTAATTCAGAAACACCGTTCTTCCTTTGTACCGCTCAATTCTTAACAGAGAGCGGGTCCAGCTGAAAGATGTGTCCTAAGCCAAGAAAAAGAAAGATACTGCCTCTAAAGGTTACCAGCAATTCTTTGAGTTCCCTAATCTCATTCTAGTCGGTGTAAGCCTTGGGGCTAACCCCGGAGTAACCTCTGGATTAGACTCTTCTCACCGAGGAGACAGGAGGGTTAGAAGGGCTCAGCGGTCCTCACTTGGAACACAGGCTCTCAAAGTGCCGTGGCCTTCCTTCTGCGCACCTGAGAGGTGCTTGCCACAGTGACAGTAGCAGCGACAACCCCTGAAGTCGGTGCAGGGGTGTGGGTGGAGGAGGGTCTTTGGGAGCTCTCTCCAAGTACAGTCTCCCCTCTCTCGGAACCTAGAGCATTCCTATGAAACCTTTCATAAACGAGGTGGGGTAAGTATTGGGAGCTTCTCGTGAGCTACAGTCCTCAAGTTCAAGTAATTGACTCTCTACACAGATAATTATAGACACAAATGGTTAAAGAATCCAGCACACTTTATGAGCCAATGATACCGAGTTGTGGTAGGCAAATGCTTATGCCTACTGCACACAGAGAGCTCAGCACTGTCCAGGAAGGTCCTCCTGGAAGAGCGGGAACTTGGGAAAAGCTCATTGGCCTTGTAAAATCAGATGATGTTACCTAATATTGAAAGGGATGAATCCTATCCTTTTTGGACAGATTGACTAAGCAACAATGCATCGCTCTTCAAATGCTGAAAAAAATCTCTGCTCATGACTCAGGATGATAACAAATTGAAGGTCTTTCCTCTCACCCCAAGTGGCCTCCATGTCCCCACTATCCTGTCTACACACAAAATGCGGTCAGCAACCTTGTAGTTTTGCTGAGTTTAGGAGAACTGTCTTTACGTGGCTTTGTTCCTGGGCTTAGACAAGGCACTTAACTTCATTTAGTCTTATTTCCTTCATTTATGCGATGGGAGGGTAGCACTGGATGATTTCAGATCCTGTTTAGTGCTAACACTCCATCTGACTCAGTTAAACACTTCTCATTATTACATGACTGGAAATAGGCCAGGTCAAATGATGTCCCTTCAAGCATAACCATCAGATACAGCCGCACGCTGTAAAGATGGATATTATACTGTTCAACTTATCATCATTAGTTCCCTAGTCTTAGAATGGAATGCACTATAGTTCCTATCTGTCATAGTTAGTATTTGGAAGTCTCAAAGCCTATGAGATTATTCACATATTTATTCCTGTGTACCGCATATGCCATCCAACGTCTCCCCTTCATCATGTGTCTGTGACAACACATTGAACAGAAAATCTCCATCAGCGGACTCTGACAGAAGTGTATTATTTACAGTGGTGTCAGAATGTGCTGCTTATAATTGACTGGGCTCATAGCAATAAGCCAACCTAAGAATCTTTTCTTCTCCTACTCCTTCTCACTGGTGAATCCCCCACTTGTGTTCCTTCCATCAACAGCTTCTTCATTATTTACAGAGGAGGGAACATACCCCAGATGGTGCTTGAGTTATGTTATAGGGTGACTTTTTCATCTTGGGATGGTCTCTCTCTCTCTTTTTCTCTTTCTCTGACTTAGGAGTTTCCTTATGGCAATTAAGGGTAAGGGAAATCAAGTCAACTGGAATCCACTTCTCAACAGAATATACTTCTCAAATTCTTCCAACTTAGGGAGGCGATGTGCAATAGCCATTAATAGTTACATATTCAGTTTCAGTTTTTACTCCTCTTTCTACCCCTTACTGAGATCACGATCTGAACTGAAACCAAGAGTTGGATGCTTAACTGACTGAGCCACCCAGGCGTCCCTGACAAGTATTTTTTTTAATTCAGTTGCTTTTCACAAACACTTGGTCCACCGACATTTGAAAATAACACTCCAAAATTTTTCCAGATGTTCATGGCAGAGATAGAGTGGCTGGCAGATGGGAGATAGCCGCTGTGACCATGAAAATACTGCCTCGATGAGCATGGTGCCACACAAACGTCACCTGTGTCTTACTGCTCCCCCCTTCCCCTTATTAAGGCATTTTCTTTTTAGAGAAGTTTAAGGTTTAAGCTGAACTTGCAAAGAAGGTCTGGAGATTTCCTGTATATCCCCTGCCCTCAAACGTGGGTAGCCTGCCCCATCATCAACATCTCCCACCAGAATGCCAAATTTATTACAACCGATGAACCTGTATCCACGCCATGGCTAGTTTGGCTAGTTTGGCATACAGATGCTAAACCTGTCAGGCATACATTTGTTCGGTTTATGGGTCTTTCTGTTGTGCATTCTCTTACACATATTCTTTTCAAAATGCTTATAGCTCAAGCTGGATAGTGAGTAGCCCTCCACTGATGGTCCATTGCCCGCCCTCAACTCCTGCATCACAGCCTTGGGTGATGCTCAGGACTCTGAATGAGAGCTTGGCTCCCATCTGGAATTTGCAGTTTTATTTCAGTACTTTGCTGACTGAATGATACTAGTTAGCTTTTGGGGATTCTGGGACAACAAACACACGGGACCATGATTTTAGAAATAGCTAGTATTATATTGAGAAAAACTAAGGGAACTTAACAGAAGAAACCTTTTCAATATCACTTTGCTAGTTGTCAGTACAGTGTAGCATAGAGTTTAAAGTGTTTTATCCACATTTATGATTCGACCACAGCTTTGCTTCCTTCCTCTAGACATGGCAGATGGAATTTTTCATACACCTCTCACTCTCAGCTATCTAGATTTTAACTTGCCATGGGTCGTAAGGTGATATTTTGGCATTTTACAGGCTGTCTTTGTTGGATGCCAGAACGCTTGAAATCTTTTGGAATAGACAAGTGATTTTTGTTGTGAGAGCTTGGAAATTAAAATCAGTCAATTCAATCTTAGTCTTTTTTGGTTTATATTGTTTTTTTCTCTTGGTTTTTATTTCATTAAACATCTTTCCTGGGGTGCCTGGGAGGCTCCATCCTTTGAATGTCCAGAGCTTGATCTCAGCTCAGGTTTTTGTTTTGTTTTTTGTTTTTTAAGATTTTATTAATTTATTTGACAGAGATCACAAGTAGGCAGAGAGGCAGGCAGAGGGAGAGGGGGAAGCAGGCTCCCTGCTGAGCAGAGAGCCCGATTCGGGGCTCGATCCCAGGACCCTGAGATCGTGACCTGAGCCGAAGGCAGAGGCTTAACCCACTGAGCCACCCAAGCGCCCCTCAGCTCAGGTCTTGATCTCAGCGTCATGAGTTCAAGCCATGTATTGGGCTTCATGCTGGCCTACTTAAAACAAACAAACCTTTCTAATTACACTGTGGTTGCTAATTACCTATAAATCACGTGAAAATAATAGGCTTCATTTAAGCCTGACTTTGAGGAAAACAGCATAAGTCCTCTCACTGATTAGGAAAGCCCCTGTCTGTGATTGGCCTTGTTGGATATCTTAACTCAGGGGAGGGAGAATTCCCATGGAGGGTGAGCTGATGGACAATGCATGTCTTCTGCTTGGAGGAAATGAAGCCCACATGGAAGGCTGAGCAGATGAGTCCCAGCGCCTTCTACTGGTATCAAACCTGAGGACAGAATGGATCGTGAGTCCTCAGGCCTCTTTGTTCCATGAAAGCGAAGCTCTATTCAGGTATTCTCTGAAGAGTGTTTGCGTTTGTCTCTCATCCGTGGCAGAGTGCTGGCTTGACAGAATAGGGCGTTGAGGGGTGAGCTTTTTCTCTGGTAGAGACCACCTTCATCTAGTCTGAACCTTACAGAAAGTCCCTGCTGTCTCAGAAGACAATGACTTTCATCTCTTTATTTCAAGGCCCCTCCTCAGCTCAACCCAGCAAATGAGTACAAAGTACTTGCTCAGAACAAAGCTGAAGGAGGAGATGCTACTTGACAGGAATTGCAAAAGCTGATAAATGTGAGACGTGAGAGCTGGCCTTCGGCCCTGGTCTGAGTTCAGGGTAGGTGTGGAGGGGTGACGGTTCTCTGGAAACAAGAGAAGTGGAGACCGGATGCAAACCTCGTTTTTTTAAAAGGGCGGCGAAAAGTAGTTTTCTGAGTAGCTCACTCAAGGGTCTGAAAACTCAGCATGTTTAGAAGACCTTTCTGTTCCATCTGGTACTTTCTATCCCATGTGGTCCATTCTTTAGCCCAAGGAACCTAAACCAAACTAAAGTTTGGGTGTGTTGACTCATCTAGGTGACCATGGGCTTAGGTGCTCTCAACTCAGAACTCACCTCACCACATATTGAAGAGCCTGTTAGAGACTCAAATTTGGGGTTCCAAGATGGTACAGTAATATTAGCCAAAGGCTAAACTCTATAAAACAAGCTGAGATTGGGAAGAAGGAGAAAGAAAAAAAATTGATGAGTATGTCCATTTCTGTGTGTATATATATATAAAATATATTAATGTATTTATAATATGCTAATATGTAATATGCTACATATGTTTATATCTACAGCTCTAACTATGTATATCCCAATCCTCTGTGTGTGTGGTGTACCTACTAAAAGCCAAAGCACAGGGCAAAGCACTATGGGAAGTACGTTGTGGAATAAGGCACAGGTCCTCTTCTCAAGGAACCTAGAGGGGGATGTGGTGATAAACCCATTAACTATTCCAGAAACGCCTTTCTCCTTGATTTGGTAGGTGAACTAGGGTAATCTACCCCTGGATTTTGTGAGCAATAAAGAACAGAAAGCAGGTATCACAACATTTTCTGTGGTCAGTTTTTCTCTTTTCTACTCAGAGGCAGTGATAATATTTCCAGTTGTACTGCCTGCTTTTAGAAAGGGTCTCTGCTGGTATCTACCCAGCACAGTCCCTCTTGGCTTCAGGATCTTGGCAAGAGCAGGTTCTAATTCTGAAGCACTCACATTCTTCATGGCTCTGACACCCCTCAGAGGTCTGCTTGTTTCTGACCCTGCAGACTAAGGTCATCACAGCTGTTTATTTGTCTGCTTCCAAACTCAGGACACATGGACAGCAGTAAATCCTTCATTTGCCAAAGTTAATCACCGCCATGTTATAGCTTGTATCATTCCAACTGCCCATTGGGAAAGCCTTGAAAATATAGATGGGATTTGTTCTCCAGGAAATAAGTTCAACAAACCAGATTGGTGAGACTACACAGAGGGAGAAGTTGGGAGTCAGGGTCCCTCCTTGGATAATATCTTCTTCCAGTCCTGTCAAGGTCCAAATTGAAGACTTGCTTACATTCCAAGGAGAGACTAGTGACAACTTTTTGAGTTGAGGGAAGCAATGAAAGCAAGAGATGAGGGAAGCAATGAAAGGTTTTATTGGCTCTTTGATTAAACATTTTAAAAACTAAAGTACCGATGAAAATCTAATGAATGTTACTCATGTTTCCACCGTGAATATGAAAAAGTGTTAACATTTTATCATGTTCACTTCAGATGATTTTTATTAAAAATATTATTTAAATAATATTGTTATTAAGAAATAAAATATTTGGGGAAAAAAAGGAAGACTCCCACATTCCTCTTCCTGGTCCCATTCCCCCCATGATGCCCCCCAAAAGGAAACGCTGTCAAACTTTGGTGTGTACGTAGTAAGACTTTTTTCCTTTTGACTGCATACACATCCACATCCACAGATAGTATGGAACATTGTTGTAGTATCTTTAAACATTATCTCTATCTTTTGACAACCTGTTTTTATTTGATCAACACTATTTTTGGAGAACTATGCATGTTGTTGTGTATATAGAATTCATTCATTTTGACCGCTGGGCAGTGTTCCATGATACCAGTGTAACGTGCTTTATTGATGCATTCTTGTCCATCATTTCCATGTTTTTGCTGTTGTGACAAAGCTGTAATGCACACTCATATATATCCATCCTGTGGCAGAAATGTGTGAGGTTTCATTTTCGCATGTTTTGATTTGTTTTTTTAAGCTATATACCTAAAATTGGTATTTTTAGAACTATCTTATTATTTATTTCCAAATGGCTCTCCAGAGTGACTACAGTCATTGCCAACCCAAAGTGTTTTGAGAGTTCTTGTTTCTCTTTTGTCCTTTGCAAGACTCAGTGTATCCAGACTTTTTTTTTGACCTAATACTTTCTATTGTTTTCATTCTTAATTATTTCTGTGTTCTTGATTTCTTAATGATTCATGTTAGATGTTTCTGTGTTTCATTATTCCTTTAAAGGATTATCTTTTATTGATTTATTTTTTTATTTTTCTAGTTATTAATTTTACCTCTTCTTTCCTCTTACTTCCTATGGGTTTACTCAGTTATTTTCTGATTTGCAGTTAACTTATTTATTTTCATTCATTCTTTTAAGCTTAAAATCAATTCACTTTTGTCTACCTGTTTCTAAGTATTGCTTTAACTACATCCCAGAAGTTGTGCAGCAAATCTTTGACATTTGTAAGTCTAGGTATTTTGTAGGCAATTTCCTCCCTGTCCATTAATCATTTAGGAGTTTGCTTTTTTCTTTGTCTCTAAATCATTATGTCTTTCCTGTCCTTTTATTGTTGGTTTCTAATTTATTGGCATATAGTCACAAATATGATCTGTTTGATATTCTTTGAACGTTTGGGAGGGTTCACTTGAACTCTTGCACCTGGCACATTTTTGTAACTCTGTGAGGTATGCTAAAAACAAATGTGCGATTTTGGTTTTCTTCAACTCCTAAACTTGCTTCTTGCATGGTCTTCCTCTTCTTGGAAAATGATGGCACTCATTTTTCTGTTTCTTGGATCAAAAGCTTCAGAGTCATCTTTAACTCCTTACTTTTTCTCACACCAGTGTGCAATTTATCCATGTGTCCAGTTGGCTTTGCCTTCAATATATAGCTTGGATCTGGCTATTGAAACCACTTCAATGACCACACCATAACTGTGGTCTGCTGTTGCAGCTGCTTCCACTCGGGTCAACATTTCTTGTCATTACTTGCCAGCAGTGAGAATGGTCCTTTAAATATGTAAATCAAATCATGTTGCTCCTCTGCTCAAAAGCTGCCAAAGTCTTCGCATTTCTTTCAGAGTAAAATCCACAGTCTCTGCCTGTGGCCTTCCGCCTTGCCTTGAACCCCATGATCTAGTTTCCTGTTACCTCTCTAATCCTATTTTAGGGTAATCTTTTCCTCCCTTTCTTTGGATCACTTGATGTTGCCTCAGGACCTTTGCACATCTGCCACAGGTTCATCTGCCTGACATTCACATGTGTTGCTATGCTGCTTCATGCAGGTCTCTACCCGTAGGTCTTCCTGACTACCCTATTTCAGATAGCACCCCTAAATATCCTCACTCCACCACCACTTTTTCCTTTTTATGTGATTTTTCTCCCCCCGTCTTCCTCTGTACCTCCCCTTACTCTTGCTCTCTCTCGAATAAATAAATAAAATCTTAAAAAAAAAGTAAAAAAAAGAATGAAATCTTGTCATCCGTGACAACACAGATGTACCTAGAGGGTGTTATGTGCATTTTTTTTTCAGGAGTTAAATCATCGTCTTGTTGATTTTGTTGGATATCTTCTTGATCCTGTGTTTCCTTACTGCTTTTGAATTTTAGTTTTCTGTTTGATCTAGAGTAGAAGTTATCTTTAAAATTTTTTTTAAATATCTAGGGGCACCTGGGTGGCTTAGTCGGTTGAGCGTTTGCCTTCGGCTCAGGTCATGATCCCAGAGTTCTGGGATCCAGCCTCACATAGGGCTCCTTGCTCAGCAGGGAGCCTGTTTCTCCCTCTCACTCTGGGGCTCCCCCTGCTTGTGCTCTCTGTTTATCAAACAAACAAATAAAATCTAAAAAAAAAAAAAAATCTAAATATCTATCATACTTCGCCGATTTGCACTAGCTACCGTGTGGCTCCCTGAGAATCTCAAACCAGAAGTAGGCTTTATGTTAGTGGACTGGGGTTCCTGTCCCATCATGGTTGGTATTATGGATATTGCATACCCAGTACTTAACAGCTTATCACACATCTGCTCTGTGGGGCTTGCTTTGTCCTTCCCGTCTCACACATCCATGGTTTGATGCGATCCACAGCCCTTTCCCAGTATTTTTTCCCTTCGGGTTGGGAGACCCTACCAGATGCCAGTTTTATGCTGTGAGTTGGGCTTGCATTTCTGATTCAGAGTTTAGTCCTTGATAAACTTCTTACCGTCTTTGTCTATTTCTGTGCTTAGAAGTCAACAGTACCATAGTTCCAGCATTTGCTGCTTGCTATTGTTCAGTACTTTTGTGGTGTTTGGAGAAATTTACCTTGCGTTAGGTATAGATACAACCTCTAGTTTTCCCTGCTCCGCAGGGAGCCTGCTTCCCCTCTCCCACTCCCCCTGCTTGTGGGTTTCTCTCTCTCTCTGTCAAATAAATAAATAAATCTTTAAAAAAATAAAATAAAGTTGCTTTTTTGTGTTATTTTGAGGAAGAGGTTTTGAATATGTAAATCCACAGTGCCATCTTGGTTAGAAATCTTTAGTATTTAAACTAAAAAATTATCTTGATTGTAGAAGAATTCATGCTTATTATCATAGTTTTGGTAACTATAGAAAAGTGTCTAGAAAATATTTATGTAACCAGTAATAATTATAATTAACATTTCAGTGTGTTGTCTAAGTTTTGCTTTTCACTAAATCGGATTCATACTGTATATTTAGATTTCTATCATTCTCCTTTATTCCAGACATTATAGGGTGGATTTACTGTGTCATTAAATAATCTTCAAAAGCAATTTTTTTAACAGCTTCTTAATGCCCCAACATATGGAGGTACTATAAAACATAAATCATCAAAAAGTTAATATCTCTCATAGTATAAATTAACATGTATTTACCGAGTAAAAGTATGAATATTTTTAAGGTACTTGATACATAGTGAAGCATTTCTATCTAAATATGGTATTTCCAGTTTATATTCCAGTGGTAACATAACCAGTCTCTAGCCAGTACTAAGTATTATTTCTCTAACTTTACCTGGTTGAGAGATGGAAAATTCTCTTTATATGTTTGTGCTTTGAAAAATTCCTGTATCTATTTGTGTCTTTCTATTTTAATTTCTACTTAAAATTTATTTCAAAAAAGACTCTAGGTCTCTTTCATTTTTTGGTTTGCTGGGAGAACCAGTTTTAATATTTTCTGCTTTTTATAATTTCTACTTATATGCTCTTTTTCCTCCTTCAGCCTCTTCCTGTGTGTTTTCTTTCACTTTATGATTCCTTTGGCTGATTGTTTAATTCATTTTAGTTACCTCTTATTTATTTGCAGCCTTATATATTTATTACTGCTGTATCTATATTCTGTAAGCTTTGACATGAATATACTTATTTTCATTATTTCCAAAGTAGGTCGCAGTTATGATATTACTTACAATCTTTGGTCCAATTGTTTTAGGAAATTTCCAATTTTATTTCAATTTTGCTAAAATTTTTAATTGTAATTCTAGTTACAGATATTTGATACTAGATACTGACATTTGAGAATATGATTCACAGACCTGTACCCCTGAAGCAAATAATACTTTATATGTTGATTTAAAAAAAAAACCTCATGAAACATATTGAATGAAAGGTCAAATTTTAAATGCCATAAGGGTGTTAGAAGAAAGTCTATATTTTCTTTTTTGAAGAGTATAAGGATATGTATGTGTATGTACATAAGTTTGTATAGTTATTCACATTTATATTATTCAGAGGTTTCATTCCTTTTAAAATTCATTTAACCTATTATAGGCTGACAGTTGTATGATGTTTCTCAGCTCATTGTTTCTGGTACTTTCTGGAGTATATATTCTGGTGTTTGATTTTATTGTCACAAAATACTATCTTCTTTTCCCAGGCTCTTGCTTTCTGCTTGAAATGTTGTTGCTGTTCTTGCCTTCTTTAAGACTTTCCCATATGCCATTGTTTCCATTTTTAAACCATTTTTAAACTTTATTTAAATGTGTTTAGTGATCTATATCATTTGATTTTTCTAACACAAATTATTACAAATATTTATGGAATTTAAGTCTATTGCTGTAACATTAGTTTGGGTTGAATTTTGCCACCTTTCCTGAGCTTTCTTGCTTTTTACCTTTTTTATTCTAGGCTTTGTTTTCATCTTATGTAGAGATTTGTAAGATTGAAATCCTTTCACTGATTTTACTAGTGGTGATTCTTTTGCTTATTAAATGCATATTGAGCTATATTTGTCTATCCAATTCAAGAACAAGTTGCTAATGAGGAATTCAAATTACCTGGGCTTAACCTGACTTTCTCCTTTTCTGTATTTACCAGTTACTCCTTTTATCTGGCATTATGATATCAACATTTTATCATGAAGTTCTGATTTGTTTTGCATACACAACACCTTTTCAAATTTTGAATTTCATTGTGTGCCCATGTAACAGTTCATCATATTTGATCCTAAAAATTAATTGGTTTCAAAGTTCTTTGCCATTTCTTTTATACTTTAAGTGTTAGAGTCTTGAGTTCCTGATTTCTCTTTATCAGTTGACAGGTATTCATTTTTTTTCTGCCTTCTCAGGAAGGAAACATGAATGATTTATCTTTCATGATTTTAAGCTTAGCAAAATGTCTTTCTGCCAACTTTGCACATGAACAACCTGGATATAAATCTCTCAAGTTACAAACTTTTCCAGTCACTACTCTGTACAAATTGTTTCATTGTCTTCTGACATTTGATTTTGCAAAGAAGGGTGAGGCCTCCTTATTTTTGCTACTTTAGAGAGAAGCTTTTATTTGTCTTTTGATTTTTGTAAGAGTTTAAATTTACCATTGAAATTTAAAATGAAATGACACATCCTTGATGTTTCTGGTCATTTAAATTTTTATTTGGTTCTTCCTAAGCCCTTTTACTTACAAGTTTTTTGATAATAAATTCTCTGTTGTTTGGATTTCCGTCTCAGTAACACCTCTCTTTATTTAGATCTAAATTGTCTTCCATGTCTTCCATCTTCTCTATTTCTTTTTCTCCTCTAAATATTGGGAAATCTTTTCAAAATTTTTTTCTGCATTCATTTAATGTTTTGTGGTGTCACTCGTGTTTTACTGTCTCCAATATGGATTATCATCTTACCACTGTGTTTTGGGCTTCTTTAGCTACTTTCTTAATTCAGCCAGCTTCCTTATCATCTCTTTGTTCATTTGCGAAAAAGCTATCTTTTGACAATCTGATTTTTTTTGACAGAGTGAGTGCTTTTTTTTTCCCCTATATTTTTTGGATAGCAAATAGATGTGTTCTCAATCTTTTTTCTGTCTCATGTAGAAATCAATTTTCAAGTATATCATCTTTTCCCAGATCAGTAGGGAACATTTTCTTTCCTAAGTGCTATTGTTGTCTTTTTTTACAGACTCTAGAGTGGCAGATGTGTATGTGTTTCTATGTCCTCATCTTTGAATAGGACTACTTCTAGCCTAGTACCAACAGGCAGCCTTTGTGGATTGTTCCTTGCTTCAGTCCCACTCTAATTTGATAGGAGTTTAATCTTGAAAATTGAAGTCATGTCACTTAATCTGAAATGTTGAAGAGGAAGCATTTCCTTGTATGAATCTTCTGAATTGAGTTTTATATACTTTAACTGACAACTGAATATTTTGAATAAGCTAGACTATCAGATAGACTTTTCAGTTTTTCTTTGAACAGTGCTACATGCAGACTATGTTCATCAGTAGATGCTTCTCTTAGTACTCTTTCCTTATTGTAAAGCTTTTCTGCAGAGGGATATCTCTCTCCAAAATCTACCCCTATTTTCTTCATTGTTTGATTGACAGGGTATAAGATGAATGGCTATAGAGAGGGAAACTGAAGAGACTGGAAATACAGATTAGGATTCTAGCCCTGTACAGCTCATAAGTCAATTATCAAATGGATGATCAAAGTGGTGATAGAGTGGGTGGTGTCTAATGACATAGCTTAAACCAACTGTTTTCCCTATTCCACTTCTTCAAATATATATAAATGTGGAAAGCATTCAGTTTGGGTGCAGAATATAATAAATGTTAAGAAACCCTAAGGTTCCGGGTCAGGACCTCAAGGCCATCCTCTTGTAGAGGGGATGATGTGGGGATGCCATATAGGCCCCAGACTACTTAATTCTTTTTTTAAACAAAAGAGGTAATCGCCTACCTGTTTCTGCTGCACCCAAAGTGTTTGAAAGTCACTGAAACATTAACAAGTTCGAAGTTGTCTGCTCCAGCTCCTTTAGTAGGCAGATAATGTGAAATGTAAGATGAGCACTGAATGACCAAAGATGTCAGGCACATAAAGATGAGATCAGAAAGCCGAAAAGGCAGGAGAGCTGGTGCAGAGATGTTAAGTAGAGGGTCTAAAATAAAGCCAGTATAGTTGGAATGTAGTAGGCTAACAGAAAAATCATGTGAGACCAGAATGGAGAGAGATGCAGGGTCCAGAAAAAAAAAACAAACATTTTTTAAATGAGAGTAAGGAGTTTGTATTTAATAAAAATTTTATAAGAAGGCCTAGGGAGAGGGGCGTTTAAAGTGGTAAGAAAAATAATGAGTTAACGACAAAGGTTGCATGTTTTGTTTCATTCATTCACCCATTCGTTCATTCATTTATTCATATTTTCTTTCATAAACTGAATAAGCACACATTTATCAAATAACCACTAAGTATTAGGCACTCTGATGGGGTTATATCTTAGGATTCCCAGTTGCTAATATGGAAGCATTTCCATTATGTCATGTAACTTCTCTACTTGACAGCGTGCTTTGTGTGAGCAGGATTTGCACTCTCGTATATTTGAATCTTGTGTTCCTTACAGTACCTGGCTTATGGTGGTCCATATAAGATGGCAAGTAAAGATATGAATGATATGAATATTAATGATAAGTAATATTACGTTATATACACTTAGAGGTCTCTGGAATAGGGGAGGAATATTTCTAAAAAACAGTTAAGAGACAGTCTTCATCAGTGACCAGGCTTCCCCACTGGTTAGAAACCCATAGTGTCTTTGCAGGACTGATCAGTCAATTGGACACATTGAATCTTTCAATCAGGCTAAATCAGCTGCCCTTTCTATAGATAGATTTGTTGGGTCTCTGCCACATCACATTTGGTCATAGTGACATAAAATAGTCAAGACTTGTCCTTTCAGTTGTCAACTAAAGAGTTTCTTGTAGATGCTTAGTGAAGTCTCATGGCTAAAGTGTATATGAATTCAAAGAGAGCTCCACGTCCTCCACACTACTGTGGTTTTCACAACATATACAGTCTTCTAACATATATTCCCAAGATTTTCAACAGTGGAACATCTGTTTTACTTTGAGGTAGCTATGATAAGCATCTGCTTAGAGGAATGATTTGAACAAAACCAGGGCACATTTGTTTGCCATGTTATGGATTATCTAGTCTTACATTGTTTATGAATAAATCATACAGGATGGATAAACTGGTAACCACAACAGCATGTTTTATGCTAGGTTTAAAACATAAATTTATGCATTTGTAAATTTTTTTCCCTGTAGAAACTAAAAAATTTATGTTTTAAATAGGAGATAACATGGATTTTGACTATAGATCAGCAGTTGGGTGCACAGATTCCAGAAATTCCTTTAGTAAATTAAAACCCAACTGGCTGATTAAGAGCCCTAGTGTTCACAACTGACATTCAATGCACTAAGTATAAGTGAGTCAAGGATAAAAATACAGTATTGTATGAGAAAACAGTAAGACACACTCCACATTTGTATAGTACTTAACATTTTATCCTCAAAACTTGTTTTAAAAATAAGAATGTAATGAAGGTTCACAAAGGTTCAGGGACTTCTTAAAGCCACACAGGCAATTTAGTAACAGTCTGAATTGAAAATCACGTCTTCCTATTTATATTCTACTATTCTTGGTTTACACAACAAGTGCTTCATTAATAAGTTATTCTGATACCATATTCAGGGGCTTTCATTGACATTTAGGTATGAAGCTAAATCCATAACATCCGTTTTTGAATGCTTTGATTTGGTGTATGTAACAATTTCTAGGATGAATCAGGTGTAAGATGGAGGAGAAAAATAAAAAATTGGTGGTTGGGTTATTGCATTAAGGAATCTGATCTCCTTTGGCCTCCCGAATGACACAGTTGTCTGTAGAAGAGCCATTCATTGTGTTGCTTCCATCATTAGAGAGGCAGTGTTTTTACTATATATTTTCCTGTTGTTTAACACAGACCCCACAAAAGGTAGGTTTTGGTCACTCTGAGGCTGCACTATTGTTTGTCCCAACCTGGCCATCCTAAATCAGGCAGGCAAACTGAAAACTAGAAATAGTGAATTGTCATTTTAAAAAAAAACCCATGTGTCCCTTTAAGCAGAAAGAAAAAAAAAATGACCCAGTGAGACATTAGGGTGATTTGGGTCTGCATTCACTCAGCGAGAGGCAAGCTGTTC
The DNA here is from genome assembly GCA_002007465.1 of Ailurus styani. Lineage (NCBI taxonomy): Eukaryota > Metazoa > Chordata > Mammalia > Carnivora > Ailuridae > Ailurus > Ailurus styani. The sequence goes on from LNAC01000754.1 coordinate 604,639, forward strand.
TCATCTCCTATGACTTTGGCTTCTCTTTCATTTGTATTTTCCATTTCCTTTCCCTGGGCCAGATGTGTGGATTTCCTCGTTGTGCCCAGTGACGGAGTAGACTTTTGTGGAAACTGCCAGGGTTATTTGTAATCTCCTGGCTTTGCAGAGATCTCAGATGCTGAGAAGAACAAATTCTGATGTTTCACAGCCACAGGAAGAGGGGTCGAGATGTTGAGAGAAGGACAATTTGGGTGGAGTTTTCACATATGTTTCTCCTTCGTGGAGAATCCAGGGAGGGGATCTGGTGTAGTGGAGGCCAAGTTGTATTTCTGCCCTCTTTTTTCTTTGTGGCTTGGGAGAGCAGCCATGAGGAGTGCACAGTTTTAGCTTGGACCGTGACTTCCTCATCCTACAGTGCCAGGGTTGGAAAGACCAGTAAAGGTCATGTTGCTCAGCTTCCCATCAAAATCAATTTTTTTAGACTTACTTATTTTAGAGAGACAGAGAGAGAGAGAGAGAGAGAGAGCGCATGCACACACAGTGGGGAGGGGCAGAGGGAGAGGGAAAAAGAGAATCTCAAGCAGACTCCTCACTGAGCATGGAGCCCCCCATGGGCTCTAATCCCAGGATCTTCAGATCATGACCTGAGCTGAAACTAAGAGTCAGACACTTAACCAACTGGGCCACCCAGGTGCCCACATCCAAATCAATTTTAGATGAAGTCTGCAAGAGAGAGTAAGAGTAACTTTGTTCATACAAAAATTGGTCTCCTAGAACCTAAAACTGATTGCCACCCTTTGACACATCTGTGGCCATCCAGAATTGGTGAACAATGTAGAACTGAAGTAAAGGATGGTGTAAAGGACATGAGTTCAGCTTCTCGTCAGGTGTGAAAATCCCTTGGTTATAATGAAAAACAGAAGATATATTGGTGATATTGGATTGCTATGAAATCCTGATAGTCTTAAAAGGCTGTTTAACCCCAGGACCATAATAGGTGACTCCGGCAGTCTGCTCGTCACCACTTCCTACAAAGTCCGAGACAGATGTATGCATAGAGACTGAGAAAGATGCGATAAGACTTAATACTAGCCAGGGACTTGAGGAACACGCCCCAGTAAAAGCACCAGAATGGGCTAATGTGAATTCCACGGAAGACTCCTTTATCTTTGTCATCATAGGCCAACTTAAGGCTATGCTAGAACAAAAGGAGGCCAAAAGGTCTCATCTCTCCATATGCACTCCCAATTGAAAATCAGGTTGTAAATTTTTACCACTGTGCTATGAGAAAAGGCCTCACATACCACGTAGCAGCAGATGAAAGCACAAGACTGTGAGTGTATAATCGATTGCATGACATAAATACATGGGGAATAAGAAGTCAGGCATATCTTCTGGGACCTTCTTACGTAGATATGTTGGAGAGAAGAAAGCCTGTGAAGAGGGGACGGAAGTGTCCCAGGGATTCATCTTGTTACTGTGGCTGTGCAGGAGAGTATGGTGGAAAGGAATCTAGAAGGACCACATTAGCTTGTGTGGTCTAGTGACTCCAGCTGCGTGCACCATACTGCAGAAAAGGTTTTCTAACCTGGCCAATCATACCAATATTCCTCCTCTTTCTCCTTCAGGTAGAAGTTGAAGGGGTCAAGAAAGGGTATGAGTTCCTCAGAGACCACACCCTTGCACAGCATCCCTACCCATAAAGAGCCATCCATTCTCCACATTGCTCCTGATGCCATTTTACATAGGGGACAATAGCTAGATGCAGTCCCAGCGGTATGGCCTGGGTATGGATCACTCTTCTACAGAGGGACGTGTTGAGGCTATTTCTCCACTATTTTTAGTTAACCCACTAAATATATTTTGTAAGGAAGCATATCTCAGCACACTGCCTCACTCTAAAGTTTTATCATGGAGACCAAAGAACATGCCAGTATATGCCACCTTCTCAGAGGACGGGGAGGTCGGTCCCTGAGCTGGAGCTTCCCTGCTGCTATGAAAGCAATCACAGAGGACACATGGTGTAGCACCAGAGCCCGCTTCTCAGATGTCCATGGAAAAGGTATATTAGTTTAGGACAATGGCTAAGTCAAATGTCTACACCCTTTTGAAAGGAGAGTTGCTTTGAGGCGAGGATGCCCTCCTATTTGAATAAGGTAGCTACTTGAAAGAAGTACTCAGTTTCTTTGTGCACAGTGAAGACCAAGGAGAAGGCCTTTGGAGAAAGTTGCACTCATACCAAAAAAAGCATCTTAGATGGTAACTTGAAATGTTGAGACACTAAGTAAAAACCCGTGATCTGGTGTACCCGACCTATTTTTCCGCCTTTCCATTGTTAGGAGACTTTTTTCTAGCTCTTCACCTCCTCCTTCCCTTCTTTGTGATTTTTTAGTTGTCTGAAATATTAATCCTGCAAAAGTGAACTTGCATGAAATTGTTTGTTTTTATCCCTGCCTTTAATTTACTGAGGGACACAAAAGTTAAGTTGAAGATACGAAGTTGAGTTGTTTTTTAAATTGTGTTCTTAGCCGTAACACCGACCTTGAACATCTTCCGCAGCTTCCTTGATGTCTGGGGATAGTCAGTCACATTTCATTGTGTCCAAGAACCGTCATGGCCCTGTCCTTAGCGTTCTTGCAGGCTTCTCTTCACCACAGACTAAGACAGTACTTTAATGTCAATCTCCCCCTGGGAAGGAACACTCAGGGTTTGGGGTCTGACATTTCAAGGTTCAGTCCCTTTTCAGTCTCTTTCCTCTGTGTCATACTTAGTTCAGGTGCCATTGACCCTCAGTATTACAGCTGATTCCTTATTTGCACATTTGCCTGCTCACTGAAGTTTGTTCGTGACCCCCAAGTCAATACTCTCGGCCTGCCTTCACGGTCCTCACTGACATGCACGGAGCAACAAAAAATTTGAATTGCCCTACACACGTGTTCCCAGCGAATGTCAAATAAGGTCACACTTTGCCTTCCTGTTCCAGCTTTCATACTATAAACAAATGTCCTTTTCCTGGTCCATGGATGACTTTGCTTATTACATGTTTGTGTTTTGGTTGGTGATTTTGAGGTTTAAAATCACCTCCAAGTTGAGTGCTGAAGTGCTGTGTAGTTTTCCTACTTTAAGAAGGCTGTGACATGCCTTTTGGAGGACATACACGTGTTAGATAAGCTTTGTTCAGGCATCAACTTACGAGCTTTTGGTTGTGAGTTCAATGTTAATGAACCAATAATATATTTTAAACAGTTTTCCTTTAAATACATCACACATAAAACAAGGTTACATACTGATTGGTTGGTAAACATCCTATTACCAGAGGCTTTCAGGAACCCAACCCTCTATTTTCTCTAAGAGCAATGGCTTGATATATGGCTCATTCAGTATTTGCAGAAACTTTACAGGAAGTAACTGCCTTAAGTAGTAAGAAATGACTGTAATTGTTTAGTAGGTGTTTTCTGTAATGATAAAGGTAAATATTACAGAGCCGGCATACGAGGTAAGAATGTGAGCATGTGAGGTACTGTGTCAGCCACATGTCATAGCAGGGACATGAGAGACCTCTCCCCTCTCCCGGAACTTGTCTAACAAGCCAGGGAGAGATACATCATTTTCTGGGCCATTTCACTTGGATCATAGCTTATTTTCTTTCACACTCTTAGTGCTTTCCAAAAGAATGGCTGTTTAATTTAAAAAAAAAAATTTTGGCCCCGCTGTTATGTGTACAAGTGCAATCAGAGGACCCAGGGAGAGGAGCCACCCTACTCTTCAAGACAAGGGTGGGTTGTTGAAATTTATGTTCTATCTTGACATTGTAATAAATCTCTGAGCCTGAACTAGCCTGCATTGGATATTTAATACTGTTTTTATTTTCAATACTAATCAATCATAGAAGAATGTGCTGTGGTTTTGTAGTTTCCTGTAAACGTTTAGATGAATAAAAACAGCATATTGATAGCTTATACACAGACAAGGTCATGGATAATTTTGTCTAATTCTGTGTGTCGATTGATGTGGCCATTCCACCTGCTGTGAATGTGGAATAAAACCGCCAGGACACTTTTATCTCCTGGCAGTCGCATGTGGAGATAGATGGGGCAGGGGAACCTTGAGCTCTGTCCCTTAGGTGGAATATCAGACACAGTTTGGAAGACCCCTCAGACCACTGCACTGTTGAGTCACTCGTGCTGGAGACCCAGCTGCTGGGGGGGCCACATAAATCCTGATGGTGAAGCTTCTTTGGCTACAGTTTTTTTGTTTGTTTGTTTGTTGTTGTTTTAGAGGAGGTTGTTGGTAGGCATTTAGGAAACTATCAGAGTGTGTTACTCTAATTTGGCCCTTAATGCACAGACCCCAGCAAGGCCACTTTGCTCGGCCTGCTAAGCCCTCTAGCCCAGATGGAAAGTTTGCAGCTTCCCCTCTTCTGATTGTGAATCCCAAGTGTCAAGACAGAAGAGCAGTAAGAAGGCAGTAAAATGTGACGGCTTTCTCAGGCCCCTACTAAGAGCCTAGCCAGATGCACATTTCTTATTCCTTTTGGTAAATAGATTCAGATTTGGTATGATTCAGCGAACTAAAAAATATCCCCCGCTCAGAGCTCGTCTCTGCCTGCTAATTGCATGAAGCTTAACAGATCCTCCTCATCCAACACCAAATGAGGGCTGGCTGGAAATCAAAACCGCCTTGCCAGGCACTTTGGATTTTCCAAAGGAGCTGTAATGTTCCTGGGGGTGTTGATTAATGGAAATGGGGAACTGTGTGGACTGGGGGTAAAGCCCCACAGAGTGATAGCCTGGTGCCAGTGTTTATTATTTTTGACTCCAGATTTGAAGGACTTTCCCCTGTCCTCCCTAAAGGAACTTCCTCTGTCACGTGGGGCTGATAATGGGGGTGAGGTTCAATACCTCCTGGAGAAATGCAAAAGGGAAACACGGAATGTTAATCAGCCCAGGATTTTGCCCTCTGTTCTGTGTTGCTCTGCCCCAAAATACAAAACCTAATTAGTGCTTCCAGAGAAGCGTTAAATGGATTTCATGCTGTTTAATAAATTCTTGATGTGCTTTGGTGCCACTGCGGAATGTGTGGTTGTTTGAGGGTAGGAATCGGGAGAAGACAGGATTGCTGCAAATGCCGCCAGTGCCGTTCCCTCTCCGGTGAGCACCAGGGATGGGTGTCTGTTACTCAGGTGCTTTTTCTCTTCACCCAAGTTTTCTTCCCTCTGGCTACCCTATCATTTTCCTGAGCTTTTTCCAGAGGTTTGGCTCACAGTAGTTCCCACCCTGAATAACCAGTAATTGCTGGTGACTGATGTACGCTGAGAACCCACTGTGTAGTGTGCACAGAATGGGACATGGGAATTCGAAGTTAGGATCTTTGCCACTGGGGAACTTATGCTTTTTTTTGGGGGGGGGATGCAGGGAGAGACAGACATATGATATCTGGTTTGCAGAGTGGAGTCTTTGTATTCAAAGTCCTCCATCATTTGTCCCTCACTTGTCCATGGCATGGATCTCTCAGAGACTGGTCCTTGTTGTTTTCTACATCAGTGGTGGTCATTGCTGCACAAGAGAACATCTGGGGAGCTTAAAAAAAAATATATAACAGTGTCCAAGTTGCACCCTCTGTCAGTGCTTAGAGAACTTGGAAGTGCATCAGAATCACCTAGAGGGTGTGCTAAAACACACATCGCCAGGCTTTACACCCAGAGTTCCTGAGTCAGTAGGTTCAGGATTTGAAAATGGGTACTTCCAAAAGTTATTGCTAATGCTGCTCGTCCAAAATCACAGTTGAGGAGATATTCCCTTTATCAATGAAGTCAGAATCTCTGTGACTTTAGAACTTCCGTAAATTCTGCTAATTCCGTTGTTTTGCCAAGATTGAGATCCATGTTGTCCACATTCCTTGCTAATGAATGTGGATTGTAGAGGTAAATTATCTTCCATGGTGAATTTCTTTGGATGTTTCCTGAGATCTGGTCTTTTTTCCAACTAGACAGTTTAAGTCTTAATGGAAGGAACTATCTTCTACTCTTCTTGAATCTCCCAAGACACCTGACATAGGGTGGACACATGGAAGTGTAATTTAAATGGTGTTAACCAAGCAAATATGGGAGGATAGGTGGGAATAGTTGGAGGTCTCACCAACACCCTTGGTCTCTCCATTCTCCAAAATCCAATGGGAAGTCCTTTCCTCGACTTGTAGACTCATAAATGCATTGCAGAGTTAGCTTCTTGCCCCTTCTCTTTCCTTCCATTGGGGAGGGCACATTTTTAATGTTTACATTTAAAGGAAGCAACTGCAGAGAGTACCGTATTCACAGTCATAAAGCCTATATTCTCATCCAGGCTCTGATAGTTTTCCTTATTTGATCTTGGGGGTATTATTTAAAAATTTCAAGCTTCCATTTATTCATGTATAAAATAGGCTGAAGAATGTCTTCACGTACTTCTGAGAATTAAATGAGTTTGTGCTTAAGTCACTTCTAAGCATAATACAAAACACAAAGGGGGCACGGTAGACGCTTTGTTTATAGATGTCCTAGCAAACATACCTTTTCCTGGAAAGATAGTTGAGATGCTCATGGATTGTGTGGAGCAGCAAGCAGAGGTTAGCACACATTTGACCTGCATCCCATCATGCCAGCGTGTGGTCTGGAAGTGTTTAGGCCACTCCATCATGAACCAAGAGCCCGGGGAATAGAAAATACCTCGCAACCCCATTATTAATATGGACTCACTGCCACTGAACTCTACAGAAACATCAGTTCTGCATTCACATATCTTATTTCTTAGTCAGGAAGCAGACTATGAGCCCTGAGATTTCCCTACCAACCTGCTGGTATCTTTAGTAGTTTGTTTTTTATATATATATTTACTGGTTTTCAGCAAATGTTCTTCCTTGTAGATAAGCATGCCTTAATTCTAGAACTGTTGCTTAAAAAAGCAACAAGGTTGCATAGGTGTGAAATAAAGGCCCTGATAGGAGAGCGAGATGGTGAACCAGGAGAGCCAAGAATCCTCATCAAGCTCTGAAGAGAAGCCCCTGCTCTGAGAAGTGCTGCCTGTTGAGAGCTTTCATGCTATTCAAAGTGTGGTTCACACGGGGTTTCCTGGGCTCTTACAAGAATGCAGACTCTCAGGCAACACCCTAGGCCTCCTGAACCAGAATCTGCATTTTTTTTTCCAAGAGTTCCAAGTGATTCATAAGCACATTAAAACCCCAGGAGAAAAAGGAGCCTCTTAGAACTGCACTGAGAATCAGAAGACCTGACTTGGTATTCTTTTTTTTTTTTTTTAAGATTTTATTTATTTGACAGAGAGAGAGAGAGATCACAAGTAGGCAGAAAGGCAGGCAGAGAGAGAGGAGGAAGCAGGCTCTCTGCCGAGCAGAGAGCCCAGTGTGGGCCTCGATCCCAGGACCCTGAGATCGTGACCTGAGCCGAAGGCAGAGGCTTTAACCCACTGAGCCACCCAGGCGCCCATGACTTGGTATTCTTTTAGCTCCATCTACACCTCATTTTTTCCATATGAAGAGAAAAAAAGAGTACAGTAAGTCCCGTTCTTCCAGTTGATAGGAGTGGGTAGTGAAAGGGTACCAGCAATAAAGGTCTAGAGCCTCAATGGCCACGGGTCTCTTCCTCCTTACCTACGTCCTCTCTGGCAACCTTCCCCGATGCCTAGTTCACTTCAAGCTGCTTTGGGTCTAGCAGGTATGATGTCCCAGCTGTGTCACCTCCAATTACTAGAAGCCAAGATTCTCCCCCAGACACACAGTTCTCCTGGCATCCTGCACCATCTCTGCCTAAGTTGAGTGGAATGGACACTCCCCTACCTAGACTTGCCTCTAAGGCAGGCTAGGTTTCAGGAGTACAAGTGAGCAGAGGCCCTGTTTCTGGGCCACCAGGAAGGACTTCAGCCAGATAAGAGCCCTCTCCAGTTACTCAGCGCATCCTGCCTTGGACAACTGGGAAAACACAGGGAGCAAGGGGGGGTGTTGAGCTCAGCCCCTGTTCCCAGCAGTGCATAATTAAAGAAAACACCTGTGTGCCTGCTAAATCACTTCCCTCTGTTCCTCTGGGCAAATGCTGTGCTCAGTAACCCTACAAGTGCCTCATTCCTTCCACCCAGCCGAGGCAGCGCACACAGCCACAATGCATAAAGCTGGCAAGTTATTAGTTCAGGACCCCTCACAGGATCTCTTAAGATTGATTTGTTACCCGTCCACTGGGCCCCTCCGTCAGCCCGGCAGCAGCTTGCCTGGCTGTAGCCTAAGGAAGGCTCTTGGATGAGGAGTGGACCTTCTCTCTCCAAGTGTCCTTGTTTGGTCAGCACATCTCTGTCTCCAAAGCAGGCTCATGGAAGAGCCTGGAGCTATAGGGGCCAGAAATCCTTGGAGCACAACTGAAATAGTAACTGTGGGCTGGATGCTGCCCCAGGGGAAAACAGCCAACAACAGTGAAATGAGATGTGAGTGGGACCTATGGGTTTTGTTGGAAACGCAGGAAAGGGAAATGATAGTAAATCAAAAGGCAAGGCTATCATTCTGAAAGGGTCTCTTCCTGCTGCTGAAGTTTATGGGGTGCTTTGGTTACCACCAGGATCTTGTGGGGCCCCAGCTTCCCAGAGCAGAGGAGATAGACACCCCTCCACCAGCAGGTGGATTGGTAACAGGATTCAGTATGATGACAGGTCAGCTTTGTAATTTACTTCTTCCAGGGCAAAGCAACACTGCTTTCACTGTGAGCTTTAGAGTATTATAACGGACGCGTGAATGAGCCTAAAAGACCCCATAAAGGGAATTGTTGGATGTCAGAGGGGAGGGAAGGGCTTCAAAGGAGCAGAACTATATCCTGAAAAGAAAGGACAGCTGCATATTGACCCCACCCACTTTCTACATCACTGTTTTATTTTCTTCATCATCTTCGCCACCAACTGTAGTCACCATGTTTATATGTTTGCCTACTTATTTATTATGTATCTTCCCAGCTAGACTCTGACCCCTGCTAGAGCTGGACTTTTACCTAACTTGTACACAGCTGTATCTTCCAAAGCCCGGCACACAGCAGGTGCACAATAAGTGTTCTGAATGAGGAAGTGAATTCTTATTATTCGGGGACTGTTATCCCAAGTAATTCTGGTTTGGCAACTTTCTGAGCCGGTATAAATCATCTTTATATTTTGACAAAGTAGGTAGAAGGATTGCTTTCCTTCATGGGGAAGAGAAGACACAAAATAATTTAAGGCCATTTTTGCTTCTGCAAAGAAGCTGCATGGACCCTTTTTTCTCTCTCAGTCTCTCAAGACTCTTGGATAATGTGCCTTGGGTGTCCTAGCATAAAGTTCTCAGACATTTATTAAGCACAGTATGCCTGTCCTTTCCTAAGAGTGGGGGTACAAGATGAATATCAAAATTTCCTGTGCTCAAGCATTTCATAGTGTGATAGAAAGTAATAGGCATGCAAAAAGATGATGAGTCCGTTTGTGTGTAAGGGCTACGATGGAGATGTGCATGAGTTACACCTGAGGGAAATATGTTAGACTTGGGAGAAAAATGGAGGAAAAGTAATAATAGCTTCCTGGAAGAAATTCTATCTACTCTGAGTCCTAAAGGAGGAAGAGGAATTGGCCCTAGGTGATGGTGGCAGGGAAAGGTATTGGGAAGAGAGCCTGGCATTAGGATGACACAGAGATAAGAGAGCCTGGTGTGTTGGGAACTGCAAGCGTGGGGGTGATTGGACACGTGGTGAGAGACTAGAGTGGCTTAGTCCCCAGACACTATGCCCCTAACAGCAAAAGGAATAAGAAAAGCACTCCATGAAGAACAGAGGTTCCCCGATGAGAGAGGATGAGGGGAGGTTGGGTGAACTCCAGAGACAGAATGTATCCAGTGGATACTTAATCAAGAATCATCTCTATGTGCTTACATACCTGGTGGTCTTCTCAAGAGCAACTTCCCACCATTCAAGCTCATCTGTCGGGTAGCGAAAGCAGCCCTGTCTGGAACAGTTACTGAGTTAGAAATCTGAAATAAAAGGAGGCTTCCAAATGATCCATGGGTTTCCATTATACATGCTTCCCTCCTATCTTCATTACCATAGTGGGTAATGAGGTGTGAATCTTTGTGTGGCCATATACACATGCATGCTTATGTAACCATCTCCTGGAGAACATGTCACACAGAAAGACAAAAAGATCCAAGACACAGAATTGCTCCTCTCCCCTCCCAGTTTCAACGTGGCTTTGTGGACACGTGGACATAGGAGAATCAGACAGCAGCAGAGAAGCCATCCCCTAGAACTGTTCCTCAAGGTCAAGGATGAGAAGATGAGAGGATTGAGATAAATCTCTATTTTGGCAGATGAGGACTCTTGATGGCCTGTGCTAGACTGTTCCCACTATCACACTGATTAGTTGATACATTTATAGCATGCAGATACTTAATATCTGGTGTTACCATTTCTCACACAGATAGGTTGGGAAAAACAAAAAACAAGCCTCTGTCATCTTGGTGACCTTGAGCTAAGAGGCTCAGAACACAAACAACATTTACAGATGAACATCTTTTCCTGATTGCCTCTGACTTCCTAGTGTTGATTTTTGAATGTGGTTGGCAATTCTGCCTCCTCAGTAATGGACATTGTCTGTCTACATTGTACTTCTGTGACTGCAAATGCTCAAGTAGTCAACTCTTACGATACCAGTTCTATGATACCAAGGCTCTGAGATCACCAGGAACATTTGAGGCTCCCCCAGCAAAATATTTATAAAGGGCTGCTAGAGAGGCTTTCTGGTTCCCTTGTGACTTGAGCTGATATTTTAAGACCCGAGTGTATAATTTTCTTTCTGTACGTACTTTAGTGCAGTCCTTGCAGCCGTCCCTGCTGCCTTACTTCTGGGTATGTGCAGCACCCATTTGTTCACCCAAGACACTTGGTGCACTAGGCACAGTCAACGACCTGGTAATTTGATTAACTTGACATAACTGTTTACAATGGAGATAAGATCTGTCCAAAACATCCTGGGATTCCATCTTGGAGCGTCTATTTCCTAGGACCACTTCCGAGCACTGGCACACCAGCTATTTTGATAGAGAGCCTTTAAGATGGGGATTGGTTACACAGTGTAATAGTTTGCTAGAGCTGCTTTAACAAATACCACAGTCAGGATCAGTTAAACAACAAACATTTATTTTCTCACAGTTCTGGAGGCTGGAAGTCCAAGATCAAAGACGCCAGCAGGGTCGGTTTCTTCTGCAGTCTTTCTCTTTGACTTGTTGCTGCTGCCTACTTGCCGTGTGCTTATGTGGTTACCTCTACTCTGTGTGCTTGTGGCCTAATCTTGTCTTATGGGGAGACCAGTCATGTTGAATGAGGGCCGACCTATATGACCTAATTGTACCTTAATTACCTCCTTGAAGGTGCTGTCTCTAAACACAGTCGTATTCTAATTTCTGAGGGTTAGGACTTGAATGTCATCAATGGAATAGCGTATGATTCAGCCCACAGCAGATAAGTGTTGAGCTAGAAAGGCAAGGAGGGAACATTGAAACAAGGGACATAGTTACTACAAGAAGCAGCTACGCTAGCCTTAGGGCTAGGGAAATGAAAGAAAGACATTAGAGTCGAAAGAAGCTGGAAGTTTGGATACGGGGCCTTGCAGAACTGGTGAGAGTGCACGGTCCTAAAACATTCTGCCCTAAAACCCAGGGGAGGGTTTAAGTCGTATCCAGTGAACGTGCGCAGGAAGAATAAGAATAAGGATATTATTATTTCAGAGTAAAACAAAACCTTCACCTTAAAAAGGCATTTAAAGGTGAGGGGAGCATTAATAGTAGCATTTGCCTCAGTTGGTGGAGACACCGTGTCGTCACTGATTTTAATGCACTTGCGTTCTTAGCAGAACTACATGTAATCTGCGGTTCACAACCCCAGTATTATAGGCAGGTTGAAGGATAGATTTGGGCTAAGAAACAATAACTTAATCAGTGTGAATTCCCTTTAAAAAGTCTTATCTTGCTCTATGGCCTTGCTTTCATTACTCAGCAACATGCGAAACAATTTCCAATGTCCATACTTTTCTGGAACACGAATTCTAATGGCTGTATAATGCAGTCCATCACAGGGATATACCACAACTTACTTAACCAACTTCCTATTCTTGCCTATTACGTCTTTTAAAATTCAGTTGCTCTTACAAACTCTTAGGTTGAATTTTTAGACGTCCCACAATAGGAGTATTTGTAAGGTATAAAATTATTTTTCTAAGCTACCATGAAAACATGAAATATGCATGATTCCTTCTGTTCTGAATAGAACAGGGTGAAAGTACGCTGTCCTGAAACCCAGAGGAGGGTTTAAGTCGTATCCGGTGAATGTGCGCCATAAGAATAAGGATATAATTATTCGGAGTAAAACAAAACCTTCCCTTTAAAAGGGATTTAAAGGTGAGGGAAGCATTAATAGTAGCATTTCCCTCCTTTGGTGGAGACACCGTGTCGTCACTGATTTTAATGCACTTGCATTCTTAGTAGAACTAATTTTGTAAAGCATTTCCCTAAATAATCCAATTTTACTTGGGGCTATGTTTGGACAAAGGAGAGGCAGCGTTTGTATCAGTATTTATGTATTTATCAGTATTTATGAAGTATCAGTATTTATCAGTATTTATGAAGTATGGCCTTGTAGGAATGACAATGGCCAGGGGACATTGCTCTAAATCTCTAACAATGGTTGTGTTTTTGATTCCATCTTCAGTTTCTGAATTTTAGCCTTTGTAATTAAAAATCCCATAAGATATTGGCCTGTGGTGATTTTATTTTTGTCCTTGGATGCCCTGATTATCTGAGGTATGACGTACTTGGTTCTCTGTGGAAGAAAAACCTGGACGGTTCTGAGCCAGATGCCTGAAGTCCACCTTCCTGTCAGAGATGTGGTGTGCGGGTTTAGGTGCTACCTTCAGAAACCTAAGTCCAAGTCTTTGCTGGCTCCCTGAGGACAGTTCTGAGAAAGCCACTACCCCCTGTGCTGGTTTCCTGGTCCTGGGGTACGCTCAGTTTCATAAGACTAAATAAATTGATAAATTCAGCTGATTCAGAGCGTTTACATAATCTTTCCAATGTCAACAGTCATTTAAATTATCCTAACTTTATCCTGAATCTCCAAAATCCAATTACTAGCTAATAATAATTGTCAGTTTTACTTTAAACCTTTAACGATAGGTCACAAGGGATGTGTAGCAGCAGGATTAAATCGCTGTAGACTGTAGCTGTGCCCAGCCTTAAATTACTCGCCTCTTATCTCTGGCTAACAGAGCCCCTATATGTTTTGTCACCGTTTTTGCTAAATAGAATAAATGTCACCAAAATTAATTTCATCTCCCTTAAATTAGCTTCTTAGTGTGATTTCTCACTTGAGTCAAAATTTATTTCTTCAGGAATTTAATTTCCTTCTTCATCTCTTTTATTTGAGACAGAGAGACTATTCCAGAGCAAATGTCTTTTAATCATTGGCTAGCAAGTTTTGAAGCTTGCTCTTCATTAATAATTGCTGACCCTTTAAGGGGAATGTTGGAGGATATTTCTCTCTTATTTAAACCATTGTGTGCTTTTAAGTAGCGTAGCCAGGGATCTTTCTGAACCGTCTCAGAGAAAGTTCTGAACCTTACATAGATCAGGAAAGATATAGTTACCACAAAGAAAATCTTTTTCACATGAGGGATGATTCAGGAGGGAGTTTGTAATTAGGTAGGTTAGTTGCGTTTACTACTTTTCAATCGTTTTCAGGTATAGAGCTCTGATTGTAGTTATCCTTTAAGAAAGGCACATGTTCGGAAAAACTGGAGGGATTTTAAAGTTAAACTTCTTCTCATGGGACATAAGGAGAACACAGAAGGGTCACCTAACTCTGAAATGTATGTGAAAGACAGGATGAGAGCCCCCGTAACAAATTTTCTTTGCTTGTCAATGAAATCCCAAGACGTCCAAACAGTGAGAGGAGGGATGGTTTAAAAAAAAAGGAAAGAGAAGGAGAGATCCACTTCTAGAAATGCAGTTTAGGGAGTTCTGTGATGTGCTCCCGGTGACACAAGTGTAAATGATGAAGCTTGTGGGGAAAAAAACAAAAACAAAAACAAAAAAACAAGCGTTTAATGTCTCCAGATTTTATCTTAGGGAAATACAGCAAGTAAAGAAGGATTTATGTAAAAAAAAAAAAAAAAAAAAACCCTAAAACTCAAAAGGAGCAGTGAGATTCTAGGGCCTTTCCTACCCTACCTCCCTAGTTTGGTTTGATGCAAGCTGCCCCAAGGGCAGGTGTGGCCAAGAAGACGGGCCTCCCGTTCCCTCCAGCTCCAATTGAGGGAGGAGGGATCTTACCAAGAAAGGCTGGCTGCCCACATTTTTTTTTTTATTCTCTAAACCCAGGTTGTAGAGTTAAATTCCTCGTGTGTGCATAACTTTGGGGACTTCTTTCTCCACCCAACCCCCACTCAGAAGGGGAGGCTCTCCCCCCAAGTGAAGCAAGCTGAGAATACAGGGGCCTTGATCATTCTTGCTCTAGTGTGATTGTAGGGTGGAGGTTCCACACTGGGAGTGGCAAGCTGAGAAGACCAGAGCCTACCATTTTCTTTCCAGCACCAGGAAGAGTGGCTTAGAGACATTTTTTCCAGGGAGAGGCAGTCCATAAGAACAAAAAGTTCTGAAATTTCTCCAGAGGAACAATGTTTGAAACAGAATGTGGGGATGTTTAAGGTTAACAGTACTTGCATAAATAGTGGAGATTTTGATATTAAGCAGTGATGAACAGGCTAATAACTATGAGAGCAAAAAGTAAATAAGAAGCCAGTACATTTCGTAGAGAGAGCCATAGGAAAGAGACAGCTGACCACTCTCCTGGGTTCACAACAGTCCTTAATGACTGGCCTCAAACCACCCATGCCCCTGTACAATTCAGTGGCACCAGTTACATTCACATTATTATACAACCCCCACCATTGTCTTTGTTGAAAACTTGTTCATCCTCCCAAGAAGAAAATCTGTAATGATTAAGCAATAACTTCTCATTTCTCCTTCCCCTCTCCATGGGCAGAGATTAACAGCTAACTTCTCATCAGAAGTATTGGAGGCCAAAAGCCAATAGGATGACATATCCAAAATGCTGAAAGAAAATAGTTGTCAGACAAGAATCTTATATCCAGCCAAACTGTCTTATGGATATGAAAATGAAATAAAAACATTCACATTCAAAAACTGAGATGTTTCATTGCTAACGGACATGACCTATAAAAAAATACTAAGTGAAATTCTTCAGGCTGAAAGCAAGGACCCAGACATTAATTCAAAACCACATTAAAAAACAACATCAGCAAAGACAATTATAAAATAATAAAAGATAATATAAATGCATATTTCTTCTCCATTATTCTCTGACTTTAAAAAGCAAGTTATAAAAGCAATATAGGAAAATCAGTTATATTTCTATATACAGGCAGTGAACAATCTGAAAGTTAAGGAAATAATCATACTTACAATAGCATGAATGTGAGGATGGCAGTACTCCCCTAAATTAATCTTACAGATTCAATGAAATTGACTTTCTTTCCAATTTCAAAACTTAGACAAAGCAATGTATGGTAAGGCAGAGGAGATTAGCTAGGGGTTACAGTAACCAAGAAGACTCCTCTCACAAGGGCCAGGTTTATGGGCTCCGTGAGCAGAAGACCCAACGCTTGGTTTAATTCTCTCCTGTTACCTTCTTGAAATTCTTAATAAGTGTTGAACAACAAAGGAGTCATGCATTTTCATTATGCACTGGGTGCCACAAATTATGTAACCATTTCTGACACCACAGATGGTAGGAATAGGCTGGGGCTTCTTCAGCATCCAGCAGTGCCCAGCAATGAACAGCACCCTGTCAACAGTGTCCTGATGAGAAACATTGATTGCTAAGGAAAGGTTGAACTCTCAAGTACTGTAGCTTTTAACTAGCCTAGTAGAAACTAATCTGAAACCTCCAAGAATGGTACTTGTTCTTCAAGAAAGTTGTTTGATTTCATGTACTTGACAAAAAAGTGTAGACGGTCCAAGACATTTTGAAGGTTTTGTCCCTCATTTTGTTTCCTGAGAGATAATATACCCTTTGTGAACCATATTTGCCTTAGCCTTGCTTCTAACTGGTCTGCCGAGATTTCAATGAAGACAGACTCAACTTGTGTTACTTCTAGTAGTAGATTGCTTAAGAAATTTCCAACTCAGTAGGCTCTGTTGCAAAAACAATTATGATTTCCAGAGAATTTCTGATGAAAAATAATATTCTAAGGTAATCACTTTACTTACATTGTTTCATCTCATTTTCCTATCAGTCTTTTCAGTTCATTATGATTATCCTAACTTTACACATGAGGAAGCTGAATCTCAGAGAAGTTAACAGAGAAAGATGAGAAGAAAATGCTCTTCTCTTTGATTTCTCAAGTGCTGTTAGAAAAAATCTGAAATCCATAGGTAGTTCTTCCCTTCATTGACTTTTTTCTCAAATATAATAGGTCTTATTAGGAGAATTAGTGTTGGAATCTACTGATCTACTGGAAGTGTACTGCTCTACACTTATCCTATTATAAAGCCATATGGTGATGTTATTTTCATGTTGCACCAAGATTTATTATATACCCAGGTTGAGTATTTAATACTCTAAAATACTGAATTGGAAAGTGAAATATTCAATTATTTCTAGACTCCTAGAATGCTAGAGTTGGGGGGAAAAAAGAATGTTAGAGTTGGAAGAATTTTTTCTTTAAGATTTTATTTATTTGTGAGTGAGCAGGGAGAGGATCAGAGGAAGAGGGGTTAGCAAACTCCGCACTGAGCACTGAGCCTGACATGGGGCTTGATCTCATGACCTGGGCTGAAATCAAGAGCCGGTCACTTAACTGACTGAGCTATTCAGGCATCCCAAGAGCTGGAAGAAATCTTAAAGGACTCCTGTGCCAGCCTACACATTTCTTACCCATGTTGTAAGTGAGGTCTTGATATTTTTAATATCTTACCTATGTTCACATAATCAGTACATGATGTTAATGACAAAGACAGAAATATAATTTGTGAATTAAATTTTAGGTTCACCAGTCTTTTTACATATTACCTTATCTCTCTTTGATCAGCTTTGTCTACATGAAATGAAACAACCAGTTTGATAGTTTGACATATTTCTTTTTAAATAGAAATAACTTGTATGAGATTGAGACAGTCTGTGGATATTCAGTATGTGTGAATTATAGGCATTTAAGGTTTCTTTAACTCAACATAGAGTTGTCCTATTTGAAGAGGACCTCAACTTACACAGTAGTAACCAGAGATAAATACTTTCTTGACAAGTCCAAAGGACAAGGTACAAACAATTCCTGTGTCGTGAGGAACAAGAAATTCTATCATTTGAGGCGGTGACTCAGTGGTAGAAATGACAGGGATGAAATTGAAAATGAAGCATTTAGGTGAGAGGCAATGTTCTGATTTATATTTCTGGAGCACTTAGACTTGAGAGATCCTTATTTGCTCTCTACTTTGGGGATCCATCAAGATGTAAAACCAGGCAGTTTAGTAAATTAATATGGATCATGAGGACTTGACATCTTTTTGATATGTTCTTGATATCTACCTTCTTTCTACAACTCTATTGATAAAAAAACAGAGTCAAAAGTTGTTTTCTTTATTCCATTATATACTTTTTTTTAATTCTACGGAATAATTCTCTGACCCTGTGTTTGATTCTAAGACAACCCTGGTAAGGTCAGCCTTAGGGATTCCTTCCTAAGCTTCAGCAAAGGACTTGAAATGACCTTTCTTTGCCTGATTCCTCTGATGAGTGAACTTAGCATATTTATGACAGATAAAGACTAGCTTTTATTCCTCCCAGTTTGTTGAGATATAATTGACATATAACATTATATTAGTATAAGATATATAACAAAATGATATATGAATATATTGTGAAATTATTACCACAGTAACTGTAGTTAACATCCATCACTTCATATGGTTACATTTTTTTTTATGATTAGAACTTCTAAGATCTACACTCTTAGCAACTTCAAAATATACAGTACAGTATTTTTAACTGTAGTCACTATGTGGTATGTGACATTCCCAGGACTTGTTTGCCTTATAACTGGAAGTTTCTGCCTTTTGACCACCTTCACTCATTTTGCATCCCACCCCTACTATGACTGGCAACCACCAGTTTGTTCTGTTACTACTAGGTTTGTTTAGTTTGTTTAGATTTCACACATAAGTCAGATCATACAGTATTTATCTTTCTCTGTCTGACTTACTTCACTAAGCGTAATGCCCTCAAGTTCCATCCATGTTGTTGCAAATGGTAGGATTTCCTTCTTTGTTATGGCTGAATAATATTCCAGCGTGTGTGTATGTCTATTACATTTTCTTGATCCATTCATTTTTCAGTAGACACTTAGATTGTTTCCAAGTCTTGGTTATTGTAAATAATGCTCTAGGGAACATGGGGTGGAGATATCTCTTCAACATAGTGATTTTGTTCCCTTTATATATTTACCCAGAAATGGGATTGCTGACCATATGGTAGTTCCATTTTTAATTTTTAAAGAAACCTTCATGGTATTTTCCATAATGGCTGTATTAATATATGTTTCCCACCAGCATTGCACAAGGGTGTCCTTTTCTCCATATCCTCACCGACATTTGTTATCTCTTGTCTTTTTGATGATTGCCATTCTAACAGGTATGAGGTGATATCCCAATTGTGCTTATAATTTGCATTTCCCTGACAAGTAATGATATTGGACAACTTTTCATATATTCATTGGCCATTTGTATGTCTTTGGAAAAATGTCTGTTTGATTCTCTTTCCCAGGTTTAATCTGATTACATTTGTTATTGATTTATAGGAATTCCTTATATATATTAGATATTAACCCCTTTCAGATATAGGATTTGCAAATATTTTCTGCCATTCCATGGGGCTGCCTTTTCATTTTGTTAATTTCTTTGTTACGCAGAGGCTTTTCAGCTTAATGTAGTCCCACTTATTTATTTTTTTCGTTGTTGCATGTGCTTTGGTGTCATATCAAAAAATTAAGACCTAGGTCAAGGAGCTTTTTCCTTTTGTTTTCTTCTAGGAGTTCTATGGTTTCAAATCTTACATTTAAGTCTTTAATTCATTTCAAGTTAATTTTTGTAAGTGGTATAAGACAGGGGTCCAATTTCATTACTCTACAAATGGGTATCCAGGTTTCTCAACACCATTTATTGAGGAAACTATCCTTTCCCAATTGACTATTTCTGGCTTATGAAATATTAGTTGACCATATATGCAGGGGTTTATTTCTGGGCTCTCAATTCTGTTTCATAGGTCTCTAAGTCTATTGTCATGTCTGTACCAGTACTAGAATATGGATAGTGAGGGTATTTTATAATGGGATGGTCATAATTATGCTTACTTATCCCCTATGATATTGTTTTCATTTATTTCACTTGTTTATATGCTATAATCACCAAATATAGTGTTGTTGTTGTTATTTTAAAGAAGCAGTCACCTTTTAGATCAATTAAGAATAAACAATATTTTACCTTTATTTACTTTCCTGCACTCTTCCTTTCTTCATGTAGGTCTGAATTCATGACGTGTCATTTTCTTGTCCTGGAAGAACATTCTTAGCATTTCCCACAGATTAGGGTTACTGGCAATAAGTTATCTCACATTTGTTGGTCTAAGAAAGTTTTTCTCTCATCTTTCACTAAATATAGAAATCTATTTTAAATATATTCTATTCTCTTCTTATATGATTTCTGACAAGAAATGCATTGTACTTCTTATCTTTATTCTTCCATAGAGGCTTTTTATGTCTGCATCTGTTGAAAGTTTGGGGGCTGCTATAGCTCCCAGGTTGGTATATAGAGGAGACAAAAGAGAAAAATATATATATAAACATATGTATGTGTATATGTATATATGTATACATGTAAGAGTAGCAAGTAAGTTTGTAGCATGCTGTCTGAACTCTGGGGCAAGTTCCATCTCTCTCCTTAGTTGCCCTCATTTTTTCAGATGTAGGACTTCCTTTGATGTCCCCCGTTAGGAGTCTATTAACAGTCCTTTGCATTTGTCATAATTCAAAAGGGCCATGGCATCTGCAGTGTCCCTTTCATTTCTTTGCATGAATCTGCTTAAATAAGTTTTTCATTGTTGGATGTTTTTTTCTTTTATATGTTCAGAATTTGTACATTCAAGTTGCACTTGTCATATCTGACATGAATGAAATAAAATCTTAATTGCAGATAAAAATACATATATACATATATGTACATATGTATACATATATGTATATATAAACACATGATTATATGTAAACATATAATTATACACACACATACACACACACACAAACAGGGAACTCACCACTATGCTATCCTTTGAGTACTGAGATCCTCACTCCTTTCTGCTGTGATCTCCCTTCAGAATCTCCTGGTAGGTTCTTTATTATGTTTTACTCCAGGGTTTTTAGTTACAGTTATGGAAGTAAGAGTGAAGTGTGCTTATTCCATCTTGTTTGGAGCCAGAAGTGGTATTTTTAATGTTATGTACATGAAAGTATGATTCCTGTTTAAATTCTCTGGGCTATGATTATTTATTTACTTATTTATTAGCAGGCAGGCAGTCCACTTAGGTTCACACTGCAAGCTTCTGTCCTACTTTATGTGGATGGTGGTTCCAATGTGAGTTATTTTCACAGCCTTTGCTGTGCTCTCTGAGGCTTCCCAGTACATGTATCAGCCAGGGTTTGTCCAGGAACTGGGCCATTTATATCATAATTATTTTTCAAAGCCTTGCTGTGGTTTTTTTGTTTTGTTTTTTCTTTTGTTTGTTCTCCACATGCACAGCTCAAGTTTGATTTTGCAACTTATACACAGATTTAGGGGATTCCCTCATGCAGCTCTCTCTTTTCTTAGGTTCCCCCCACATTTCATGATTCCCAGGAACCTCTTTTCCTGGTTTCTTTGCCTAGAAAATCAGGTTACTTGCACTGTCACACATTCTATGTGACTGAGACTCTTTGGGGGAACGGTCAGTGGGAGAAAAGAAAAAGAAACAGGCATTCCCTCTGCACTCTTTGGACAACAGAAGCTACTTTTCCCAATCACTTTGGCTGGGGAGACAGATCTTCTCTTAAGGTTCTAGGTGATTATATTGCTGCCACTGTCATGACTGCCGGGGCAGATCAGGTCCACGAATGACCCTGGCCTTGGAAGGAGGGTGAGAGGAAAAAGAGAAAGGGAAATGCAGATTCTTCTGACACTCTCTAGTTAGTAGGACCTCCATGATACCATTTTAACTACTTCTGTTTGGACAGCTAATGAGGTTGGATATTTTAATAAAGGCAGTTTGCTTACTAAGATGGAACGTTTTCTTCCTTAGGCAATAATAACACGGAGTAGAATAATTATCAAAGTAGGATTTATAGTTCAGCTGCATCAAGTCCCCCAGTAAAACATGTTAGATGTGTGCATTTCTAGGCCTTAGCATTGGCCTCTTTAATCTTGATTTCTAGATTTGTATCATCTATGCATTCTGTGCATCCTATGCATACTAAAGATTGAAAACACTACTTATAAGTGATAGTGGATCAGCGAGGCCATCAAAGTTAAAGAGATTATTATATGCCTAGTATATTGTAAGCAAATGATATCAGGGTCTTGAAGTTAGCCCAAAGCCATAGAAAATATGGGGGAAATAGGAGAGATATTTTAGAGGTAATACTGAGGGCATTTGGAAGTGCCTGGAAGATGAAGGATTCTTCCTTGGAAGATAAAGAAGGAGTATATTAAAAGATAGAGGGAGGATTTTGGATGCATGTGGGGAGGATACCATAACTAGTTGGGAGAATGCCAAAGTAAGGTGTAAGATACAGAATGAGACTGGATTTGCATATGGAGATTTGGGACACCCCTGGCATGTTTGAGTCAAGCTCTTGAGAGTCTGTTATGTTTGAGGTAGGGTGGATATAAGACACGTCTTGCAATAATTTACCATCTGTTAGTGGAAATAAGAAGTGGGGAAAATTAATAAAACTAACGTTTGTTGAGCTCTTTCTATATGTCATAACCCTATAAAGTAGGTATTACTATAATCTACCTTTTCAAATCTACCTTTTCAAAACAAACTTGTGTATAAGTCTTTTTATCCTACTCCATTGATATATGTGTCTGTTTTTGTGCCAGTGACATACAGCTTTCTAGTATATCTTGAAATTTGGAATTGTGACACCTCCAGCTTTGTTTTTCTTTCTCAGGATTGCTAGATCTTTTGTAGTTCCATATGAATTTTAGGATTATTTGTTCTGGTTCTGTGAAAAAGGCTGTTGGTATTTTGACAGGGATTGCATTGAATCTGTAGATTGCTTTGGGTAGTGTGGATATTTTGACAACATCTCTCAATCTGTGAGCATGGTATATCTTTCCATTTCTGTTGTCTTCAGTTTCGTTCATCAATGTCTTATGGTTATCAAATTCTAGGTATTTTATCACCTTGGTTAAATTTATTCCTAGATATTTTATTCTTTTTGGTGCAATTGTAAATGGAATTATTTCCTTAATTTCTCTTTTTGTTGCTTCATTATTAGTTTATAGAAATGCAACTGATTTGGGTATGTTAATTTTGTATCCTACAATTTCATTGAATTTATTGATCACCTCTATTAATTTTTTGGTGGAGTCTTTAGGGTTCTTATATGTAGTATCATGTCATTTGCAAATAGTGACTGTTTTATTTCTTCCTTACCAATATAGATACCTTTTATTTGTTTTGTGCTATGGTATTGTTTAATTTTAATTTCTGATTGTTTCTTTTATACATAAATTCAGTTGATTTTTGTATATTGATCCCTGCTACCTACATAAGCTCAGTTTTTATAGTTCCAACAGATTTTTTTGTGCATTCTGTATATTGTCTTTATAGATGATCATGTCTTCTGCAAATAAAAGCAGTTTACCTTTTTTTCTTTTCCTTTCATTTTGATGAGGTCCAATATATCAATTTTTCCTCTTAGGAATTATGCTTTTTCTAGGTTCTCTGTATTGTTCCACTGATCAATCTCTCTCCCTCAATACCATACTATCTTGATTACTATGTTTATATAATAAAACTTGACATTGAGAAGAGTGATTCCTTCCCCTTTTATGAAAAAAATTATTTTGGCAGTTTTAGCTCCTTTACCTTTCGATATAAGTAATCAGAATAAGTTGTCTTTGTCTATAAAGATACTTGGTGATATTTTGATGGGTATTACATTAAATCTGTAAATCAGTTTAGGAAGAATTGGCATCTTTACTGTGATAAACCTTCCAATCTATGAACATGGTATGCCTCTTCAAGTGTTTAGGTCTTTTTAAAATTACTTTTGCCCCAAATTTTGTAATCTTTAATCATAAAGATCTTATAAATATTGTACTAAATTTATACCTATGTGTTTCATATTCTTTGAGCAATTGTAAATCTTTATCATAAAGATCCTATAAATATTGTACTAATTTTATACCTATTCCATATTCTTTGAGTAATTATAAATTCAATATAATTGTAAATCATAATTGATTTGTTTCATATTCCATTTGTTCATTGTCACTACATAGAAAATATAATTTTTGTGTGTTGATCTTTTATATTGCCACCTTGTTGGACTTATTATTTCTAGGAGTTCTTTGGTAGACTTCTTGGGGTTTTCTATGTAAATAATCATGTGGTCTGCCCATAGAGGCATTTTTATTCTTTCTTTTCAAATGTGCATTTTTTTTCTTTGACTTACTGCCCTTAAAGACCTGCTTTTAATCTTTTTTAACTGAGACAAAAGTAGCCTTAATCTAGGCTAATTTTGCCCCACTGTTGAGTCTATATCATTCTGGATACTCTACTCCAAATCCCATGATTTGCTAGATTTTCCATTCTAGTTGGTGCAGAACATGAACTGTTCTTTGTAATATTGAGGGATTTCTCGCCCCCCCTTTTTTCCCTTTCAGGTATTTCTGTTTTATTTCTTCCTTACCAGTTTAGATACCTTTTATTTGTTTCAGGTAGTTCTCTTCCTAGACTCAAGTAACTGCCTTTTACACATGCCTTGATCAGCTAAAGACTTGATGCAGTTTATCTGATGTTTTCTGAAACTCTTTTGGTTAAGTTTTCTCCTCTTCAGTAGTCTGCCCGAGTGAACTCTAGCCACCTTACCTGCCTTTTCCTCCTGGCTCCACTTTCACTACTCAAAGAGACTCTGTGCTCCACTTGGGTCCCGTTTTCCTTTAATGTGGCCTACACTTCTCTCCAGGCAGTAAACTGAGGCAATTCCTGAAATCACTTCCTTTATTTTCTCTCCCTTAGGGCACATTAGTCTGTGCTGTCATACATCTATTGACTAAAAACTTTTTCTTTTGCATATTTTGTTCAGTGTGTTAGTTATTTCAGGTTGTAGGGGTTGGGGGAGAGTGTGAATTTGGTCCCTGTTATCCCATCTTGGTTGGAACTGCAAGTATATTTACCTATATTTATGGCTATTATTTATTATAACATAGATCCTGATCTGGTTTGACATTCCAAAATTATGGATGAGTTGCCACTCTTTATACCATTGTTTTCTAGTGGGACCCTTAAAGACCAATAAGGGAAATTTTGCCTTCCCCAAGGCAATTCAAGACCCACCTGCCCTTCATGTCTTGTCTTCTAACATGCCCACAAGTCCAATCCAAGTACCCCCTGCTGGTTCCATTCCAGTACTGTGATGGTGAAAGTGTCAGATTATATTCTCTTCCTCCTACTTCAGTTCCACTTTGAGGAGGAGACAGACCAACTGACAAATTTACAACTTGAACTGGCCCCAGATAGTATATTTATAGTTGAAACCAAGTGTTAGTGCTTTCTTAATGAAAACCATGCAGGGAAATAGAGGCAGCTATTGGGCTGACATTGCATTTGAGTTAAAATCTGGCATCTCCACACCATTGACAAGTCTGACAGCTGGAGCAGCAATCACCTCATCACATCTCTCAGTTGTGTGTCTCCTAGATTTTGGCATCCTTCCTGTCTAAATTTTTATCAGATGAGCACTTTTCCTTGGCAAGTACTTTAAATACCTTCAACTTGTTTTATCTCTGAACTGTTGCCCCTTGCCCTCAGATGTCATTTCTCACATG
Organism: Ailurus styani; assembly: GCA_002007465.1. Lineage (NCBI taxonomy): Eukaryota > Metazoa > Chordata > Mammalia > Carnivora > Ailuridae > Ailurus > Ailurus styani. The sequence continues at coordinate 629,818 of LNAC01000754.1, forward strand.
TATGACTGGAGGATATTCGGAACAAATTAGTTAAGAATGTAGCTTCAGAGAGCAATTCCTTTTGGCCTTCTGCCCTTTCCATTCTCTCCCAGAATATCAGACCTTCCTCTCGAGGAGACCTCTGAGGGCATTTATTAATTTCAGATAAGCTTACTTCATGGGCTTGCAAATTGGAACGATTGTTTATGAGTTTTGATTGTGATACCACAGGGCTCACTCTGTCTGTGCTCAGCCATCAGCATTGTTTTCTTTGGCTTTGTTTCATTCACAATAATCAAGGACGTGGGGTTGTGACCAGCAGTGAGCAAGCCTCAAAGGCCTATCATAAATCCCAGCTAAATACTGTGTTTGGAGGCTTCTCAAGATTAATGGCGGCCCTCAGCTCTCTGAGGCTGCACTGAGACCTGAGAGAAGGTGATGTTCACTCTGGCTTCAGTGTTTCCACATCCAGAGATAGTAAGTGGTCTGTGAGGACCAAGGGATAGAATCTGGGCCTATACCAGGTGCCATCCACATATGTAATAAGCTTCCCTTGCCTGCCATGCAAAGCCCCTTAGAATTTTCCCCATCTCTTTCTGTAAAAAATTCAGATTTTGTCAGCCTGGTCCATTTTTTTCGCACCTAAAGCAAACACACCTGGAGCTTTTCTTACCTGATGAATTGAGAACTGAACAAGGATTCATGGCAGTAATGCAACCCTTTGAAAGGTGAAAAAAATTATTTTAATTGGTTATTCAGTAAACAGACAAATCAGAAGAAATCCATAAAAGCTAAATATATTGGTATTTTTTCCCCTGGGTCACATTTTGCCCCTGTTTTCTAGCATCTTCTTCACTTGTAACTGAAATGGATTCTCCTTTAACCCTTGGTCTTTCATCAGGAGAGAAATTGTTGGGTTCCCAGTAGATAGGAAGAGACAGTCAACAAATAGCTAAGTCATTTTACCTCTCGCTTATTTATAAGCCTTACAAGTTATTCCAAGAAAGGCATGAGCTCTAGTGAGGAGAAAACAACAAAGATTACAGTAATAGTACTAGTGATCATTACTACCATCATTATCGCCATGTACCATCTTATTTAGTGTGTGTTATGACCATTTATTATTACTTTTGAGCATTTATAATAGTACCAGGCACTATTATTTTTTTAAAAGCAGCCTATTAAGATACAATTCACATACAATAAAAATCTTCCATTTAAAGTATAACACTTTAGTTGTTTTAAGTATAGTACACAGTTATGCAACTGTCACCATTACCTAGTTTTATTTTATTTTTTTATTATGTTAGTCACCGTACAATACAGGTTTTCACCCCCCAAAGAAACCCCATATTCATTAGCAGTCACTATCCATTTCCCTACATCCTTCAGTCCCTGTCAACTACTAATCTACTTTCTATCTCTATTTTGTCTCTTCTGGACACTTAATATGAATGGAATCATAGTGTGTGATGCTTGTGACTGATTTCTTTCACTTAGTATGATGTTTTCAAATTTCAGCCATGTTGTAGAGTATGTCAGTGCATCAACCTTTTTTATAGCCTCATAATATTTCTTTGCATAGATACACTACATTTTGTTTATCTGTTCATCATTTAATGCACATTTAGATTTCCACATTGCTAGAGTTTTGCTAGATATCACAAACATATGTATTTTTAACCTTTGGTTTTGAATTAATTTCAAACTCCAAAAAGTTGAAAAATTAGTCCAAAAAATTTTCCCAGATTCCCCAACTAGTAACACCTTATGTAACCTGACAGTACAATTATCAAACAGTGATACAATACTATTATCTCATATAAAGACTGTAATCAGATTTCTCCTTTGTTGCACTAATATTCTTTTTGTGAAATAGGATCTAACTCAAAATTATGCACTGCATTTACTTGTGTCTCCTTAGTGTCTTTTAATCTCAAACAGTGTCTCATTCTTTGTCTTTCAAGACCTTTTGAAGAGTACTAGGCAATTATTTTATGTGATATTCCTCAATTTGGATTTTTTTAGATATATTGGTATTCATGAGTAAATTCAGGAAATCCATATTTGATCAGAATATCTTAGTGTGTCCTTCTCAGTCTATTATACCAGATGGTACACAATATCAATTTGCCCTATTTCTGATGATGCTAACTTTGACAACTTGGTTTGGATAATGACTGTCAGGTTTTCCCAGAATAAAGTTGTGACTTTGCCTTTGTATTTAATAAGTATCTTGTGGGGGCGCCTGGGTGGCTCAGTGGGTTAAAGCCTCTGCTTTCGGCTCAGGTCATGATCTCAGCGTCCTGGGATTGAGGCCCGCATCGGGCTCTCTGCTCAGCAGGGAGCCTGCTTCCTCCTCTCCCTGTCTCTCTGCCTGCCTCTCTGCCTACTTGTAATCTCTCTCTGTGTGTCAAATAAATAAATAAAATCTTTTAAAAAAAAAAGTATCTTGTGGGAAGATACTTTGAGACCATGTAGGTGTCCTGTTTCTCATCATAGTCTCATTACCAATCTTAGCTTCTATTCCTAGTACTTACCTGCAGTACTTACTATTGTTGTGTTTGCCAAATGGTGATTTTCTACTTCCATTATTTCTTCCACATTTATTTACCTATTTCATTATGGTTTAGAAGAACCTTTTTATTCTATTGGTTATAATTCATTACTATCATTATTTATTTTTTTGATTGAATTAAGATTTCCCAATTGAAGAAAGACCCTTCCATTTGACTCTTGTATTTTTTTAACATATTACCATAATTTATGGTGCTATTACTTATTTTCTGTTCCAGGCTTATCTTGTACTTTTCTTGCCCTAGCCCTGGAGTCAGCCATTTCTTGAAGGAAACCTGATAACTTTTATTGAAGATACTTATAAGCCATGGTCTGAACACCATTCTAAGCATTAATATTATTTTACTTCTTCCCCATGAGTTAGGTTACAATTAAGAGCTGAATTTTTTAAATGAAAGGAATTGTCTTTTATGTTTCACATAAATGACAGACCCATAATTGACATAAATAACACATCCAGTGTCACTCAGCTGTAGTTGAACCTAGGTATTTTAATCCTAATGCCCATGCTTAAATTTTATTTCACACTGGGATTAGAAAATTTGTTCAATATCTCTGAGGCTTCATACCTTTCTCTTCAAAATGAATCTAATGCTATTTGCCTCTCAGGGTTTTTGTGGTGAGTAAATAGACGAACACATGGGAAATAGCGTAATAGTTGTCCCATAGTGGGCATTCAAATACTAGTTGAATCTGAGTTGGGTTATTCAGGCATGAGTATTTATATGCACCTGCTTTGAGCATTGGGATAGAGAATGTGCGGGTTAAAAAATGTCAAAAGATACAGCCCTCCCTTGTAGGAATTTGAGAACATGAAACTATAATACATGAAATTTCAAGTGAGTGTTACAAATGCTGGAATTTGGGGGGATACATGGTCTAAGATTTTGGAAAATTGAGATCTCAGTGTTGGGCCGAGGAGGAGGTATTTGAGCTGAGCCATCAAAGATGATGGGATTTCATTGTTGCAGAGGAACACTGAAGGTTAGTACACTTGAACATAGAGTACAGTTCAGGACCACTCATTTGTATATCAGAAGTGATTACAGTGATAGGAGACAAGATTTGCCTTCCACATGCAAATCATCCTTTATACAAGAGGATAGTCTTCCATGACAAGGTGGCCTCCATCCTATCAGATATCCAAGAAGTATAGACAGTTCTGCGGTAGGTCTCCTAATCTATTGACCTGATAAATTTTGCAATACATACTATTGACAACGATTGAGGAATATATTATGATTGGGACAGATGATCTTAGGCATAATTAGAGTTTTAACATATTTGTTTAACTTTGCTGGGATTCCTGATGTTTAGCATCACAACCACTTCTGGGTTCAGAATATTGGTTTGCTCTTTTGGTGAAATATTTGAACATTTCTCTTGGAACTCATTGTACGTAAGTCTGTATTTTCACTGGTCTAGAAAATAAGTTCCACATGATGTATGTAGAAATTCTTTAACAGTTTACAACTTATAAATTGTAAATTCTGCTGTTGGAAATTTTGAGGGTTGAGAGTTAATAGATTCTCTTGAATGTTCTGCAACTCCCTTGGACCTCCAGAAATTATTTACCAAATTTTGTTTATTGGAATATGTGCATTTTTTCCTAGAAATAGGGTTTGAGTTTTCATGAGAATCTCAGAAAATTCTCAGAACCCCAAATATTTAAATGCTATTATCCTAGAGCTATGTTGTCTAGTCAGGAAGCCACTTGCCATGTATACTTACTTATATTTAATTTCATTAAAAATAAAGTTAAAAATTCATTTCCTCATTTGCACATTTCAAGGGCTCAATAGCCTCTTGTAGCCAGTGGCTATGATATTGTACAGAACAAACATAGGACATGGTTTCCATCATTATAGAAAATTCCGTTATGCAGCACTGCAAGCTGTTGGTTCTCAAACTTCGGCATGCATCAAAATCACTTGGTTTTCTTAAAAACAGATTGCTGAGTCCTACTTTCAGAGATTAAGTATGAGTAGAGCAAGTAAGTAAAGCGTATGTCATTAAGATTGAGCGTTCACATTTCTGACAAGTTCCCGCATGATACTGGTGTTGCTAGTCTGGGAACCACTCTTGGAGAAGCACTGGGAGGGATGAGGTTTACTGGGCTTGTAGGGTTGGGGGGGTTGGGGAAGGGTTGGCCTGGGTCATGGAAGAGAGGGAGAAACTTCGACCATAAACTATCTGACAATCTGAACTTCTTGGCAATCAAGTTGTAGGTCTAGAGAAGGTCCATGGTTCTATCCCTATTTTACATTTATTCAAGACCTTTCTATCTACCTCATAATCACATTTGATATGCCAGTATGAACTAAGGACATATGTCTTTTGGAATCTCTTCTTCTAAAGTTTATCTTCAGGAGAAATTTATATTTTAAAGTGGCTTCCATGGTGTTTATAGTCTAAGACCTTTGCAGGCCTTGTTATTCTATAGATTACAAAAAGGGAATGGGGTTATTCAGTAGGTGTGGAGAGAGGCAGAATGGAATAAAACAAGGTCCTGTACGTGTTATATTGCCAGGACAGGGCTTTCTCCAGGGGAGACTGGAAGCCTAACTTGAGACTCCAGAGAATGAGTAGATCCTTCTTCCATCTCCTCCTCTAGCTATACTTTCATTGGTTTCATAAGTTAGGGATGAAACCCATATAAGAAACCTGCTGGTTATTTTCCTAAACCCCAAGCCATGGTGTATCACTAATCCATTATGTCACTCCTTCCCTATCTCCAAATAGAATCCTTTTCAAGATAGGACTTATATGGACATTAACCAAAGAAACCTGTTTGGTACCCTGGACATGAGTAATGAAGTGTTGAGGGATTGATCTTTCTCTACCAAAAAGAGGCAGGGAACCCTGACTCACATTGTAAAGCAATCATGCAACCTTAGTTTCTTACCATTTTCTAGCATTTCTTGAACTGATGCTGATATGGGGACTCCCCACCAAAACAGTGGGCTGGGTATGCACACTAACAAGCAAAAGACACGAAAGATCCTAACTTCTCAAAAGATGTTATGGGATGATAAATGCAACTCCTATAAAATGCTTGCTTTGATTATTTTTTGGAAGTGACAATCAGTTTATTTTTCATGTGAATGATGGTTTGCAGGATCACTGCTTGGGAATGATCCAAGAGTGGCAGTTTCACTGGAAAACATTGAGGCTGCCTGTGTGAAAGCATAATTCTATGAGCCATCTCATTCCTTTGTGGTTCTCTTTTTGCCTCATGGTGGGCATAGCATCCAGGTCACCACTGATACAGGCGGAAAAGCTCAAGCCATAGGTAGTGATACTGAACATATTTGTATGTTAAGGTGAGAATCACAATGGGCTCAGTCTAGATTACCTCAAACTCAGACCCTTGATGAGTGTCTGGAGGCTAAGCGGTGATCAAAAGGAGACCTCTCAGCTGAGGCTGAGGACCAGCATGCTCTAACCAGGCTGTGAACGTAGCTGAGTGTCCCAAATCACCTGATGCTTACAAGGGTCAGATGCAAACTTGCGACATATTTTTTTCGGGAGGCTGGTGCTAAAATAATTTTCTTCTCTGTCAGAGAGCAGCAACATGAGTGATGATGACTGGAGTCCTTCAGTTGGTAACCAGTTTCCAGAGAATAACAAAGAGGGACCATCTTACTTGTAGACCGAGTCAGAATAGTGTGAAGATCACAGACAAGGAGTCCAGAAGAGCCAAATTCCAATCCTATGACTGCCATGAAATTGTGGTGTGGCCAGGTAGCCTAAGCAAGCCACTTAATTCTCTAGGGACCCATTCTTCACCTGTGCAGTAAAGAAGATAGGTTAGATAATTTTATAATTTCTTCTGGCTCTGAAATATTATTGTAAAAATGGGTGACTCATGATCATTGTTGAGGTAAGGACTTTCAGAGCCTATGACCCCTTATGTGATTAACTACCTTGCCAGAGCATTAGCCACCAACCCATCTGTGAGGAAATTCCTGTCCCTATGTCCCTACTAGATCTACCTTTTCATGCTTCATACTCTATATCTGTCCAGTCTTCTTTAGGTTAAGCTGTGGAGTCCAAGTTTCTTATAATATTGAGCTTGTCATCCAATGGGTTGTTTCTTTGAAGACATGGTTGGAAAGTAGATAAAAGCAAAACTCATCTTGATAAAATAGAAATTAGGGGATATATAACCTCCACCCACCTTGTTTACACTGTCCTCTCAGCAAGGCACAATGAGACAGCATCACAGAAATGCCAGGAATCAGGAAAACAGCTAAAACCACAGGATGAGAGGGAGCATGGAAGACCAATGGCTAGGTGGTCCAAGGAAGCATTTCAAAACTGTCATTTCACTATGCAAGTTACTTGAGTGTGTGTATGTATGTATGTATGTGTGTGTGTGTGTATACATACATATATATATTTTTTTCTTTTTGTGGGGGGGTGTTGAGTTTGAGAAATTCTTTATAGATCTTGGACATCAGTCCTTTGTCTGTAGTGTCATTTGCAAATATCTTCTCCCATTCCGTAGGTTGCCTCTTTGTTTTGTTGACTATTTCCTTTGCTGTACAGAAGCTTTTTATTCCAATATTATTAAATATTTTCAAATGTATCATTTGTAATGGCTGTATTTAATCTTGTCCCTGTTGTAGGATGTTTGAATTGTTTCTATTTTTGCCATTTGTCTTGTGGTTGCCCCACAGAGTGGGATCAATATTCCTTTCCCTCTAATTGGTTCAGATGTCAAGAGTAATGATGCCACACTTGCCCCAAGAGACTGTGGAAACATTTATTTCTTACATCATGAGGGATTCTGGGGAGAGCAGAGCAGGCACTCAAGCTGGTCTACTTGGTTTGAGTGAAGAAAAGTGGCTTTGGTTTTTACTATGACTGAGTATAGGCTTGCATGAAGGTTCCCATGTACATCATAGGGTTTGTGGGATTTGAAGGGAAGGATTACTTGAACTTTTTAATTGGCTTGCTCAGATGTGGAGCAAAAAGGAAAAGAGAAGGATGGGGCATAAAAGTGGTCAGCAGTCACATACTGGAGTCATATTAGAAAATCCCAAGGAATCCACTAGAAACCTAGTAGAACTAATAAGTGAGTTAGCAAGATGGCAGGGTACAAGATCAGTATACACACAGGTCAGCTCTATTTCTATACATTTATAATGAACAATTAAAAATGAAATTAAGGAAACAATTCCATTAATTATGGCATGTAAAAGTATAAATTACTTAAGAATAAATAAAACAAAAGAAATATAAAGCTTACACTCCAAAAACTCAAAACATTATTGAAAAAGACCTAAATGAGTAGAAGGACATCCTATGTTCATGGATTGTAAGACTTAATATTAAAATGACAGTATTTCCCAAAATAATCTACAAATTTAACACAATACTTACCAAAATCCCAGCTGGGTTTTTTTTTTTTTACAGAAATTGACAAGCTAATCTTAAAAGTCATACAAGAGTGCAAAAAATCTAGAACAGAAGGCACATTCTTGAAGAAGACAAAGTTGTAGGACTCACATTTAACAACTTCAGAACTTACTACAAAGGTATAGTAATGTATGTATTGGCATACGATAAACTTATAGATTAAAAGAATTGGATGTCCAGAAGTAAACTCTGATATTTAAGTTCAGTCGATTTTCGCCAAGTGTGACAAGACATTTCAATGAGGAAAGAATAGTCTTTTCAACAGATGTTGCTGAGACAACAGGATAGCCACAGGCTAAAGAATAAAGTTGGACCACTTCCTTGTACTATACACAAAGATATACTCAGAATGGATTATAGACCTAAATGTATGACCTAAAACTATAAAACTCTTAGAAGAAAACTTAGGTGTTGTCTCCTTATGACCCTGGCTTAGTTAAGTCTTTTTAACTATGACACCAAAAGTACAGGTGACAAAAGAAAAGATAATGATGCTCAATATCACTCTTAAATGGGAGGATAGTAGAAACAATAACCTCTTCCCTTAAGTACATTTTGTTAAAAAAAAAAAAAAAAGGATCTTAGTTTCTGTAGGCCTTGTTTTCATCTATTTTAGGTCCTATTAACTACTTTAAACCCCCCCCCAAAATACTCCCATTTTGGATCTGTGGGTCTCATTTTGTCAAGCATTAATTTTAAGCATCAGAGCTTTCATTTTATTTCAGTGTATTACTTGCTGTGTCAGGGTATCCATGTCCACTATGGGATATATTAAAGAAATGGGTGCTAAGACCATGGGAAATTTAGATAAGGCAGTAGGATAGTGGGTAAAGTGAAACATACCTGTTTGTCCTCTATTTTACTTTTGATAACTCCCTTAAGAGTATGGCGTGCCTTTAAATTTAATGAGGGACCCAGGTATAGCTGTAATTTAGTCCCAGTATCAGTTGAGACCTTGAAGTTATGCCAATTGTACAACTCAGCAGAGATGAGAGTTAATGCAGAACCTCTGTTCTAAAACACAAAATCCAATTCGTACCTTTTTTACTTTTTCCATTGTTGAATTATTTTAGTAAATTTTGGATTTATAATGGGGCCAAGTTCTGGGCCTGTATTTCAGTTCTCCCCTGTTCCTCACTTTCTTTGATGGATACTGGATATGCTTTTGGGAGTTCTCTCTCTCTCTTGCTCAGATTTATATAAGTTTCTTTTTCCTCCAGAATCAATTCAGTATCATCACGATTAAGGACCCCTTCCCCTATAGCAATTGTTTTATTGTGTGCAGGGACACTTGCTTAAGTAGGATTTATGTTGATGAGCCACATTACTCAGTGTGATGGAACATAGAGTCTTTGTGGGTCAATTTAATATCCTCTGGCCCTTTAAGAAGTGTGGTGCAGGGCGCCTGGGTGGCTCAGTGGGTTAAAACCTCTGCCTTCGGCTCAGGTCATGATCTCAAGGTCTTGGGATTGAGGCCCGCATTGGGCTCCCTGCTCATCGGGGAGCCTGCTTCCTCCTCTCTCTCTGCCTGCCTCTCTGCCTACTTGTTATCTCTCTCTGTGTGTCAAAAAAAAAAAAATAAAAAAAATAAAAAAAAAGTGTGGTGCATAAACGATGAATCTTGGATCACTGAATAAAATAAAAATTTTTTAAAAGTGTGGGGATAAAGCATTCAAGACCTTTTTTTTTAAAATCTGACCTGAGCTATATGGTATATGGGTATTCTTTCCTGTAACTGTGAGGATCAGGTTTGGTTTAGTGGCAGAGGCATAGGGAGCAGCAGCATTTAAAGCCTCATAGCGTTCTAGTGAGTAATCTGTTTCCCGGAGTGCAGACTCAGCATACCATGTGGTGATTGTTCTTTATAGTAGCAGCACCCAGTGGGTCCATATGCTGCATAGGATACGGTACTGGCCTTTCCCCTAATTACAGAACAGGGTTCATGCCTGATGGAGAGACAGTCAGTGGTCTTAGCTATTTCACTGTACCTAGCATGAGTCATTAAGTTCACACTAAAATTGAGATACAAAATATAATCTGAAGCACAAACATAGGTCTGGCCTGAGATATATGACTTAAAGTTACTTTAAGGAGAACCCCAATTCCTGTTTCTTTCCCTAAATGCCAGTATTAAGACTTCGACTTACATTGGTCTTCTAGATTTTAAATCATTAAGAAAGGCTAGGTGGGCCTCAGCAAATACATCTCAGAGTGGGTGGTAGCTAGCAGGCTTCAATACTGCACACTACCCTGTAGACAGCAGAGCCTATTAGGAAGCCACAAACAAAAGAAGAAAGTTCTCCAGATGATGGTAGTCATCACCTAGACCATCCTGCTCATAGGATCGTTTATCTTGTGGTTGTTCAGGGGAGGGTGGAATCAACCCATACCAAAGTTGGATCCCATTTCAAGACTGATGACACCACACATGCACCAGGAGAATATGAAGACATTCATTACTCCTATCACGAGACTTTCTGCAGAGAAGAAGGCAGGCATTCAAGCTGGTCCATTTGGCTTCAGTGAGTGGGCAAATGGCTTTGATTTTTATTGTGGTTAACAGTTGTGCCAGGGAAATGTAGGCCAAGGTTTACACGACTTGAACGTCCCTTTTGGTGCCCAGGAAAGAAGCATCTGGGCTCTCTTACCAGCTCACCCAGAGGTGGGGCAAAAGAGAAAGTGGAGGAATGGGGCCTATAAAATGTCAGTGATCAAATATCGAACGTGGAGTCAGATCCTTTATTGTGCCATTATGAATACTGCTGTAATAACCATTTTGGTACACACATTTTCATAGGAATCCAAACAAATAGGCTTTCTAGAAATGGTCTTAGTTAGCTCTTCTAGAAAGCTATAAATAGAGAGAAAGCTCTTGTTCAAGTACAGTTGAATATTGACTACTCCCTCCCCTGGCTCAGGAACCAGGAGAGTTCTCTGTAAATCTTCTCATAAACGGAAGTGCAGGGCGCCTGGGTGGCTCAGTGGGTTAAAGCCTCTGTCTTTGGCTCAGGTCATGATCTCAGGGTCTTGGGATCGAGGCCCGCATCGGGCTCTCTGCTCCTCAGGGAGCCTGCTTCCTCCTCTCTCTCTGCCTGCCTCTCTGCCTACTTGTAATCTCTCTCTGTGTGTCAAATAAATAAATAAAATCTTAAAAAAAAACAAACAAACAAACAAAAAAAAAAACAAAAAAAAAACGGAAGTGCATATATTGTGATGCATCCTTCTGGAATGATTATGTTAACTCTGAATATAAAAGGGTAGGAGTTCAGGAAAACTGAGCTTTCCAAGGCTTTCCTGAACATGTCCCAAACTACTAACTGTGCCCCTCGGGGACCCTGAGAAATAAGAAATACCATGCTGTGATTGTTGTATCTGTTCCTGATCTGTGTGGCCACCTCATTCATAACAGAATTTCTATCCATGGTTATTAAGTTGGAGAGTTAATATAGTTTTAAAATGTGAGAGTCCACGGAAGGGTTTGTTCTTGCAAATCCATAGGCCACCTGAATTTCACAGCATCTCTGAATATCTCCTTAAGCTAAATTTCTAGAAGATAAATTGGAATGCCAAACAGTATATCTATCAAAAAAATTTTTTTGTGTTCATTAATTGTCATTATTTGAGGACACATTTTGCCTTGAATTTAATGCTATCATTCTCACAAACTCAAGTGCCTAGATTATTTTTAAAATAATGAAGTTATATTAGAAAGTATGGCAGATACCTTATTTCTAGATCATGATTGTTAATACTTTTCTGGGTCAGCTAGAAATAGGAAAAGTCACCAACATGGGGGAATCAAGAAAAACACTGAGCTGAAGTCAGGAAAGGAAGTAGGTATTTGCCCCAAGTCTCAATACTGGAATTTGGATATAAAGCCTTGGACCTACCACAAGGTAGAAGATATGAACTAAAGCTCCTTTATTAAGTGTGGATCCTTGAATTTTAATCAAATGATATCAGGTCTATAGCACAGATCCTTGTGGAAGAAAGGCTCATCTGTTTAGGCTGTTCAGATTTCCAAAGGATAAGAAAAAGCAAATATTGAGCACACAGTCAGAAATCACCAAACACTACACAAAACCTCACTTTAGAGTAAGTGTTCGCAAAGAAAGAGATTAAACTCCCAATAGAGCATCAGATACTGGAATTTGCACAGTCTTGATAAAACAAATTTGTATGAAATCATTTAAGAAATAAAGATGGAATAAAGCAGAAAAAAGTAAGCGACTATAAAAGTAACTGATTTGAAAACTATTTAAAACTTTCAGTATAAAAAATATTGTGTAGATTTAAAAATCCTCAATTAGATTAAGTAGATTAGGTCATGGAAGGGAATTATTAGTAAACTAATGAGTGGATCTAAAGAAAATATACAGAATGCAATACAGTAATAAGCATGGGAAATTTGAGAACTCAGATAACATGGAGGTTAGAATGAGAGGGTTTTCCTTTCAGCAAGTCAGAGTTCCAGAGAGAATAGAGAAAAGACAGGAGAGGCAGTACTTGAAGAGGTGATAGCTGAGAATTCTTCAAAATGATAAAAGACGTGAAACTATATAGGAAGCAGATGGTAGAGGAAGCAGGGTAAATATTTAAAAGCTACAGCTAAACAAAGCTATTAAAACTGCAGAGTATCAGGGCATCTGGGTGGCTCAGTTGGTTAAGCATCCAGCTCTTGATTTTGGCTCAGGTTGTGATCCTCAGGGTTGTGAGATTGAGTCCCCTGTCAGGCTCCATGCCCAGCTTAAGATTCCCTTTCTCCCTTTGCTCCTTCTCACCTGCTCTCTCTCTCTCTCTCAAAAACAAAACAAAACAAACAAAAACAACAACAACTGCAGAGTACCACCATAAACAACAGGATTGGTAAGGATGTAGAGAAAAAGGAACCCTCATGCCCTGTTGGTCTGTATACAAACTTGTGCAGTCACTGGGGAAAGGAGTATGGAGGTTCCTCAAAAATTTAAAAACAGAACTACCCTATGACCAACAATCAAACTACTGGGTATTTACCCAAAGAATACAAAAACATTAATTCAGAGGGATGCATGCATCCCAGTGCTTATAGCAGCATTATTCATAATAGTCAAGATATGAAAGCAACTTAAGCATCTATCAATAGATGAATGGATAAAGAAGATATGGTGTATATATATACAATAGAATATTATTCAGCTATTAAAAAGAATGAAATCGTGCCATTTAAAACAACACAGTTGGAGCTAGAAAATATTATGCTAAGCAAAATACGTCAGAGAAAGACAAATACCATATGACTTCACTCATATGTAGAATTTAAGAAACAAGGGGCACCTGGGTGGCTCAGTGGGTTAAAGCCTCTGCCTTCGGCTCGGATCATGATCTCAGGGTCCTGGGATCGAGGCCCGCATCGGACTCTGCTCAGCAGGGAGCCTGCTTCCCCCCTCCCTGCCTGCCTCTCTGCCTACTTGTGATCTCTCTCTCTCTCTCTCTCTCTGTCAAATAAATAAATTAAAAACTTTAAAAAATTATAAAAAAGAATTTAAGAAACAAAACAAATGAGCAAAGGGAAAAAAGAGAGAGACAAATGAAGAAACGGACTTAACTACAGAGAACAAACTGGTGGTTACCAGAGGGGTAGTGGGTAGAGGAATAGGTGAAATAAGTGATGGGAATTAAGGAGGGCACTTGTCCTGATGAGCACTGGGTGATTAAAATAAAAACTTAAAAAAATGCAGAGTACCATAGACAAAGAAGATTTTATAAACTGCTAGAAAGAAAACAAAAATCTCCTATATAGAACTAGTCTTTAGAATGAAGGCAGAAGGCAAATTTCTTAGCCTCAGCATGGAAGCCAAGAGGCAGTGGGATTCCGTTTTCAGAGTACTGGTAGAAAGTAAGTACGAAGAGGAAGAAAAATATATATGAGCCTAGAATTGTGTTAGAAGTGAAACTATCTTTCAAGAATGCATACAAAATAAATATTGATATGACAAAATGGGAAGAACTTACTGCCCATATAGCTAACTAATAAAACTTCTACAGCAAGTATCTGAGGAGAAAACAGAAGGAAGTGATTCTGGAAGGAGTGTTTGAAGTAATGTAGAGGACCGATGTTAAATGTGAATAAAGTACATCTTAGAATCAATGTATTATCATAGCCTCATACCATATAAAGCTAAAGTGTTTCTATAATAGGAAAAGAATAGAAAAATCTACATAATAGTCACATATTTCAAAACATTTCTCTCAATTTCTGATAGATCAAGCAGATAAAAATAGTAAAGATCTAGAAAAATAATATGATTAAGCTGATTTTAATGATTCATACATAGAACTGTGCACAATTAGAAAATACATATACTTCTGGAGCATATAGGGAACACTTTAAAAATTGACCACATCATAAGCTAAAAGTCAAGTTTTAACAAATTTCAAAAACATGGTATCATATACATGTTGTCTGGCCACAGTATAATTTGTGTTTTATTTTAGACTTTTTAAAATTACACAACGCATTCACAGCTTTCCCAAAAAGCTGTGCCAATTTAAACTCTTACCAACGGAGTGTTACAGAGTTCCTTTCACTACATGATCACAAACACTGGGTATCATAGTTTTTAGAAATAAATACCTATTTTTTATTTCTTTGATAGCTTGAACATAGTACATTGACTATTTTTATATTATAAACAACCGTTTTTATTGTTTACCCATTTTCCTATGGAGATGTTAACAATTTTCATTTGATTTATAAGAAACGTTTGCTACCTTAAGGATAGTAACCCCTTGTCATAGACGATAAAAAGTATTTTTTTGTCTATAATTTGGATTTTGCTTTTTTATGGTGTTTTAACATGCAAAGGCATTTAACTTTTTACAGGCTAGATATGACAATATTTCACTCTTATTCTTCCTTTGACTTTATTCATATCCCTAGAGATTGGAGAGCTCCAATCAATTTTTATTGTTGGTATTGTACAGTTTTTTACGTTTGACTATTTATCTGATTAGGATTGCAAATTCACTTTGTTCCTTTAACATTTATTAAACAGCACTAAATTTCCTCACAGATAGAAAATGTCAACTGTATCTTTGTCTAAATTCCTTTATAGTAGAATCTACTTCTTTGCTTTCTATTTTGTATCATTAATCTCCTTTCCACTTTTTTCCAAGTTCCACATTGTTTAATTATTGTAGCTTTGTTATTTATGGGGTAATGATGATCTCATCACCCACCCCATTCTACTGCTTTTTCTTTTTCTTTTCCATGTTACCAGATACTTTGTTAAAAATTAAAAACATTATGCATTATCTAGTATTTCAAAATGATCTCAACTATCCTTTTTGATTAGCTAAGATGAAGTGCAGAGTCAGTTCCTAAAGTAAAAAACTACAAACTTAACCAATCCTTTTGATATATTATTTTTAATTTCATTTGACCCATGAAAACCTGGGGAGAGCCAAGGTAGGATTCTAAACTACGAAATACACCTATTAGTTTGGAAAGGGGGAGGTAGAGAGGAAATAGCTCACTCTGATAGAAACAAAGTTTTTTAAAAAATTGTCCAGTGTTGTTTCTCTAACATTATTTCTCTAAAGCATCTCATCTACTCTAGCCAGACAGGTCTCTTCATTATTTCTGCTTCAGGCCATGCACATTTCAAATTCCCAGCCTTTGCTGAGAGTATTCTTTGCCAAGGAGATACACACACACACACACACACACACACACACACACACGTATGTGTGTGTGTATTTATATATATATATATATATATATATATATATAAAAATATATATATATTAACACCTTTTTTCCCCTCTCCTTTTCTGTGTATTAAGATCTGTTTCTTTAAGGCATCTTTTTTTGAAGGCCGAACTCTAGCTCCTCCAGCATGGAGCTTTCTTTCAATATTCATAGCATTTATAATCTGTTACACAGTTTAAACGTTTTAGAACTTTTTGTAATTATAAAAGCAATAAAACAAACTCACAGAACATTTGATCAAGAGAGAAGATGTATTTCATATAGCTCTAACTCCCTGTTATGAATTGTATATACTCTGTTACAGTATTTTTAACCTGAATGCATAGTTGTAACCCTACTGAACTTAGAGTTTTGTAGACTAGCATAGATTCAAGCTCTTCTATGTTGCTCCTTTGTATTTATTATTACCATTTTAACGGCCACCTGGTGTTCTACAGAATTAGTGTACTATTATTTACTTAATCTTTGCTTTACTTTCTGTTCCCTTTAACAAAAAGCTCTACAAAAGTAAAGTGAGATTTTGTTGTGTAGTTTTCCTCTCCATGGGGAATTATTTCCTTAGAATAGATATCAAGAATTGGAATTGAAGGGAGGAAAGATAAGAGCATTTTTAAGCTCCCCATATATATATATATATATTATCAGATGGCTTTCATCCACCAATTTAATTTGTGAGAATTTTGGTACCCTAGCAGTTTTGATTTTACTGGGCATAAATATTTTACTATTGATTATTTAAGGGAGGGGGGAAAAAAGCATGTTAAAGACTTACACTTTTGCCGCAAATTCTCTGTGATCATGTATTAGTTAGCTTTAATGTGTTAATTTTATCTCCCCAAAGAAATTGTAAGGTCCTTGCATGAAAGTAGAGACAGTGATTTTTATTCTTTATGCCTCTTAATATATTTTTGAAAATGTAGCAGGCATAATTTTTTTCAGTATTTACTCTTAACTGATTGAAGCCTTTATAAAATTTCTTTCTGTTCCTCAAATTCAAGTTCAGTAATGATGGATGCTTTTGGCCAGCAGCAGATGTTTGCAGGTCTATCTCCAAAAATAAACTCTTATCTTAACCTGACCTACAGAAATTATACCTATCCTTGGAATCAGAGTTATTTGAAATTTTCAGTACACATGTATTTTGAATTCTTCTAGAACTTCAGACCTACATTATTCCATCTCTTATGCAATTAATTCATAAGGCACAAGCAGTTTAAACCCCACCATTTTCAGGGTTTGCCCATAGAAGTCCCAAACTAAGAACATGGTCTTGGTTTTCCCAACACCGATGTCCTGGGATTCTAGCATGTCCCTTAGCTCCAAATGAAAGTAAAAGTCAGCTGTGGTACATGTACCCAACTGATAAAAGTTTGCATTTACGCTTGTTTCCCATTCGATGCTACGTCTGGAATGGTGTAGAGGATCTGATAGACGGTCCATAAATATTTGTTGAGTGGTTGAAGGAGTGAATCTGTGTGCTCAGGTTGAACTAACCAGTCACTCTACACGTGTCTGTTGAGCTCCTCTGAGGTGCAACAAGTGTACTCACAACTTTGAAAATAGTAAAGTTGACAGAACCTGTACATGGCTGGGGGCTGTCTCTGATGACTTTGAAGTTTCATCCCATGCGTTTTTCTACAATGCATGTGCATTCCTTTTGACACTCACATGCCACATCCACAAGCCAATAAAACTCCTCAAGCTGCATGTCTGTGACGCCCACCCAGTTCCCCAAAGGGCCTGGAAAGGAGCTGTGTGCTGTGGATTCTTCGTGCTGGTCACTCCTGGGCTGGGACGAGAAGGGCTCCAGATGGAGGCTTTTGTGGAGGGCTCCCTTTTATCGTTGGTTGTAAGCAGCCTGAGTGGTTACAATAAATGAATCATTTACAGCCTTCTCCGCAAGTCCTTTCATGGACTGTGTTACCAAAGGTTACCAGCATGCCTGGTGCCTTTGATTTTTGTGGGCACTGTAGACCAGAGAAAAGAGTTGTCGCCTTGGGCATCTGCATGTTGGCTTTCACACGACCTGCAAATGGGTACCTGCCAGCCCTCTTTCCCAGATGTCGTTCTGACCATTGATTTCTGCTGCTCACTGTGGCAGTTATTAGCCACGGTGAGGCCAGGGCGCTCAGCTCTCCACTTTAATTATTCATCCTTATGAAGAAAAATTTCCCTCGTGTGCCTTATTCTCTTCCTGCCCCAACCCGAGTGCCCGTGGACTCCTCCTTCCTTGTCTTCCCAAGTGCCTTGTGTGGAAGGGCCTTTCACCAGGGTGCTCGTCCCGTTGACGCCTTTCATATGCATTTTGCGCTCTGCCAAGGGGGTCGGCAGGGCGCGCGGAGAAGCCAGATGGCTTACCTCTTCCCTCAGGAAACCCGCTGCTGTTAGCTGGGCGCCTTCCCAACTCAAGGCCGGCTGCGATTCCGCTGTTTGGGAAGGGTTGGTTCAGATGCCACCGTCCCTGAGTACACGTCCAAGTTCCTCGGGCTATGCACTTCTGGACTCCACGGCCCCTCTCTGGGGTTTTCTGCCAGAGCAGGGTTTCAGGAGATCGGGGAGTGGGGGCGGGGAGAGGTGGGGGGGAGCCACCCCTTTTATTTATGGCCTTTGCTCAGACACACGTTTCCGTTATTTTAATCTGACTGGAATAAGAACCATAATCCATGGATGGGAAGACAGTGGACAGACTCCGCTAGACCGCGAGCACCCTGAGGATGGATGTTTTTCCCCGCTCCCGGTTTTTAATGTTTCTTCCCTGCTGCTGTTTCCCGACCTCAACTTTTGAAAAGCCAAGCAGTTTCACTGGCCAGGCCCGGGGAACTTATTTGTATGCAGCACAAATTTCAGAATCTGTTCTCAGCCTGTGCCGAGTGAAAAATGGCCTGCATTTTCTTGATAGCCCATGTGGTTGTAAAGAATAAATGGCTAATGAATTACAGATGAACATTGACGCAAATTAATCTTCCCGCTGTCCCTGGGTTATATGGCAGCCATTTAAAAGTTTAATCAATACACTAAAGTTGAAAACATGCAGGCACTGCAGTTGTTTGGATGTAATAAACATCAGAGGGAACCGGGAGGCTTGCACTGAGTCCATGTATCATAATGACAGCTATTTATGTTTAATGGACTAAATATTTTTTATTGGAAGGGAGCAAATGTCAGCTTAACTTTGTGAGCCCCGCATTCAACTTTCCTTTGAGGTTGGTGAAAGACGGCTGACGTGTCATTGGAAATGAAATGTTCGCTGGGGGGGGCACGGCGGAGACAAAGCAAGGATAAGAGACGTGATGCAGCACTAACAGTCTGCAGCAATTCATTAAGGAAAACGTAAACTCTGATATTTCTAATGTTGCTGTAAAATGCTTTACTACGAACAACTTTAACGGTTATTAGGGAAAACAAGTGCCCAGATCTGCCAGATATCCCATTTGGTACGGGCTTTTGTTTGAAAACTCTTTACCAGGTCATATTTGTTGGAGATTTATAATTAGTCCTTTTTCTTAATGTGAGAAGTGGGGGAGAGACGGCAGGACGACTGGCCCTTGTGTTCCATAGATCTTTCCATTTGAATGGTGTCCAACGACTTTAAATAACCATGTGCTCTCTTTTGGAATACTTATATCTTAATTACTTTTCAAGTCGATACTTTGTAGCAGTGCTGAGTCGGGTAGGACCACATTGGCTAAAAGGGAATGGCCTTTGCCAGTAGTGGTACCATCTCGCTGGACAGAAACAGGCTGAAATAAAAGGAGAGAAATAGCTTTGTCTGAACAACAACAAAAAAACATAGACACAGTTCAGCTTTGCATTTTCTTTTTTTTTCCCCTCCCAAAATAAAATAGACAAAGTATGCAATCCCTGCAGAGCATGGGGTCTTGGAAAATAGCATGCACTTTATTATAATAATTAGAGATGTTTTACACAATGGAAGAACATGTTTTTAATATCCCTTTGGCAGCCAGTTGTCTCAGGTTCTCTTGGGTGTCTGAGCCTTCTGGAAAGTCCTCACTTTTAATGCCAGAGTGTTGAGGAAAACAGTTTAGTACCTATCAAGGTAGGGCTGCAGGATGAGGAAGAGGGGCAAGGGGTCAGATAATTAGCTGTCTAGTGTTCGGACCTGTAAAGATATCGAATGACATCTGCTTATACATTAAATTGGTTTTAAATCACAAGAATTTGTGTTCTAATGGCGCCTGAGTTCCAGAAGAAATCACCTTTAGGTTCGTCAGCCAAACTGATGGATTCTATGGTCCTTGGTCCTCCCTTCAGCAAAATGGGGAGACACCTTTTGTTCTGAAGTCTAAAGCATCACTGCCTTCTGTGCAGACGTCCCACCCATGACTTCTCATGCCCCACTTCCCCTGCAGTCACTGGAGCCCTTCTTTATTGTTCTTCTGAGCTCTTCTCACTCTCTTAGGTGAATGGTTGATTGATTTTTCTATTTGTGCATTCGGTTTTCCCCATGTTACTATCAGGTCTATCGTAAGGGGCAGGTGGATGGGAAGTAGGGAGGCAGGAATATAATTTTTTTCTTTTCTCTAGAATCCCAGACTCTGGCCCACAGTAGTTTCTTACAAATAGCAGTTAAGTGAATTTCGGACTATTATTTCTGACAGTCTTTAATAATCATCATTATAATCATTTTGGGGGTTCACCTATTATGATTTCTGAGACACTGTGATAGTTGTTTTACAGATAATATATAATCTTAGCTCTAATCTAAGATGCTATGAATTATCTCCATTTTACAGAGCCAATAACTAAGATCTCATATGTTTAAAGTAATTATTCGTGGTCACTGTGTAGCAATTCCAGAATTTGAATCTGGCCTGTCTCTCTTCCACTTATACAATACTCCTATGTTCTGTAGTGCCTCATGTTCTCAGCGGTGATTAAAATGTGACTAAGTCACCACAGTTTTTATTCTAGTCTGCAACCAGCCAGCTCTCCGACTGGCGGCTAATGGGCAGAAGGATTCATGCTGTCTCACCTAAATCTCACATTCTGAAGCATAACTATGAAGAATGTTTAACCATTAGCTCTAAAAAAGTTGGTGTTGGCCATTTGGTGACGGGCAGTGTGACGCTCAGATACGTGTGTTCCATCATCTGGGGAAGCACAAGCGAGTCTGGCAAATGGTGAGGAAAGTGTGTCAGATAAACATACGTTCAGCTGCAAATGACAGAAATCCAACAAACAGTGACCTAAACATGTGTTTATTTTTCTCTCATAAAAGTAAGGCTGGAAGTAGGCAATCCAGGGCTGTTACAGTGGTTAAAAGAGAGGTCAGTAAACACCCAGGCTCACTCTATTCCACTGTCCCTAGCATGAGGATTTCATCTTCATGTTCTCAGAATGGCTGCTGTTCTTCTTGGCATCCTTTCAGCGATCCAGGCAGGATGAAGAGGGAAGGTCTTTTCCTTGCAAGGCATTCACTTTTTATTTGTGGATGGACAGTTTTCTAACGACATCAGCCTATTTCTCATTTCCTAGACCATGTCACTGGGAGGCTAGAAAATCAAGTATTTTAGCGTTCATGCTCTTACAGTACAGGAAGATAGGATAAAAGGGGCCAGTGCACAGTGTCTACTATGTAAGATAAATCTCATTTTTTGTGTTCCTACCAAAAGGCTTGAAATTTTGCTAGATGCCATATATACAGCAACTTATACCGTCTTTATAATGACCTTGTTACAGAAGGGTATGTATACCCATTTCACTAGGGAGTGGTGGAGCTAGAATTTGAAAAGCACCTTTGATGATTCCATTCTGGGCCTTTTCTCTATTGCCATGTCTCTTTAGCTGCGAATTTTGATTTCATAGTGAAGGATGGTAGGGTTACTCCTAATTGTTCCAGCTTATGAAATCTCCTGAACGTGCTGTCTTCTGAATTCACTTGACACATTGGGTCTACCTCTTTGGTCATTAATGCACTGACATGTGCCATTTTCGAGCCTTTTGTATTGAAAAACAAAAAGTTCTATATAAAGTGTTTAAGAAGGTAGGCTCTGAAGTCTTTCTAGATTCAGATCCTGGCTCCCTCAGTTTCTACCTGTGTAAGCTCAGACAAATTACATAATCTCTCTGCTTCAGTTTCCTTATCTGTAAAATGAAAATAATAGTAACGTTTATAGAGTTCATATTTTGAGAGGAGTAAGTGCTTAGAACAGTGTCTGATGCTCGCAAATGTTGGTTATTACAATCACCATTATTATCTCATTTACTCTGTTTCATTTTGTCTATACAAACAGATTGAACTTTGGAAAACCAGGACCATGTTTATTTTCCCCTCTTGAGATCCCCAAAAGTTTCCATGCACATTGGAGAAGCTGAATAAAAATTTATACTAGAATTACACTGTGTAGGTTGAAATCCTTGTTCCATTGATTTAACATCTCTGTCTTGATTTCTAAATCCTAAAACAGGGGGATTAATACTAGCTACCTCACAGGGTTATTTTGAAGGTTTAATGAAATAATGCACTTAAAGTTTTAGAACAGTGTGTAATAAATAGCAAAAGTTCAGTGTTAGATGTAACTATTATAAGTCCTCCATAGGATCGTCAGTATTCAAACACTAGAACTCTATGGTATATAATATAATTGGTAATAATTCCAAAGGCAGTTTTTCACAGGCCATCTCAGGCACAAGGTTACTAAAAATAACCACATCTTTCTGGTGAAGCCATATTGAGTACACACTGTGATCCAGGATGTACGGTAGATGTTGGAGATACAAAGATGCATAAAACACTGTGAGAAGAAGAACAACAACAACAAAAACCAAACAACAACAACAACAAACCACTATAGGAAACACAAGTGGGCATGAAGAGTGATCATCCTCAATAATTAAGTGCTCAAAAGTAAAACAATCCTGCAATATAATTTCTCCACTTATTAGGATAGCTAGGATGATCACATAACAATATTTGGTACTATTGAGTGGATTGGGTATATATTGATATGTTTTAGAAAAGCATTCTGGTCCCATGCATTGAGGCTAGAAAATATTTAGATCCTTTGACCTAATAATGATACACTTAGGCATCTCTCCAAAGGAAAGAATCTGAAACGCATGAACAAGGTATCTTCATACATTCACATGTTTAATGTTTATGTTAATGTTCACATGTAGTAATGTTTATGATAAAAAAATGCAGAGAATAGTCAATATCCAACTAGATAGGAATGCAAAGTAAATTATGGTAAATTCATAGAATTTGAAATATTACCTAGAATTTAAGAGATGTATAAAATAATTTTTAATATGGCAGGCAAATGTTTATGCAACAAAACAAGTGAAAAAAGATATATATGAACTCATCCATGATTATGACATAGGGATAGAAAAATGACTGGAAGGCAAAGCATCAGAAGGTCAACTACATTTAGCCCTGGGCCGTGGAATTACGCATGATCATTTTTCTTTGCACTTTATTTTTTTTTTTTTACAATGAGGGTGTAGATCTAATAAGAAATAACTTAAATACAAACCTCAAATGATAATATAGTGTTTATGTAAATAGTTCTAGGAGGAAAAGTAGTGATAGTATGAAAAAGGGTTTGCATGAGTTAAGAGTTGTATTCAGCTGCAACTAACGAACATCCCAAACAGCAATGACTTTAACAAGACACTTTCATATAAATGCACCCCAGGTATAGGCAGTCTGTAGCAGTCTGAGGCCAGAATCCTGAGCCCCAGATTCTTTTATTTTTGTTCTAACTTCCAAAAGACCAGCTTCCATCTTCAAGTTTGATTTATAGTCACAATATTGTTGCTGCAGCACCAGCCCTTATTTCCATGTTTCAACTAGCAGGAAGAAAGAAAAGCCAAGGTTATAATAGTATTCCCCCAAGCAAAGAGATTATGTTGTAACAAGATGTCCCAGGAGCCCTTCATAGCATTCCCTTTTAATTTATGGCCACCCTCAATGAGCACACTGCCATGCTTAATAACTGAAGGTGTCTGTGTGTAAGATAAAAGGGGAGTATGGATACTAGCAGTCAACCTTCTTGATTTTAATTCCAATTGTCACTCAATAGCAGGTTGATTTTAACAAAGTCTAGCACATCAGTGGCACCAAGGAAGCCTCAGGAACCTAATTCTATTCAAGCCCTTCCTTGATTTTCTCTGGCAGGGAGACTACATCCCATTGGAACAAATATTTTTAGTAGCATGCCAAGTGTTTGGGAGGCTTTGTCACCTCACATAGAAAACAAAGCACTCATTTCTGAGGCTACCCCTGGTATAGTAGTTTGGGGACCTTCAGAGATGAGAAGATGTGGTCCAGTAGGTTTGACTTTGTTGGTTGGATTTTCATTATTTTTAAAAAAAGAAAGCCTTTGAAGCCAAGCATAAGGGGTGACTGGCAAAGGGAGGTAACTAGTTTCCAGGAAGACCAGGAGTTTCTACCACTTGCCTTCTTTGAGCTCTCTTCCTGGCCCCCTAATGGGAGAGGTGCATGGAGAAGTCTATACCTGTCAGTAGACAGGCTCCCCAAACAGAAGAGAAGAACATGTCATTTGAAGCTCCCAAGGGCCTCATTTCCAACTTGGATACCGGAAGAATGTCAGAACAATGGAATTCTGTTCTTGTTGAGACTGTTCTCTCGCAGTAGATCCGAATCGTCAAGTCAGATTCTGTGTTGTAGATGTAAGCACCGAGGGTTGCTAGGAAAGAGAGAGAGAGAATGAGCGCTGCGGGCAAGGGTCTTCATGAACTGCGTCAGAGACTAAGTCAGTGGGCTCCAGGGAGAACACGAACATGACACCGAAGACTCAGAGACTTGAATTTCGTTTATATCGACTTTATAGGCAAGTTTTAGAAGAAAGAAAAGGCAAAAATAATACTAGTCATCTCATCAGGTGGTTTAGAGGATCAGGTGATCAGACAATCATGTAAAATGTTTATCAGAGTGCCTACAGCTAGGAAGCTCAGTAAACTCATCTATGGTGGTGCTGGCGGAGGAGGAGGGAAAGGAGGCAAAAAGAGAAGGGGGGGCAAGCAGTCTGCTCACGTTCTGCTCGTGAAATGTCTTCCACGTGAGAATCTGCACGACCAAGGAAGACACTTTGTATTGGTAACTGGAAAATTAACTTTGAAAATTTTATCATGAAATGAAACACAAAACTTTTTGATAAAGCCCGAAGTCACAGAAACACTGCTCACTTGCATTCTTCTTTGGCTCATCTTTCCCTAAAACGATCTTTGTGATGACGGAAAAAGCATTGAATCGAAAGAACTGAAAGCCACCCATAGCTTTTCCCTGTGATAATTTTATCTTTTTGAACACATTTTTTAATCTTTCTAAATCTTACTTCATCTGTGGACTAGGGGTAATATAGCCTACCTGCTGATGATAGGGATTGAATGAATGATGATTTGAAAGCACCCAGTACAGGGTCTTGCACGTAGATTGAATGAGTAACTGATGCTGTGAAGGGCTGCGGATGTGCATGTTTCTGGGGGACAGTCTGCCTCCATCTCCGGGGACATGCCTGATGCAGAAGGCAATTCTGCCAAAAGAAAACTCAAAACTGAGAGCTTTTATTATGTTAATGGTTAGGTGTCCTAAGGACTTATGTTCAGGGGCAGAAATTGTGTTACGTCTTTCCTGTTAATGTTAGAAAGAAAATCCCCATTAGAATCACTCATGTAGTGTTGCTCAACGTGTCCCAAGCCCTTCCTGCCCTTGGGAATCTGCCTGGTGTTTCTCCCATAAGAGAAGGGCAGCTTCTGGGCTATAGCTGTCCAGGACTATAACTGCCGGTAACATCCAAGAGTGATTGGTAGATATCATACCACACAGTCCCCGGAATACACGGGCATAGATAGTTCAGTATGGGAGATGAGATACGTAAATTGAATTGCAGAAGTGAAAGTGGATATCCCATCTTGTTCCTGATGGAGGGAAAGCACTCGGTCTTACCATTTTCAGTATGATGTTCACTGTGGGTTTTTGTAGGTGACCTTTATCAGACTGAAGAACTTCCCTTTTATTCCTATGTTGGTGAAAATTCTTATCATGAAGGAACTTTGGATTTTGTTGTTTTTTCTGCATCAGTTGAGATGATTGTATTTCTCTCAGTCTGTTGATGTGGTATATTAAATTTATTTTTAAATATTGAACCACCCTTGCATTTCTAGGATAAACCCTACTTGGTCATGATATACTATACTTGTTATATACTGCTGGATCCAATCTTCTAATATTTTATTATAGATTTTTGCTTGTATGTACATGAGGAACATTGTTCTGTGGTTTTCTTTCCTTATAATATATTTACCTAGTTTTGGTATTAGTGTAGTGCTGGGAGCAAAAAATAAATTGGAAAGTGTTCCCACCTTGTCAATATTTTGGAAAAGTTTGTGGAGAATTGATATTCTTTGGTAAATCCTTGATAGAATTTACCATTAAAGCCATTTGCACTTGGAGTTACCTTCATAGGTTGATATTAATCTATGGACTCAACTTCTTTAAGAGATGTGATTCTTCAGGTTTTTCATTTCTTCTTCTCTTTTTTTAAACTATTGATTTTTTAAAGATTTTATTTATTTATTTGATAGAGAGAGGGAGATCACAAGTAGGCAGAGAGGCAGGCAGAGGGAGAGGGAGAAGAAGGCTCCCTTCTGAGCAGGGAGCCCAATGTGGGGCTCGATCCCAGGACCCTGAGACCGTGACCCAAGCCGAAGGCAGAGGCTCAACCCACTAAGCCACCCAGGCGCCCCTCATTTCTTCTTTAGTGCCTCTGCTTTTTTATAAAACACAAATTGGAACCCTATTAAGTCTCTACTTTTAATAATTGTGGCTATCAGATAATCATTGTCTTATTTATGGCTTAATTACAAATTCTGCTTATCATCTCCTAGGCCTTCTGTTTGGTAAACAGAGAAAGTCCAGCTAACTTGCTCAGTTCATTCATGCATGCATGCATTCGTTCGTTTAGTAAGCATTTTAACAGTGTTTTAAATTCCAAGACCCTTGGTAGAGAATCCGTAGATTCAAAGATGAATAAGACAGTGTCTCTGAGTTCAAGTAAATTACATTTAAGTGGGGATAATAGTGACGTGATTGGTGAGATCAGTGGAGGCTTCCATGGAGAAATTCCATTTGAACTTGGTCTTGAAAGATAAGGAGAGTTTTATGTGGCAGAATGGAGTCCTACACCTGAAATGGCATGGGATGTTTGGGGGGAAGTCATCTCAGATTTTCTGAGGATAGGAACATTTATTTCTGGAATTAATTGTTTGGATCAGGGCAAGTGCAAGTGTGAATGGTAAATGAAAAAATTAAATTGTTTTAAATATCCAAGTTCGTTTATTTAGGTGTTGTTAAAATACAGCTGGCGCACTTCATCTGCTGTCACTGCAGAGTGGACTTGGGATGAACTGTTGCTCCATGGTGACTCTCAGATCTTTATATCCTATTTTTATTTAAATTCTTATTTTTGTGGTTGTAGTAATAAATACATATTTTCTTCAGGGAAGATTTGGTCATTGAAATGGATCTTAATTTGAGTGCTGACATTTGAATAATGAAAGAAGAAAAACAACATGTGTAGGTAGAAGGGGAGAGGGAGAGAGGGGGAGGGGAGAAGGAGGGAGGGGATACAAGTGCCTGCAGAGTATGGACGCTGTAGAATTTCTCCAAAAGTCAGTTGATTGTGACTGTTCACAGTTTTACCTTCAGTACATTGATCACAGCAGGTTAACTTAAGCTGCTCTATCCAGATTCAGCTGGATTCATTGGCCTTTGCATATATCATGAAAAACAATTTCTTTGTGTAAGTTTGATGAGGAACACCTCTTTCTCACTGAGGTTAACTACGTCTAGATTGCCATACAGGATCCAAGTTCACGTGTGTTGCTGTGGTTAATGCTTGGTTGTGTCGCCTTTATAGAACTATGCTGGCCTCCAGGAACACCTCACTGTCACCCAGGAGCTTGCAAATACATTGTTTTAATTAATGGAGGCTCTTTGGAAGTTAGGGTCCCTTGTTTTTAATCTTCAGCTAAAGGCACCGACTGATTTCCATTTAAAAAATAGATGCTGTCTACTTGATTTGCTTATTACTCTTTGCTACTAAAATATAGCTATAATGACTCTGTGGAATTGTCAGTTATTTAAGTATTCATGGGTATTTAGGTAAAGCCTGGATGGTTTGGAATTATTCCGACATAACTAAATGTGTCGTAAAAATATTTGCTTCGAAAGAATGCTATAAATGCATATGCCCAATTCTGGGAACAAAATATAACTTTAGGTTTTAGAACAAATTCTTAGTGTGTATTTGTTGCCCACTCTGTGCTGAGCACAGTGCTAGGCCCCAAAGAGACTATAGTAAACAGATCGGACTTCCTGCTCTCATGGGGCTTGGCTTTGGTAGCTGTTCATTCATTCATTAACCTAGGAATACATACTGAAATGCCTTTTATGTGCCAGGCACTGTGATAGTACTTTGTGCTTTGCTACACAGGTAAAACATCAGTACGGTATTGTGCCTGGTACTTAGCCCAGAACAAGTATTTCACTGACTGTAAAATTAACCTTTCTTTTCTCTTTACCATATTATATGATTCCACATTAAGTAAAAATATGGAAAGAAAAAAAAAACCATTGCGGTCATAATAGCAGAGGTTGCTTTTTGCTCAATAAAATACACATTTTCTTCCCCTTTTGGGACCGCAAAGGTGGACGTCAACTCAGTCTCCCTTGCAGTTCGATGTGGTTAAAGGAGTGTGGTTTAGCCAAAGAAATGTTAATGGAAGCGACATGTGTCATTCCACAACCAAGCCTTTTGAGGAGTGGCTCTGTCTCCTTTGCTTTTCCCATTCCACTGGCCAAATGCTGATGACAGGATTTATAGGAGATGGCAGGACCACAGCAGTCACGCGTAGAGGAGGCTCCCTGCATTGGACGTTTGAGTAAGGGAGACATGAACTTCCATTGTGTCAGGCCAGTGAAATCATGGGGCTTGTTTGTTATAGCAGCTTGCATAATCCTCACTAATACAGTAGTGGGACAGTTATAAGATGGCTCATTATTGTAAGAATTACAACAAATCATCACAAGATAGGCTATCATTTGGCAATGACAATTAATGCTATTCAGTACTGGAGCTCCTTGCAGTCAGGTGATGGGGAGTACACAGGCCAGGATTACTACTCCTATTTTGGACATGAAAATCAAGGTTCTCATAAGTCGTGGGACCTGCCAAGACTCACAAGCCTGGAATACAGAAGAATTAGTACTAGCACCAACATACTGTGTTTCTTAGTTCAGTCTTCTTACTCTTTACCACCTTCATTCTATTTTTATCTAAAAATATTAGTTGGCTTTAAATTTTGTCTACTTCTTGCCTTCCTTCCACCCCTGGGTTATAGTGTCCATGAGCTGAGACCTCCTCTACCTACCATCTCACCATCTATTAGAGCACTGGCAAGCACATAGTAGGACCTCAGGAAATAGCTGTGTAATGAAAGAAGGCGTGACTCAATAACTAAGTAAATAAATACTTCAGTAGTCAGGCGCATTGTGAGGCAAATTAAACATGACCTTGTACATTTTTGTGAAGGGAAGATGGAAGGAAGGAATGAAAGGATGGAATAGGGGCACTTGGGTGGCTCAGTCAGTTAAGTGTCTACCTTTGGCTTAGGTCATGATCTCAGCGTCCTGGGATTGAGTCCCAGGTGGGAGGGGGGTGGGGGGGGGAACTTCTCAGTGGGGAGTCTCCTCCCTCTGCCCCTCCCCCTCCACTTGTGCCTGTTCATGCTCTCTAATAGATAAATAAAATCTTAAAAAATAAAATATGCAGTTGATACGTGGACCGTGTGTGTGCATGTCTGTGTGTGTACAAAGAGGAAGGCACAGAGTGATGGGATTGCAGTAGCAGGGACTGAGAAGTTTTTATTCTCAGTTATTCTGTTTTGAATAGCAAAGTGCCATTTGTGGAAAACATGTTGGCCTGACAGGATCTCAATCAGTGCTAACCTCAGGCTCTAATAGGTCACCTGATGGAATCCAGAGAAGAGAAGGCAAAGAAAGTTAATACAGGTTTGAAAATTATTCCTGGGGTCATTACTGTACACTTACAAAGATATATGCCAAGTTAAACAAGCCATCTCCTCCAAAATTTTACCATGAAAATTTTCACGCCTATAAGAAAGTCAAAAGAAGAGGACATTGAACCCAAATTCACAGTTATTATTTTGCCACATTTGCTCTCTCTCTCTCTCTCTCTCTCTCTCTCTCTCTCTCTCTCTCTCTCTCTATGTCTATGAGTCTGCATGTGTATACACACACTTTTTATGAGACATTTAAATAAATTGCAGACACCATCACACTTCAGCCCAAATACTTCAGGATGAATATCTTAAGATAAGGACCATTTCTTACAAAACAACAAAATGCTGAGAATATTTACATTAATTCAGGGCGCATGGGTGGCTCAGTCGGTCAAGCAGCTGCCTTTAGCTCAGATCATGATCCCAGGGTCCTGCTTAGCAGCGAGCCTGCTTCTCCCTCTCTCTGCCGCTCCCCCTGCTTGTGGTCATTCTCTCTCTCTGTCAAATAAAGACGTAAAATCTTGAAAGAAAGAAAGGAAGGAAAGGAAAAAGGAAAGACGGAGGGAGGGAGGGAAGGAAGGGAAAAGAAAAGAAAAGGACGCATTAATTCAAACCATTGCCTTCTTTTTTTTTTTATTTTATTTTTATTCTTTGCCCAAGGGGTACAGGTCTGTGAATCATCAGGCTTACACCTTTCACAGCATTCACCAAAGCACAAACCCTTCCCAATGTCCATAACCCATCCACCCTATCCCTACCCTCCCACCCCCCAGTAACCCTCAGTTTGTTTTGTGAGATTAGGAGTCTCTTATGGTTTGTCTCCTTCCCCATCCCATCTTGTTTCATTATTTTTCCCTCCCTACCCCCCAAG